>JAKSZT010053883.1:30283644-30679279 GCA_026826555.1 Tolypeutes matacus
CATCTCAGCCCAGCTCTTACCCCACCTCAGCCCAGCTTTTCCTCACCTCAGCCCAGCTGTTCCCTCACCTCAGCCCAGCTGTTCCCCACCTTAGCCCAGCTTTTCCTCCCCTCAGCCCAGCTGTTCCCTCACCTCAGTCCAGTTGTTCCCCCGCCTCAGCCCAGCTGTTCCTCACCTCAGCCCAGCTGTTCCCCACCTTAGCCCAGCTGTTCCCCACCTCAGCCCAGCAGTTCCCTCATCTCAGCCCAGCTGTTCCCCACCTTAGCCCAGCTGTTCCCCACCTCAGCCCAGCTGTTCCTCACCTCAGCCCAGCTGTTCCCCACCTTAGCCCAGCTGTTCCCCACCTCAGCCCAGCTGTTCCCTCATCTCAGCCCAGCTCTTACCCTGCCTCAGCCCAGCTGTTCTCTGCCTCAGCCCAGCTGTTACCCAACTTACCCTAGCTGTTCCTCCATCTCAGCACAGCTGTTCCCTCACCTCAGCCCAGGTGTTCATCACCTCATCCCAGCTGTTCCCCACTTCTGCCCAGTTGTTTCCCCACCTCAGCCTCCCTGTCCCCGTGTAGCCTAGCTACTCCCCAGTATTAGTCAATATGATTCCCATATCAGCCCAGCTGCTTTCCCACATGAGCTTAGCTGTCCTCCCATACTCCACCTACCTGTTGCCTTTTACCAGTCTAGGTGTTCCCCATGTCAACCAGATTGTTCTCTCTTATTAGACCAGTGGTCATGCTCTCACATCAGGCCAGGTGTTTCCCCCACCACATGTGCTGCTTAGCTGTTCTTCTCTCACATCTCAGCTGCTCCCCCACAACTTCAAGCCCAGCTACCCCTCCTTAGGTCAATCCAGCTATTCCTCTCCACATCTGTTCAGATTTTTCCCCCATCACCTCAGCCCAGCCATTCCCCCACAATCTTTTCAGGTTGTGGAAGGAGATAATATTGTGATATCCTCCTAGCTTCTCTGGCATTGCTAAAGGGTCCCCCCTACTCTAATTCAAAATCCCCCACCCACATGGGGGGGCAGGGGTATGACTTGGGGTGTCTAATCCCAGAGCCATACCCTACTCTTCCCTGAGAGGGACAGGAAAGGGAAAAGGAAGCACCCAAGAGTGGAAGCTTATAGAGGGAATTCAGGCATTCCCATCCCCAGAGAGGCAGGATGGCATTCCACAGTTACCCAAACTCCAGATAGAAGAGACACCCCCTCATCATCCCTTTCTCCACAGAGACAGATGCAACCCCTGGAATCATCTTCCTCACCCTAATCTGAACCCCCAGAGGAAAAAAGACAGCTCCTGATTAAATATGCAAATTCAAGCAGATGGCAGAGCATGGTGATGGACGGGCTGTCAGGGGAGTGTGTCACCATGTGATGTGTGTGCATGTGTGTAAATGTGTGCCTGTGTGAGTAGCATGGGGGATACCAAGATGGGGCTGGGGAGCCTGGGGTAGCAGTGCTGCCTCTGGCCAATGGGGCTGGCCTGATGGGCGTGGGAAGTCTTGGAGGGGGGGTGGATTTGGGAAGTGAAAAGGATGACTTATGGCCTTCCAGAGCCTAGGACTTCCCTGCATCCTGCACACCAGGCCTCACCAGGCCTCTCCAAGGTAGATGCTAATTCCAGCAGATCAGGGCTGGGACGGGAGGGGATTCGTTAGTAAAATCTGTTCCTGTATCTCTGCTCTTGCCATCGGCCAAACAATAAAAGACACAATATTTACACAGCTTACCGGGGGAAGCAATATTGGGCCATTGATTTTGTGTCCCTTGGATTTTCATGGTCTGAACCTTAATGGTTTTTAATCATAAAATATTAGCACCGCAGGGCACTTAGCACTGGCACCTCGCTGGTGAGAAATGGCCTCACTTCCCCTTCACAGCTCCAGGGGGAGTGTACCATGGAGGAGGGGCCACGTCCCCCCTCCACCCAGGGTAGCAGAGCTTCCCAGATGCCTCCTGCTGGTTTGGCCCACACCTGAGCACAGCTGGGGGAGCCCAGGGCATCCTATTGATCAGTGCCCTGAGTTTCAGAGTTAGAGCAGGAGCTGAGGAAATCAAACCATCCTCAAAAAATGGAGATTTGTCTTCATGAAGGGTTTTTAGAATAAACGCTTTTGCTTTTGTCTTCACCCTAGCTCGGCTCGGGGAACTCCTACCCACCCATCAACGTTCCTAAGTAGGGTGAGCCACAAGGACTAGACCAGGTCACGTTCATTTCCGTATCTTTAGCACCTGGCGTAGTGCCAGGCACAATGCTCGCACTCGGTGTTGGTTGACTGAGTCAATGAGTGAATGTGCCACAGACTCTAAAGGCAGGTTTCAGAGAGGAGTTTCTTACATCCATTCATTCAACAAATATTCATTGATCTCCTTCTGTATGCCTGGTTTCAGAGGTGATTCAGACCAAGGCCCCGCCATCACCATGGTGAATGCTGTGACAAGGGAGCCGCCTGTGCTGGGGGCTGGTGGGAGCATGGGGGAAGGGAAGCCAGGATGCTGAGATGGAAAGGACTTCTTGGCAGGGATTTTGAACCTCCTGAATGAAGCTCAGCCTCCCGAGGGGATCACTTCAAAGAGCCAAACTTGTGAGATGGCTGAGATCTGATCACATCACATCACATCTCAGCCCCTTCTTGTCCTGGCCAGGGAGGGCTTCCTGGAAGGAGGCTTCCTTGGAGGATGAGATTTGAGCATTACAGGTATGCTTGAGTGTGATGAGAAGGACCGGCCAGCTGCCTCTGGTGAAAACGAAGGGGTGGGCTGAGGGTGGTCATTGCTGTTGTTTATTCTTTCTGAAAATGAACACACTGTCCACCCCCATGCTACAACTTCCCTCCCCAGTGCCTGCGGGAAAGTCGATAGCAATGGATTAAATAGCAAGGAGAAGGCTGAGAGCACAATTGGAAGAAAGATAAAGATAATTAAAACTAATTCCAACTGTTCCCAGAGAAATCAATTTCATCCCTAAACTTGTTCCCGAGGCTCTGAAGCTTTGAGCAAAGGGTGTGCATTTGGGTGTGTGGAGTGCAGACACAGGCATGTAGACACAGGTGCTCGTACACGCACATGTGTGTGTGCATGTGTCTTCATGCCCATGTGCATATATTTGTGTGCACATGTGTATGCTTTGTGTGTGGGGGCATGCACAAGTATGTTGGGGCAGTGGTTTCTCTGGGTCCCCACGGGGCACCAGCTCAAGGCCCCATCTTTGACCCTAGCTGAGGATGTACAGAAGGGGTAACAGAGTCAGGGTGGCCAGTTAGCCACCTTCTTCCTGCCTGCCTTAGAGGTCACCCGGCCAGTCCAACTTTCCTCTGTACACATGGGGAAACTGAGGCCCAGAGATTGGAGGCCATGGGTTAAACAGCAAGTGAGAAACAGAATTGGGTATTCTCTGCTCTAGGGACTTCACTGGCCATTTGCTTGAGGCCAGGCAAGGGTGGAGGGGGTGATAGAACTGACCTTACATGGCCGGAGCTCCTGTATGAACAGTTCCTTTACTCACTCACTTACTCTTTCTTCAAATGTTCAAACATGTGCTGAGCACCTACTGTGCGTCAAGCTCTCTGGGTTCCCTAGCATAGCTAGGGCTTGCAGGGTGGTCACTGCTGCTCTGGGAGAGGCTGGGTCCTCTGCAGGAGAAGGCCACCTGGCCATGGAACTGGGGCACAGTGGCCCCTCCTCATCCCTCACTAGGTAGCCTCTGAACAGAGCCCAGGACAGAGTCCCTGAGAAGCACAAGCTGGCCATGGGCAGTTCTATTGGTGTTGTGGTCACAGCTGGCGACTTCTGACAGGGAAGGCTTATACCTCAGACCTCCTGGTCTGGTCGGGGGAGGAAGTGGGCCAGTCCAGGGTTGCCCCCCCAACCCCAGCCCCCATGGTGAGCATGTCTGGCACAAGGGCAGGGTCTGAGATGTCACTGGGTTGCACAGGACCTGGTTCAGACCCAGTAGGGGCTCCACCAGCACAAGGACTGGCACATTAGTGAAACTTCGAGGTACTGAAGTGATCCCGAACCAAAAAAAAAGAGGCCAGGAAAACTGCCCGCGAGGAGGGATGGGTGTTAATTGCTCTAAATGAAGCTTCCCCTACATGTTTGAACCTGTGCCCTGGATGTCAAATGGGGTGCTATCATCTACACGGCAGGCTGTCGTGAGTCTCAGATGAGGTGATGTATAAGAAGTCTCTGCACAGAGTTAGTTTTCTCTTCTTGAAGGTGCCAGGTTTCCTGAAGGGGTTACCCAGGAAAGAGCTCATGGCCACACGGCTGCTTGGAAGCAGGCGTATGGATGAGATGACCTCTCCCAGAGCCTCCAGGGCAAGGTGTCCGGGCATCCCCATCCTTGGTCCTTCCTTCCATGGAGGGCCCAGGGGTGTGGACCTTGTGCTCCCCTGGCCGCTGATCAGTTCTTGCAGTGCCCCAGATCACCTCTAGATGGCAGCATTGGTGAGCAGGAGGGGAGTAGGAGATCCCAGGAGTGGGCTGGGCTGGGCAGGATGGGCTAAGGCTGCTGCCACCAGTCCATATCCTCAGGCCCCTCGCCTCCCCTAGGGGATGTGTGTTTGGGGAGTGGGGGATGTATCTCGGGAATTCCTGGATTGTGGACAGGGGTTTGTCCCTCCTGTTTCTAAAACAGTCCTTGTGGGTGCTAAAGATTTCTAGCTATTGGACCTGGAGGTCCTGGCAGGACATAGTAGCTGCAACCTCTTCTCTCAAAGACCCTCAGACCCTTATGATTGGTACCTCCAGGGTACAGGAGGTACCCATGTAGGCCGGAAATGCCTACCATTCCCTTGCGTGAGGTGATGTAGTGTCTGAGCATTGGGAACCTACCCTCCTCTCTCTTCTCCACCTTTCTTGCACACCCTCCTCTCTCTCCCTTTCCCCAGGAAGCCAGAGAGGAGCAGATGGAAACTGTCAGCAGCTCATTAAGGTTATAGATGGGGATCTGGGGACAGGGGAGGGAGGAAGGGAATCAGAGGGGGCTGAGTTCTTGGCCAGGACCCCTGTGGAGCTCAAGGCAGGGCCCTGCAGGGGCTGTAATGGCCCTTTGGGGTGTGGGTACAATATCCCTGCCCCTCAATCCCTCCCCAGCCTCAGGAGAAATCCCAGACTCTCCTACACAGCTGCATCTGGTAGTAAGTTAGAGGTGTGTGTGTGTGTGTGGGGGGCAGCTGAGGAGCTGCAGGCATCTCTTGTCCTTTGCCAGGCCTCCTGGAGCTAGCTGGATGGGTGCGCCCCTCTTCACTCCTGCCATCCCAGCACAACCCAGAACTTTCCGGTGTTGGGTGCTTGGAGGCTGGGGGTGGATTTGATACTGGTTGGGGGCTTATGACACCCCCAGATCACAAGGAAAGGGGGACTGAGGCTCATCCCAGTCTGCAGGTGCCCTGGGAAGAGTCAAGGCTAAGGGGCTGAGTTGCTTGCTGTGTCACTGGGGTGCTGGGGCAGGTGGCTACTTCCAGGTGGAGAATGTTCAATGATAGGCCACTGATCCATGCCTGCCCAGCCAGCCATCAGCACCTTGGCCATGAACAGTGCCCAGGCCAGGACACAGGAGGCCTGAGTGTGGGTATTTGCTTGGCCATGGTCTCCGAGTGACCTTGAGTAAGTCCCTTTTCCTCAGCCTTAATTTCACCACCTGGTAAACAATAATAATGGCTCCCTTTCCTTGAGCACATAACAGAACACAGCATTTTGTGTGAATTACCTTATTTAATGCTCATGACCAGCCTGGGATGAAATGGAGACTCAGAGGGGGTGAGTGACCTGGCCATGGTCGCACCCCAAGAAGCAGGAACTCAGAGCAGGGCTGTCTTTTGATGGCAATGCCTTGCTCCTCCCAAGGCCTTCTCTTGGCTCAGCCTTTTCCCTGGTGATGTGGATATGGAGACTGACACTCCTTTCCCTCTGTCTCTCCAGGAGCCTTAGAAGTGGGCGAGTGGGGAGGGGATCAGGGTAGGTTGCCAGATTTAGCAAATAAAAATACAAGATGCCCAGTTAAATTTGAATTTCAGATCAACAACGACTAAAATTTTTAAGTATGCTATTTGGGACCTAGTTATACTAAACAAACTATTCATTGTTTTCCTGGTGTTTTTGTTTCCTGGCTGAGTGGGGCACACAATTCAACCCACCACACCTGCAACCCAGGGAGGAGAACACATTTTGTTGTGCGCTTACTAATTGCTAGACATTGCACTGGAGGTAAGGAGACAAGGGTCTGAGTGGGAGGTAGCAGAGATGTGGGCTGGTCATGCCAAAGCTTTGCTACTCACTGCTAGGGGTGCTTCTTTAGGCTCAGTTTCCCCATCTGTAAAATGGGGGAGATGTGCCTTCCCCCCTCCCAAGGCATGATGAAAACATCCACTGCCTCGGTGAACGTGGTGGCTCTGAAGAATCTAGGGAGATTTGCCAAGATGAACCCTGGTCTAGTCGGTACCAGGTGCCACCCTGCCCCTAGCTCCCTCCCCTTTGCCTGAATACCCACCAGTCAGGGAACCTCCCTGCCCACCCCCACCCTCACCTCCAGTTCCACAGAAGCCCACGAGGAACAAGCAGGCTGGTGGACCTGACAGGTTCTCCACAATGCTTTACAGGAAATCAGGGGCTGTCAGTCCTCCCGGGACGTGGTGAGTGGTCAGCAGTGGCCTGCAAGGCCTGTGGTAAGAGCTTGGTGCTGCCACTGTCTGTCAGGAAGTCCCTTACCCCTCAGAGCCTCAGTTTCCTTATCTGTGGTGGGGGCAAAAGGATCTACAGCTCACCAGTGTGAGATGGAGAGAAATGGCAGGGAGTGGACACTTGGGACAGGCCGGCTCTCTCCCACCCCCAGCTTATCTTGGTGCCTGGGACGCAGAGCATGTCATCAACAACCTGAGCCCATCTCACTTAATAGGGCCCCAGCCACCACGACGCATCACCTCCATCTGCCGTAGACGGAGGGGTTGGGTGGCTAAAGTGTGGTTCCCAGGGGTCTGGGACTGAGACTTGGGTGCTGGGGACCCTCATATGTGCTCCCGCCAGCATGTGGGTACAGATGCGCTCTCTCTCACACACATGCACACACACTCATCCAGCACACACATAAAAACACCCACACCCTCCCAGATAGGAGGTTCTCTAAGCCACCCCCCCAGCCTGCTCACCTAACCGAGGTGCCCCCTTCCACCTGTGAAACTCTCTCTGAGGTCCAGCCCACACAGGCTGCTGGCGGCGAGGTTCTCTCTAACACGTCTGCCGGCTTCTGCTCCCCAGTTCTCTCGAAGAGTCACTCGTATCTGTTTCCAAATCCCTTTACGCCAGAGGCACTTGCTATTGAAATTGTGTCATTTAATTGAATAATAGGTAAACCAAAATGTTGTGAACACACAAAAAGTTGTTTCCATAAAAACCAAATTGAGTCTTTAGGAAGGCCCTGTAAAGGTGAATTGCTAAAAAAAAATTGCTGTCAAATTAGGAGTGGATAAGCAGTAGGAAGATAAGATTGGGAACAAAATTGTAAAAATCTAGAAGATGCAGCACTCCTATCACTTCACAAGTGCCTTTTAAGTTCTTGCTCCACTTTTGAGAAATTGAAATTGGAAATTGAGGATGATGTGTTTTGGGTTTCGTTTACCCAAGAAAGATGGCAGAGCTCCAAATAGCAGATCCATAGGCGAAGGAGAGACTTTGGCCCTGAGTTAAAGAAAATGAAAAGACACACACAAAAACCGCACACATAAACCCCATAAAACACATACAAACTTATATGCTTAAAATTAAAATAAAATGCTGAAGTCTATTTCATGATTCCCCTGCAACCAATTCATTTTTCTGATTAACCCACTACCCCAAATGCATAGTATTGGTTAAGAAGGCTTTTTCTGTATTAGGGGCATGTGTGTACAAGCATTCTGTTACAAACACACATACACACCCCTGCACACACACACAGCTCCACATCCTTGCACACACATATGTACACAGATACCACTCACCCAATCCATATACTTACACACGGACATATGGCTACACACATTCTCAATCCCCCAGCCTGCAGTAGGCACACAGATGTGCACACATTTCTATTCACATGCATGCACCCCCAATCAGTAACACACACACATACCTGAGCACACACACTTGTGCATACAGAAGCAGAACACTTTCTTCTCCCCCTCCCCCAAACAGCCAAGGCAATAAGCAGAGGTTGGTTTTACTCAGAAATTCATACTTTGGTGTTTTTCTCCCCTTGCCCAGTAGGAGTTGGGGAGACGGGTGCGGGGAGGGCAGAGAGGCCTATGAGAGGAGTCAGGCCTGGGCTAGATCCGTCTAGTTGGCACCCGGCTGGGGAGACACGTGGCGGCTGCAGGTGAGCTGGGCTTGAGCTGCATTATTGAGTACTCTGATCCACTTTTTTTTTTTTTTTTTTTTTTTACCGGGAGGTTCCGGGGATCGAACCTGGGTCCCTCCATATGGGAGACGGACGCCCAACCAGTTGAGCTACATCTGATCCCTCTGATCCACTTTTATCTCAAATGTAGCCAGGACTGCCTGGGGAGGGGGCCCTTCTGGAAGCTCCAGGAGGGAGGTGGGGGCAGTGTCTCCTGAAAGAAAAAAAAAAAAAAAAGAAAAGGCAGTGGGCTCTGTTCAGCCCAGGAAACTCCTCACTAGCCTGGGGAGATCCATCAGCGGAAGCATGTTATAAATTCAGATTCTTGGGCACCACCTCAGACCTACTGCATCCGAACTTCTGGGAGTCAGGCTAAGGAATCTGCATTTTTAAAGCTCCCCAGGTGATTCCAATGAGCAGCCAGATATGAAAACCCCTGATGGAAAACATTCCACTGCCATAGAAAGGTCTCCCTCTAGTGGTCCCCAGGGAAGGGCTCTTTCTCTGGGACCTCCAGGACCATGTGTGGCCAGGGGTGGGGAGATTTCTAAGACAAGGCTCGAGAATCCTAGAATTATGAGAGCTGGAAGGAATCTCATGCATGTGTACTAAAAATCGTTCATGAGTATTTTCTTTTATAAAAGGGGTATAGAGAAGCAGAGGGGGAAAGGACTTGCCCAAAGTCATTCAGTGGAGTTACTGGGATTTGATCTGGAGCTATCTGATTTCTAAGCTCATATTTTACATATCAGTCAGTACAGCAGATTTTGCTGGGTAACAATACCCCCCAATTCTCAATGTCTTAAAACAACCAAGATTTATTTCTCATTTTTGTTACATGTCCATTTTGTTATTCATCTTAGGCACTCAGGACCTGGCTGATAGATAAGCCACCATCTTGAATTTTGCCATTTACTGGGCAGAGGGAAAGAGAGCTCTAGAGGATGCATTGGCACTTGAATGCTTCTGTTCACAGTCGTTGGTCAGAAATAGTCATATGCCTCACTTCCAACTACAGAATGTACAGTCCTACCATGTGCCAGGAAGGGGAATGAATTGGAAATGTTTAGTGAGTAGAACTAATCATGTCCATGTTCTGCTGGCTGCACATGGCCACGGGGCCCAGGAGCCTGGCTGTGTCCCTGGCAGGGACTTCTAGAGTGCCAATCTGGGGCAGGCCTGCTTCTCCCCTTCTCAACCTGGTCCCAGCCTCTCCAGCTCTGTTTCTGCAACTCACGGTCTCTCCATGTCTCCCTTCCCTACCCTCTACCTTCTCCTCATATTCTAATCCAGGGATTTAGGTTCCAGTCCTGGCTTTGCTTGTCCGGTGGGCCTCAGTTTGCCCATCTGTACACTGGGACTCTTGGCTCTGAATTTTGGCTCACACTGCCACTCGTTCAAGTGTTTCTGCAGGCCTCAGCTTGTTGAGACAACAGACCTGGGGAAACAGACTTTATTTTCCTCCTTTCCTGGCCTTGTTTTAGAAGAGCCCACATATGTTGGGCCTGAAGGCATCCCACACATCCCAGGATCTGAAGGACCTGCTGCTTCTGCCAGAAAAATCCCTTCTTGGAGGTGGGGAGATTATCCCTAGAATGGGGCTAATCCATCCTTGTTCCCCCTTCTTCCTGCCACTCCCATGGGGGGAGAGGGGTGGCTCCTAGGGAAACCAGAGGGGGGTGACTGGCTAGTGCATCAGGCTGGTGGCTGGGCAGAGTTTTTTCAGCTCTTCTTCCTCTCACTTGAAGGCAGCTCAAGAAGTGAGCTTATTCTGTGTCTCGAGGGATTTAGGTTTGGTGCCTGGAAGGACTTCTTGGCAGGGATAGTTACTGGATGGAGAAACGGAGGACAAGGGACTCTTCTCTGATATATTTAAAATTTTTTATTAGTCTACAAAGTGTGAACATTTCTTACATTTTTAAAATTAGTTTTAATGTTACAAAAGTAATACATACTCACTATAATATACAAAATGCAGACGTTTATAAAGCACCCAGTGAACGTCCTTTCTCCTTCCCAGGTGCATTCTCTAGGGGCAACCACAGTTAGCAGTTTGGTGTGTATTTTCTCTGACTTTTCCCCACGTACATATAAGTAAAACCATAAGGTTTTTACGAATTTTCTTTACGAAAATGGGATCATGCTTTTTGTTTATAAATACTGTTCTATCACACTCTGTCACTCACTTTCTCATTCTCTCATTCACTCATTCTTACTCTCATTCTCTCACTCACTCACTCACTCTCTCACTCACTCTCTCTCACTCACTCGCTTTCTCACTCACTCTCTCACTCCCCCCTCACTCACTCTCTCACTCCCCCCTCACTCACTCTCTCACTACCCCCAATCACTCCATCACTCCCTCTTACTCACTCACTCACTCCCTCACACTCTTTCACTCACTCACACACTGTTAGTTGTTAAACATGTATTCAGTAACTGCTGTTTTCCTCATCCTGTACTGGGCCCCGGTGTGCTTGCAGTGAACTGGATAGGCCTCAAGGCCTGGTTTCCTAGCTTGGCTGAGTGGGGAGGTCACTGCTGCTTCTGGGAGACACAAGTTCCTTTAGAGGAGAAGTCTGCTAGGCCATGGGGACTGGGGGACAGTGGCCTTGCCAGGCAGTCTCTGAGCAGAAGTAGAGGGTAAAGAGCTTGTGGTGGCCTCCTCACAGGGCAACTAGGTGGTGCTGGGCTCTCCTCAGAGGGACTGGAGGTGTGTGCAGGGAACAGGGTCCAGGCTGGACAGGGTATGGGGCAGACAAGGTGTTCAGTTTTATAGCAATACAGGACCGAGTCTACTTCGTGGACTCATGGAGTCAGCTACCCTATGTTTCTGGGATGGGGAGGCAGTGGGGCCTCTCTCTAGGCTGCCTCTGTCCATTCTAGAACTACTTGGATTAAAAGCCACCTCCTCCAGGAAGCCTTTCCTGGTGGCAGAGTATCCTTCTCTTGTTACCATGACCCTCTGTGCTTTTTTCACTCACTCCTCCTTGTATATATTTCATAGCAGTTGCCTGCTGAGTGTTCCCCCATTGGTTTGTAAGCAGCTCCTTAAGGGCGAGGACAGTTGGCAAGGTCAAGGCTGTATATGACATTTCTAGTCTATGGAAGACACTAGCTCCAGAAATTACTCAGGATGCTGGGTGGGATCTGGGGTGGGGGGATCTCCCTTCCCAAGCTTTCCCTTTCCCCCTTCCCTAGAATGGGATAGCTCTCCCTGTGCCCCACCCCCACCCCCGCTCCAACCATCAGATCCTGCATAAGTAACCAGGGCGGACTTCAGAGAGAGTGGTGAGTCCTTGCCCAACCCTGCCACAGCTTGGACACCTCCTTTCATGGGGAACTTACTACCACCCACAGAGCCTCTTCCAGTCTGCTGGGATGTCCTTCTTTGCAAGGAGCTGAAATCAGTTGTCCCTGGGACTAGGAATCAAAGCAAACAGCCAGGATGGGCCCTGGAGACCAGCCAGCCATCTTACTCTGCCTTTTACAGATGGGGGAACTGCAACCTGAGAGGTTAAGTGACTTGCTCAAAATCACACAGCAAATCAGTAGAGGATTGGAATCCCTGCTCCTGGCTCCTAGTCCAGTGTTCCTTCTATCATCCAAGGGTCCTCATTCTGACCCCTGGCTCTCACTGACCCATGACCTCCTCTGTCTCAGATATTTGATGCCCGAGGTCTACCCCATTGTGATCACCCCTTCCCAGACTGTCCATGTGTCCAGTCCCTGGGACAGAGCTGACTGGGACCTGAAAGACTGCAAATCGCCCCTGCCCCCCACTTTGCCTCCTCCTTCCCAGCTCCTCTCATTTTTCCTCTGAAAGGAAAAAAATTAATAGAAAATGTAAGTGAGCAATCTCGCGGACGAGGCGGGTTTTCATTATTTGCGGCTGGGGAAGGCAGGCTGGGGCGAGGATCCCAGTGAAGCATGGATTCTGCCAGGAGCCTCGGGAGATAATTGAGCGGCGGCGGCAGCAGCGGCGGGCACGCGGCGGGCACAGGAGCGGGAGCTGTATTATCATTAGAATTTACATGACACATTAGCCAGAAGTGGCAGCGTTCATCTTTCTAACCAAATCCCATTTACCAAATGAGCAGCCGACACTTGTTTTATCAGCTGGCTCCGTTCTCCAAGCGGAGTTCGGCTTAGGGCGCTCTCAGCGGGCTGCTGTCCCTTTGGGCGTGGGAAAGCCAGACACTTTCTTACATGTTACTGAGTCCTCCTAATACCCCTGTGAGCAGGCAGTGCTATTCAACACCCATTTTACAGGCAGGGAAACTGAGGCTTAGAGAGGTAAGGCTATGCTTTATTTTAGTTTTGCATTGTTTTGGCAACAATAATAGTAAACTTAAGAGTGTGGACTTTGAAGCCATGTTTTCTGGGTTCGAATCTTGGGGTTTCCACTTGGCAGTGGTACACATAACCTTTCTGGTTCCCTGTGTTGTCACCTGTAAAAAGGTATTAATAATATTACCTACACTGGGGCAGTTGTGAAGATTAAACATAACACAGAAAGCAAAGCAATTAACATCACGTAAGCTACTATTTATAACTACTATTATTTTTTTGTTGTTGTTGCTAGCATTTGTTGCACCCCCACGAGGTGCTAGGTGCTGTCGTGGGCACTTGCTATTCACAATAGTATTTAATCTTCCCAGTAACTGTATTTTTTCTGATGAGAGACCCGAGGCTCAGAGAGGTGAATCAGCTTGCCCAAGCCCCCCAGCTCCTGAGTGGTGAAGTTTCTTCCTGAGCTGGAACCAGGTCTTCTAAGAAGACCTGAACTCCTCTGGCTGTGCTGGCTGTCTCTCTGCCCAAGAAGGGAGTTTGCCCTTGGGGCAGGATTGCTAAGTCCTTGACCATCCTCTTTAAGCTGCTCTCCTCCACCTCCTCCCCTCTGGCTGACTCCCTGTCCACCCCTCCCTTCTGCCCAAAGGGACTCGCAGGGACAGGGGTGCCTGTGTCCTGCTCAGTCCCGCCTGACTTAGGAAGGTCTGCTGCTGAGCCCGTCATTCACTGGCACAGGGGAGGGGCCGAGGGTTAAGGACAGGGAAACCTACTATGCGCTGGGCCCTGGGGTGAGACAGGGATGAATGAAATGCAGCCTCCAATGACAACACAAAGGGTATCACCCAGCAAAACTTGATTAATTGCGGAAGGAACTATACAGATGCCAGCCGGGCTGGAGTTTGTACGAGGGAGAGTCCTACTCTGAACAGGGAGCCAAATTCTCGGACACTGTGATGAAGGGCTTGTTCATTCAATTGGCAGATATATATTGAGTGCCTACTATATGCCAGGCACTGGGAACCTGCCAGACAAGGTCTCTGCTCTTGTGGAGTTTTCAATTCTAAGGGATGACAAAGAATAATTATGCAAACTTATAAGTAAGTTTCTTTCAGATGGTAAGACAATGAAAAAGGCTGATGGGACTGAGGGAGGCGGAGGGGCGCTGAGAAGCATTGTTAGATATTACAATCAGAGGGGGCTTCCCAGAGGAGGTGACATTGGAACTGTGAACTGCATTAGGAGAAAGATCTGCAGGGACGGTGCTCCCAGCAAGGAAACCTCAGGGGCAGAGTTTCCGGGGAGGGAATGAGCTTGGATGAAGATGGGTGTGTCTGGAGGGAGGTGTGAGATGAGGTGGCAGTGCAGGCTCTAGCCCCTGGCCCGGCCAGGGAGGGGAGCATTCCCCTCACAGCCCTGCCTCTTCTCAGAGGGGCCTCTCTTCTTTCCTAGTTGGCCTCTTTGCCTCAATTTGTCCCTCTCGTCAACGTCCCTTTCTGCGTGAAGGCCTCCCCTCAAAGGGGTTGCACTGGAGGGGCCTGGCCAGCCCCGGAGCCCACGGTGCCCCCCATCCCTGCCCACTTCCAGCCTCATCCCTTGCTGCCCCTTCTGGCCGTGCACTCTCCATGCTCAGACTCTTTCCCAGCTCTGCGCCTTTGCCCATTCTGTGCTCTCTGCTTGGAATTCCTTGTCTGTTTCACTTTGGCAAACTCCTACATATCTGCTAGACCCAGCTTCTAGGGGAAGGATGACACCCCCTCCTGAGTCCCTCGGTCCTCACGCTCCCTCTCTCGGCGCACAGGACACACCATGTTAGAGCCCTGCTCAGCCCCGCCTGAGCAGGGGCCTTTTTCCTACATACCTGTTGCTGAAGGCAGCAGCAATGCCCCTTTTTTGTCCATGGCTCTGCCACTCCTGAGGGGACTCCTGGCTGGGCTTGCAGCTCTTGGCCTCTGAGGGTGGGGACCTCTCACCCCCTTGTGAAGCTGGGGGCAGGATCAAAGGGGATTCCTCCCCCTTCTCTCCCCTTCCCCACGAGGGCACCCAATGGAAATGACCCAGACTTGGGGGTGGAGCAGTCCCGTGGGCTCAGGAGCCTGTGCTTCTGTGTGCTTGGAGATGCTCTGTCAAGCACAAGATATAAATTGCAGGCAGTTTTTAAACGTTTGGAGAGATTGCTTTTTGAGTGGCAACCTGCATCTGTGCTTATCGGGAGGGGGCGGGGCAGGGATTCATTTACTTTTCTCTATTCCCTTTCCTCCCTGGGACTTGGTCCCTCTCTGGCCCAGCAGGGCCCCAGCTCAGGCCTGGAGTAAGAGGTAGGGGGCTCTGGATGTGGGGGAGGGTGATTGACTAAAAGGGGGTCTCAGAATTCAGCCTAGGACCTCCCACTGCTGGGATCTGGGTGAGGGGCTGCCAGGCCTGGTCAGGGAGTCGGTGGGCAGGCTGGCAGACAGTAGAACAGGCACACCTGCTGGTGGGAAGAGCCCCCCTCCCATATCCCCAACAAGAGAGGGCCTGCCTTTCAATGCTTGTCTGCTAGGCTGACTTTCAGGCATTGATTCACCAACATTTTCTTCCCTCTCGGCCGTGCTCATCAGATCCCTGGGAAGCCCCAGTTCAGCAGAGGCATCCTCCTTTTCTGGCCCTCCTGGGCCATGGACTGGTCCTCTGTGTTCCAGCTGTGGGGTCTGCTGGGGATTGGGGCTGCCTGGAGATAATCTTGTCAAACAGGGTGATTGCAGTGGGGCCAACCACTGACCCCAGAAGCAACGATTCATTTGTTTCTTGGTTCATTCATTCATTCATAGAAGAACTGATTTTTGAATATTTACCAGGTACTGTTTTGGAGCCTGGGAATACAGGGATGAATTAAACTGAAACAGCATCTGCCTTCATGGCGTTTGCATAGGAATTTGTTCCTTAACCTTGGCTTTAGCTTTCTCATTGTTTTATGGTGATAGTAATAGTACCCATGGAATGGGGAAGTTGTGAGGAATCAATGATGTTAAGGCTGTAAAAACCCTAGAAGGCTGCCATTGCTGGGAACCCTGCTCCTGGTGGTATTGGCTCTGTGCCCTTGGGGAGTTACCTGAACCTCCTGTGCCTAGGTTGAGGGAGTGATAGTAAGGAGGTGTGAGCTCAGATGTAGTTGGGAGGATTGAAGGGGGCCTATGCCTTGGACATGGTGAGGGCCATGGGTGTTTGCTGCTGTTTACTCCAGCGACCACTGCTCCTGGCGAGGGAGGAGTCCATGAGTGGGGATTCCCGCCCCTCTGGTTCCTGAGCCCTGTGATAGTCAGGGGAGGTGTGTGGCTGGGCAGCGGTCAGGCTGGGGGGACCAGGAGGGCAGAGATCGCACCTGCCTTGCTCACCGCCAGATCCTAGGTCCCAGCCTAAGGCCTGGCACATAGTAGGTGCCCAGAAAGTAGTTGTGAATGAATGATGTATAGCTAGATGACAGCTATCTCTGCGTCCCCAAGGGAACAGCCAATATCTTGTCTAGTTGCATGTCTTTAAAAAGGAGGTGATGGGTGATAGCTAGAAGAGCAGGTGGATTTTAGATCAGTTTTTATACAGAAGATGTGCCTGGGTTCAAATGCAGATGGAGGGAACCAGTGGAGAGGGAAGTCAAGAGAGAGGAGAAGGGGTTTTTAACATAGCAGTCCCCAGGGTTTGGGAGAATTGGGGCTGAGAGCCAGAGGAAGGTGAATGAGCAATCCTTACGTCCCTTTCCCTCTGAGAGCCAAGGAACCAGAAGTCTGTGGGTGGGTATGGGAGGCTGAGGCACTTACTTCTGCCAGCCTTGGTTTCTTCCCAGTGAATGTGAGTGCAGGTTGTCTGCTGAGAAAGGGGGCAAAGACACATTCCTGGGATGACACTCCAGGGGCAGGGAAGGTCAGGGCCTGCTCATTATAGGGCACGAGATGTTTTGCCTGAGGGGAGACCCAGCTCTGCTCTCAGGGAGCCTCAGTCTGAGGGGGGAGACAGAACAAGTTCTGAGGGGAGAAGTCCTGGTGTGAGGGGAGCCGTGGTCCAGCCCTGGGAGTCTGAGGAGAGATGTGGCAGAAGCTTTTCTATTCTCTTTCCCTGCCCAGGCCCCAGGCTTCTCTCTGGCCTCCCAGCTGATCATCCCTTACCTCTCTTGGAACCCAGCCCTGATTCCAGTGCATAGAGAGAGGGTGCTATGGACAGTGTCCCCAGCTGAGAGTGGGGTCTTCTGGGTCAGGCTTGGCAGGGCCAGTGGCCCCATCTCTGGTCCAGTCCCCTCTGCCCATCTCCACCTTTAGCTTCTGCTGGTCACCTTGAGGGACCTGTTCCAGACTCCTCATTTCCACTCTCAGAGGACCACAGGAAGCAGGCGTTCCAGATGCATGGTCAAACCCATAGGGAAGCGGTTTTCCTAGAAGGGCTGCTCCCAGGATGGGGGCAGCTTCGGGCCAGAATGTGGAACCTGCCTGGGTTGCCCTGCAGAGAACCCCTCACAGCTTCCTGGGAGGTGGACACGACTGGTAATGGGACAGGGGGCCCCTAGGGGTTAAGGGGATCCCCGGCCATGCACAGGGCTGTGTTGGGGGCCGCTGCCGTGTGATTCCCGCCAGCTCTTCCGCAGCAGCCAGGAGGGCTCCCCGGGGACCTGGCCTGCCGGCGCTGCGCACAGAAAGCTGGTTATGGTTTGAGTTAATGTTCCTTAGAAGGCCCCGATGGGTCCCTCCGGGGCCTTTTGGGAGATTACAGATAGCATTCAAAGCAATCCACCCTAGAGAGGGAGAGGGGAGACGAGGGCACTAAACCAGCCATCTGAGCCCAGGAAACTGGAACCAGGAAGGACTGGAGTCAGCACTAGAACTGGCAGCAAAACAAGACTAGGAATTTTAATATCAAACACGTACATGGAGCAAGCCATGGGCTACCATTGTTCCATTAACTCACTTAGCCTCACCACAGCCCATCAGGGAGGTAGAATTATCACACCATTTGATGCATGAAGACATGGACACACAGAAGGGTGAGTTAACTTACATAAGTTATCTAAAGTCACAAGACTAGTGAGAGGTAGACCAGGGTCTTGAACCCAGGCAGTCTGGGAGGAGATGCTCAGGTCTGGGTGGTGGAGAGGTTTAAGGGGCTGCCAGCAGCAAGGGCAGCTGCAATAGGAAGAGCACGTGTGAGGTCCTGGGCAGCTTTATCTCCTGTTCCTGAGTCCCTGGAGGTCCAGATCTGCCCTAAAGTTGGGCTGCAAAAAGTTACAAATGCTCCCAACCTGGAGCCAGAGGGTGGGTGGGTGGAGGGGCCCCAAAGCAACCAGGAGCTATTATCCTGGGAGACCAAGGCATCCAAAGTCCCAGGCCATGCTCTTGTTGATTCATTTTTAATGATTTACAAGTGCCTGCAGGATAAATCTCAGTTTAGGGTTTGCATAAATTCCAAAGTCCTTTGATCTCAGCCTCCTGTAGCTACTTAGAGGTACAAGATGTTCTGAAGGAAAGAACTAAGCCAGGGCTGGGAGTGTGCAGCCTCCCTGGGCCCGCTTGGCAGTGTTGCTACTGACAAGGCTTGAAGGTTACCTTGTTGCCTCTCCTGACACATGCCACTTCAGAGCCTGGGCCAAGGAGTCTGCTAATCTGCAGGGTTACCATAAATGATGAATCTTGTCCCTACTTCTGCTCTGGACTGGACTTCAGAATCCCTTTCTCTGTACTCTTGGATGCCAAGATACCTTCACTGCCCCATCTCATAGATTCCTGGATTTGGCAGGTGTAACTGATACATTGAAAAACTGCAAATTGAAACTCAAGGGATGTAAACAAAATGCAACTTTATTTGTGTCTCCCTCTGTCCTTTTGAATTTTATTCCCATGCTTTACTAGTTCACTTTTATATAATATGTCCACTTTAAAAAGTCACTTTCAGGCATAAAACAGGTTTAAATCACAAAACTAGAATGCATAGTCCAAACAATAATCTAAATTCCAAATCCTTCCCCTCCCCAAGCCAGGGCAGCTGAAGGGGGATGTGGCTGCTGTAAGGGTTGGGGAAAGGGATGGAGAAGGAGAAAGTAGGGCAGCGGAATTCCCTTCTTGCTCTGGTCTGAAGAAGGCTTTGCACTCTCAGGGGCTGGCTGGTGTGATCTCCTGTTTCCCCTCGTGGGCCCTCTCCACACAGACTCTTGCTGTTGAGTCCCTGCTCTTTCCAGCAGTCCCCTTGGGCAGGACTTAGGGTGGTCCCAAGCTACTCTCTCCCTTGGCTCTGCAGGAAACACTCATGGATCCTCTGGCCCCACATTCTGGGAGTGCAGGCCAATTCCAGCGCAGCTGCTTCCCCTCCACCATAGTCCTTTACCAGTCAGCGGTACCAGGTGAGAGTTAGAGACCTCAGGACTGAGAATCAGCACCTTGGTCAGGTCCCTTGCTTTGACAGGCAGCAGGTGTTTTATGTTGGTGCTTCCATGGAAACTCCTTTTTAAAAAAGCTTCCTGATGTATATAGATGTCAGTTCTGCCTCTTGCCTACCATGGAGGGAGTGGGTAACAGGGTGTCCAGGTGTCCACAGTCCCTGTCTCAGCCCTTCCCCACCCATTGGCCATCAGACAATTAGACCAAAAAGAAAATAGTCAAACTGCATAGGGATTTAGAATCCCTAGGATTCATATCCTAGTTCCATCCCTAACTAGGTATGTGACTTGTTTAAATGACAACTTTTTCGTGCTTCAGTTTTGTCATCTATAAAATGGGGATAATAGTACTTACTGCATAGATCATTGAGAAGAATAAATGAGATAATGGAAAACACTTGAGCATTGTGCCTGGCACATAGTAAGTGCTCAACAAATAATTTATTATTATTATTTTTGTTGTTGTTGTCATTATCTATGGGCTCTAGAATTTGGGAGGAAATAGGGGAAGGAGACAGACCTGGCTAGAATCTGGATCAAGGTTTGTGTCTTTGGGCAAATTATTAACCTCTGAATCTGTTTCACAGCTGTATAATGGGGCTTCCAGTATACCCATTTTGCCTCAATGGTGTTGGGGGGATTTATTGAGATAAAGGCTACAAGGCTCTGGACCCAGGCCAGCTTATAGGCAATTAATAAAGGGCAGCTATTATATTCTATTCCTTATGGTAGATGGGATTTTCCTGGAAGTCTAGGAAGTGCCAGTCCTCTCCCACACTCCTTTAAATCAGCCACCCTGACCTGACTTATTTGTGCCACTTTAATTACCAAGGAAACAGTGAAGGGACCCAGGCATTACTGAGAAGCCCTTGATTTATAATTACTGCACCTTACAGGCAGTAATCACCCCTCCCCCACACCTGCCCATGTTGGGTTGGAATGCAGCGCTCCATTGTCAAGAGCAAGGAAGTTCAGCCTCAAATTAAATGCAAATAGAAGGATATCCCTCATCTGTGTTTTACTCTGAGTCGCCAAGCCTTCCTGGAGATCAAGGGAGCCAGGAGGTGACATCTCTGGCCCGCCCTGCTAATGAGCAGGCTCATTTTCCTTGTTCTCCTCCTGCCATAGGAAAGAAGAATTGTTTTTCTGTTTGGTGAGCCGGTATCAATATTTCCAGAGTAATATGAGGAGAAAAACAACCGCAGGCTTTATTAGTTGTCTGGTGACTTTGGTGAGAGGCACATGCAGGGAGAATTGATTGCTGGGGATATGACTCTCCTTCTCATCTCATCCCTTCCCCACCCCCCCAGCTGAGGGGGCCAGTGAATCAGACTGGACTAGAGAGCTACAGGTACAGGTCCCTTGGAAACTCTTGTTCAATCCTCTGTACAGAGTCCCAGGCAGAGGAAGGGATGTGTCCAAGCTCACAGGATAGAGCTGGGGCTAGAACCAGAACTTCTGGTTCCTTGTGCCATGCTTTTCCCACTGAACTGGGACTTCCAAACTTTTCTAAAGCTACAGAATCTTTTAACAAGTGAAATCTAATATGAAAACCTCAACTATAAAACAGATAACATGGAGATGCTCTGGGTAAAGGGGGTGGAGGTGAGTTGTTATAGATTGAAACATGTCCCCCAATAAGATGTGTTAAAGTCCTAACCCCTGGTCCTGTGGATGTGAACTCCTTTGTAAATAGGATTTTTGAAGATCCTATTAAGATGAGGTCAGGGGAGGGGGTGTAGCTCAGTGGTTGAGCACCTGCTTCCCATGTATGAGGTGCCGGGTTCAATCCCTGGTACCTCCTAAAAAAAAATGGATTTATCTTTCAGAGTTAAAAACAAGAAAATAAAGGCACCCATAGAACTCAAAAGGCATTAAAAAAAAATGAGGCTAAACTGAATCGGGGTGAGCCTTAATCCAATATGACTGGAGTCCTTATAAGTAAAGGAAAATTGGGCACAAGACTCGAAGAAAGGAGGGGAGAGTCCTCAAACTGCCATGTGGAGGAGGTAGAACTGAGTGAAGCATTGCAAGGCACCACCAGAACCCTACAGACCTTCTGAGCAAGATTGGCCTTGCCGACACATTAATTTTGGACTTCTAGCCTCCAAAACTGTGAGGCAATCAATTCCTGTTATTTAAACCAACTAGCCTGTGGCATTTGTTACAACAGCCTTGGAAAATGAAAACGCCAGTCTAGCAGCACCCTACTTCCCAGTGGACTCTTGAAAGGTCTCCAAGGAACCCTCGGGTTTCATAGTACCCAGTTTGAGAACTCCTGTGATAACCACTGTTACCTTGATTTTCTCAACAAATCTGTATTTGAGACAGATTTTTTTTTTTTTTTTTTTACCCAACCAGAGATTTGGAATTCTGCTTTGTGGCCTCTCCTCCCAGCAAGGACATTGATTACGAAAGGACAAGGTACCTGCCCTCCTTATTTCACAAGAAAGGGTCAAGAAGAGACCAGAGTTCCTGAGCTGGTTGAAATCCACTTCTGGGATGTGCCTTCTCTCCAGCTGGGTATGGCCAATGTGTCCCCTTGGTGAGCAGTGGGGTCCAGCCTCTGAGGTACCACCAACCTTCCCTTCTGGGCCCTGGAAGAGGAGGGACACAGTGGGAGTGGGGGTGGGGTGGTCTCAGCTGTTGGGGGCAGCTGTGTGTCTATTGGCTCTAAACTCAGTCTCCTCACCTGTAAAACAGGAACAACAACACAATCTGGAAATCTAGGGTCATTGTGAGACTCAGTGAGAAAAAGGGCATGAGGGTGACCAAGCGTCTGGTTTGCAATAAGGGCTCTAAAATTGTCGGTTGCTAACTCCACGTGCTAATTTTTCACTCAGCAAATGTTCATTTGAAGCCCTGGCTCCTGGGCTGGTTGCTAAGGATCCAGAGCTGGCTGGACAGACTGCTGGCACGGAAGGGGAAGGCTGGCACCCTGTGTCCGTGCTTTCCTTTGTCCTCAGTCCCTTCTCTCAGAGCAAAAGGGGACCACTGAGTTCACTGATTTTTCAAATCATTTTTTTAAAAGCAAAGAACAGGTTATTTTTTTAAAAGAAGAAATGATGATGAGGTTCTTATGATGTGCTGGGAATGTAGTAGCTCCCAACAACTCTGTGATTCTATTATTATGTCCAAATTGCCACTGAAGGAATTGGGACAGGGAGGTTGAATAATGTGCTCGAGGTAGCCCAGCTTACACGGAATTCCAATACATAAAGAAGATCTAAATGGACCTTGAAGAAGTTGGGGCTCTGGCTTATTCTTACCCTCTTCACCCCCCATCTTGATCCCTAGCACGTGGTCCCAACATCCTGGATTCAGGTCACTGCTCTCATTTGATGTAAAGGGAAACTGGAGCTCAGAGAGGTGTAGAACTGATCAAGGTCACTCAGCTGCCAAGTGGCAGAGCTAGTCCCCAAACCCAGGTGTCTCGACTCCCGGCTCAGCATCGAGCAGCGTGGAGCATCGTTCTGGCTGTGCCAGAGTATCTCATTGGTCCTTTTCAGCCTGAATATTCCTGAATGCTCTCCTCTTGGTGGGGCTGATTTGGGCTCTCCTGCCAGGGATGCCGAGCAGATCTTCCCCCAGGGGAGAAATACCTCAGTCCTTGCACCCCCAGGCAGCCTCCCTGTTTAGACTTCCTTCTTTTCTCTGTGAACTTTCCCAAGTTACAAACCACACAATTAAGGACTTGCTAATAAGCCATTCGTCTTGTCCCACAAAGAGGGACCTGCGGCCTCCCCCTCCCGCCGGCTTCCTCCTCTGGGAGGGGATCAATGCCTTATCTCATGCAGCCTGTGTGGAGAGGAAGGAGGGAAATGAAAGCACTTAATTAAGGCTCAGAGGAGCGGAAAGGGAACACTGTGTCCTCCCTGGCTCCTTGCTCTCCCTCCGCCGCCCTGTATCTCCCCTCCGAGGGCAGTGGGCAGAGGCAGAGCCCATGGAGACCCTGCCTGCCCCGGCTGCAGCGCCCCCTGCAGGAAGCACAGGAAGAGCCTCCAGGGGGGCACTGCCGCCTGGGCCTAAGCTAGAGCTTGCCCCACGCCAAAGTGCCCCATTCTTCCCTGTCTACCCCAAAGCCGGCCTGGCCTTGGCTGTGGGCAGTGAGGACGGTGGTAAGCAGCAAGAATGCTGCCTGAAAAAGGCCCTCCCTGGGCCTGGCTTCCCACCATTAGAGGGCATCTTCCAGGTGAGGGAGGCTTCCTTGCTCCATGTCCCTTTATGAGTGCTTAGGGAAGTGAGGGCCTCTCACATGCTTCAGCAGGGTGGGTGCTATTTCCTCACTACCCCCTGGGGGCAGGCGCAGAGGGTCTACTCAGTGGGACCAAGAGTCTATCCCAGAGGGAGCATCCTCTGAGAGCAAATATTTTGGAGATAATTTATTAATTCAATGAATGCTTATCGAGGCAATAAGGAGCAGGGAAGGGCAGAGAACTGATTTCATACCAGGGCATGAAGCACGCCGAGGTTTTAAGTCACCTTAGTATGTACAGACTTGTTGCCCACTGCTGGTCACCCGGAGGGGCAACCACTAGTCCCTCCTCACCAGGGTAAGGACTGGACCTTGACCAGAGTGTTCCAGGCCAGGTCCACCCTGGAGAATAGCAGCCCTCCCCTCCTGCCCCCGGTGTTCTCCTAGGACCCACTTCCTGAGAAGCTTGCTGGGGCCTTGCCGCCCTCTGCCTCGCAGCCTGTGGGTGTGATGGCGTATGGGGCACCTCCTGTGCCTCGGCTCACCTGTCTGGGCTCATGTTTACCCAGATGTTGCTACCACAGCCACCTTCAAGCCGGTGTACCTACCAGCACCTTGCTGCACATGTTATGCACATCTTTCAGTTTCTGGGCTCAAGGTGCCTGGGGGAGCACATGTGGCACCCACACCTGTGCACTCCTGGACGCGTGAGTTGGTGCTGTGCTGGAGCTGGTTCAAACTGGTTCATAAGAGCCGACTGTTACATTTTGCTAGCTGGATGTCAAACTGTTGACAACTTGAAATCAGCCATAGTGGGAATATTTACACCGTGGAAATCAGGGCTCTTTTTTTTTTTTCCTTCCAGATAGCTGATTTACCAGCAAACTGGTGGTGGACTTAGCACTCACCCCGTGGGACAGTCCTTGACCAATGGGGGTCAAGAGCTGGTGGATAAATACTCTCCCCTTCCATTCTTCAGGTGGAGAATTCTGAGGTGTGGTCTACACCGCCCCTCTCAGAAGGTTCCAGAAGGATCAAGTCCAGCATGCCCACAGCATTGACTAGTCTGATAACACACCCTTATTTTATCCTTTCCAGCCCCCAACTCCTGTTCCCTGGAATATTTCCCCAAATAAACCAATTGCACGCAAGCTCTTGTCTCACACTTTACTTTTGTGGGGGAAGGGTGGGAAACTAAGGCTATTTATTCCTTTAAGCACAAGGCTATATTTGCTTCCCCTGCTCAAAGTGTACCATTTTGGTGCTTTTATTCCCATGAGTTTTTTTTATCCCTGTGTCGAGCTGTGATTGTACAGTCTTCCCAAATCAATGACTCCTGATTTGCCTTGGAACACCTTCTGTAGCAGTAGAAAGGTTTTAAAAATATTCAGTTGATTTAGGCAGCAAAAAGCACATCTTCTGGCCTGGGTGTTGTCTGCAAGTCTCCTGCCTGCTACTCTAACAACTTTCCTCTATGCCTGATTTCAGATTCCATTTGCAAGTATAACCACCACCTGTGCTTTCCCCTTGTGATTGGATTTCTCCATCTGATTTCCCTCCAGAAACCTTAACGCAGGAGGTTCCATCCTCAAGTCATTTAGTTAGCTCTCCCTCAAATGGATTTTAATCCTATGTCTTAATCTTGTTCCCAGTTTCTAATGTAAATTGTTTCCCCTAATCTGCCTCAAAATCTGCCCACTGATATGCTGATGATCATTGAATATTCTGACCTATGACTCAGTTTCCTATTTTAGCAAGGTTTCATGGCTTGCACTTAGCTGAGCAGGTTGGGTAATGGTCGGAGAGTTTTCTAGTTAACTGGGTTAAGTTCTGTAGCTATGGTGATCCTGTGCATGCCTTCTTGAGATAGTCATGTCCCAAGATGTGCGCTCCTGGACATTTTCTAGCTTTCCTTGCAGTTAGGTTGGGGCCATGTGACTGGTTCTGGTCAATGGGATGTGGGCCAAACTGATTTAAGTTACCTTGGCCCCTGAAATTATCCAGCCCTCTCTTCCCCTTCTGTGGCAACAATAGAGGTCACGTGTTGAGGATGGAAACGTTACATGACAGAGGAGCCTGGATCCCCGAGTTGCTGGTGGAGGAGAGCCACTCTGGAATGCTGCTTGACTCACTGTGGTAGCTAGAATTTTGCCCCCATGACTTTTACCCCTTGGTGGTACCTCTGTGAATATGTTAGATTCCATTGCAAAAGGGATTTTGCAGGTATAATTAAGGTTACTAATCAACTGGTTTTAGATAAGGAGATGATCCTGGATTATCTGGGTGGGCCCAAGGTAAACACATGAGCCCTTTTAGGCAAAAGTGTAAGTCAGGGATGTGGAGGCAGGAGGGGGGAAGTTAAAGAGATTTGAAGCATGAGATGTACTATTGCTAGAGGCGGCCATGAGCCAAAGAATGGAGTCAGCCTTTAGGAACTGAAAACAATTCCTGGCTGACAGCCAGCAAGAAAACTTCAGTCCTATAATCAGTCTAACAACCTGAATGAGCTTGGAAGTGGATTTCTCCCAGAACCTCTTGATAAAAGTCCAGCTAGCTGATACCTTGATTTTGGTCTTGTGTTGTGCTAACTAGGGGACTCAGTGAGCCCCAGCCTGGACTCCTGACCTCTGGAACTATGAGATGAATGAATGGGTACTGGTTTAAAATGCAAAGTTTCTGAGAATTTGTTACAGCAGCAATAGAAAATTAATATACCTGACTTCGCCGTGTCCAGAGTCACCAAAATGAGAGTGTCTCCTCCCTAGAACTTTATGTAAGCAAGAAAAAAGCCCTTTAAGCTACTGAGGTTTCAGCATCCTGATGTAGCAGCTAATGATGCTTATTCTGACTAACCCAGGCCCTGCTAGTTTCCTGTGCAGGAATTTCCATGCTATCCTTGAGGCAGAGTGGAAAAGAGGCTGGGTTCTAAGGCACCTGAGTGCCTGTTTAGGTCTCCTGAGGGTCCACAGTCTCAGCAGAGATGAGGGCTCAACCAGGGGTGAGGCTGAGGCCTCATGAGCCCTGGGGAGCTGGAATGTGGTCAAAGAAGAGACACCTATTGGGGAAAGGCTGGTGCCCAGGATCACACAGCAAAATATTGGCAGAGCTGGGGTTAGAACCCAGGCCTGATGACTCCAGGCCTGGACTCTTTGTCCAAGTTGGGTGTGTGTGACATGTGTGTGAGCCCCAGGTGCACGTGTGTGGGCTCCACGTGGCCCGCCATGCTGCTTCCTTTTCTCCAGCAGCACATGGATCTCCAGGGTTAAAGCTCTGCTCAGGAGGCTGAGGAGTGAAGCCTCTCCATTTTGGTAATTGAAATCAATTTCTCAGGCTTATCTTTAGGAAACCTATATAGTCTAGACTGTAATCTGAAAGCTTGGGCTCAGGCAACTTTAAATGAAAGCCCCTCTGCGGGGGGGGGGGGGGGGGGGAGAAAAGAACAAGTGGCTCACGTCTTTCAGCAATTTCTCAAGGAGCATCTGAGTGTGCAGGTGATGTCTTTCTTTTTCCCTGGGTATTTGGCTTCTGAGTATGTGAGAATGTGTTTGAAGATGTGTGAGCATTTTTGTGTGTGAGGTTCTGAGTGTGTGATGGTGTGGAATGGGTTAGTTAGGGTTTAGGGTGGGGGAGATGTATGTGTGTGTTTGTGTGTATTCGACAGACTGGATATACATGTGATGGCTTTCTTTTTGTGTTTGTTTTTGCTTAAGTTTGTGAGTGCATGGATGTGGGAGAATGAGTGAGAGCGTGTACATGAGCAAAGATGTGTGTGCATGTGTGTGTGTGTGTGTGTCTGGGGTTAATACATGGGCTTGTATGGGATCAGAGGGTGTGTGTTGATGGCTTTCATTTCAGAAGGCATTTCCCAATAGGGCTTTGCCTCTGAATTCCCCTGGGCCCAAGAGTGTTTTCTTAAATGCCTCGAGTGGCCTTACTGAACTGCCACTTTTCCCTCTAAACTCCATTCTAGCCCTTCAGCATTCCCTGGTTTACTCAGGGAGGAGCTACTCTCATTCTGGTAACTCTGGACAGGTTTCTCCATCATCCCACCTCCTCCCCAGGTTCCCTCGGGACAGCTCCTCTCTCAGGGTGACATGCCTGTGGGCAGGGAGCCTGGATTGGCCAGCTCTCACAGGCTGGGTCACCCTCAGCACCTGTCACTGATCCAAAAGAAGGCAGAGGCAAGGTTGGGAGGAGGTGACAGCTGCCCCTTACAGCCTTGAGATGTACCGAGCAGGAGAGGCATGTGGCACAGACGTCCCAGGTAGCAACCGAGCAGGTGGATTCTCCCTGGTCAAAGCTGTAGTTCTAGACACAGAGACCCATGCAGGTAAGTGTGACTCCCTCTACCTCCCCCAGCAAAGCCCCCACCCTATCCAAAGCCCCATGGATTTCTCATTTGAAGTCAATCAGCCTTGAAATCCCTGCCAG
The DNA here is from genome assembly GCA_026826555.1 of Tolypeutes matacus. NCBI lineage: Eukaryota > Metazoa > Chordata > Mammalia > Cingulata > Chlamyphoridae > Tolypeutes > Tolypeutes matacus. The sequence goes on from JAKSZT010053883.1 coordinate 30,311,326, forward strand.
TGACTGCAGGGTAATTATAGGGCTAGTAATCAATGCCAGACTCTTTGCTACCGAGGGTGGGGGTAGCAGAGGCACTGCTTTCCCTGCACACCAGGAAAGACTGGAAGTGGCAGTGGCAGCTGAAATCAGGAGTGCCTGGAATGTCTCACTTTATCTGGGGTTCATGCCTCAAACCCAGATGGGAGAGAGGTTGGGAGGGAGGGAGGTTGGAGTTTCAGCAACTGCCTCCTAGAGAAGCATAGAGGCAGAGGGTGGCTTAGGGGGCACCAGAAGGACAAGCATTTTCTTAGCAAAGAGGAATCCTAGGCAGTCTTTGAGGGAGGGTTGGGGATAGAGGTGAGGGCAGCACTGGAGTGAGCAAACTAATCTTGGGTCAGTGACAGCTTAGCTTTGGCCCACGAAGTGTCTGAGCTGGGGACCTCTGCCTTTCTAATTTAGTTCCGTTCCCAATTAAGATACTTGGGCACTGATTAAGGGCATAATGCAGGTTTTGGAAATTTGCAATGATAGTGGTGATGATGGTGGTGATGTTGGGGCTGGTGGTGGCGTGACAGACACAGTAATGGTGGTGATGAAGTGACCTGCGGTGGTGGTGGGGATTGTGCTGTTGTCAGATGTGATGTGAGAAAGGGAAAGGATGGTGGCAGTGGTTATGGTGGAGTCAGAGGTGACAGTGTTGACAGTTTCTGAGGTAGTGAAGGTGATGGGGATTTAGATAAGAGACAGTTTTGCTGATGGTGATGGTTAAAGGGACAGTGGTAGTGGTGGTGATAGGAGAGGTGATGGTGGTGATAGCAATTGCAGTGTGTGATAAAGGTGATGGATGGTGATGACTTTTGAAAAAGTAGGTAGCTGTAGTGGTGTGGACAAAGGACAGGACAAAACTGATAAGGATGAGGTTGAGGAGCTAAGGGTGGGGAGTTGGATCAGGAGATAAGGCCAGCAGGTGCCGGCCAAGGTGGATCCAGTTCGAACCAAGTGAGCTGCCCAGAGTAGGAGCAGACATTGTAAGGCACCAATGGCTAAAGCCAAGCAGAGGGTCATGAGTTCAGCAGGCAGGTGGGGCTGTAGGTCCCAAGAGGGCGTGAGAGTCCGTGAAGGCGATATCTTGGTTTCCAGGGAAACAGACAGCTCAGCTGGGATCAGAGACGCAAGGAGGGAGATGGCAGATGATAGGATAAGCAGATATTCCAAAGGCCAATTGCATAGGAGGCTGGAAGCCAGATTCCTCTGCCATATCCAAGGGTCAGGAATATGTACCAGTTGGGCTTTGGGAATTGGAGAAATAGATTAACACCACGAGGGAGATGCTTATAAAGGGTAGGGACCCATGGCTTGGGTGTCGACTGTGTTGGTTGACTTGAAGCAGAATATGTAAAGGAATCCTATTCCATGGAGACAAACTCGAGAGCCCAAAGATGATGGGCAAGTGAGTGGAAAGGTAGGTGTCTTAGTTTGTCAGAGCTGCTATCACAAATTCCACAAACTGGTTTTGGCTTAACAATAGGAATTTATTGGCTCAGGATTTTGAGGCCAGAAATCCAAAATCAAGATATGAGATATCAGCAAGGCTTGCTTTCTCTCGGAGTCTGTAGAGCTCTGGTGCTGGCTGCTAGCAATCCCTGGGCTTGTATCTCTGCCTCCCATCACATGGCTGTGTCCTTTCCATTCCAGCTTCTGCGGCTTCGGGGTTCTCTTTATCAGACCTCTCTTATACAGAGTAAGACCCACCCAGATTCAGTTGGCCGCTTTAGCTAAAAATAACATCTTCCACAGGTTTAATGGGTTCACATTCACAGGAAAGCGGATTAAGATTAAGAATGTGTCTAAATTGGGCTACATAATTTAGTCTTCTACAGTAGTGTGGGGACAGTCTATCGATGAGAATGGCATTGAACCTTACTCTGAGTAAGTCGGGGAGAACAGGAGCCCTGAGCCTGCGTGGAGAGCCTGAGAGGGGAACCAGAGGGATAGGACTGGCAAAGTGGGATGAACTCTGGCTTGAGAGGCAGACAGACCTGGGTGTGAATCCACATTCTGCCACCTGTTAGCTACCTGACCTTGGGAAAGTTACTTATCCTCTCTGAGTTTCTGTTTTCTTCTCCATGGAATGAAGGGAATATCTACTTTGAAAGTACGTTGAATTGACTAAATGAGCTAATGTAGGTCAAGGCACAAAATAGGTGCTCAAGAAAGGTGACTATTGTCAATTCCTTCAAGGAATCCTTTTACACAAATGTCCTCAAACTTATCCAGGAGAGGAAAAGGGAGCACAGATGGGAAGTCAGGAGCCAAGGGATCAACTGGGCAAATGCTCTCACTGTCTTGCTCTGGAAGAGCTGGCAAGAAGGGCCCCAAGTCAGCAAAATTAACAGGGGCCCATCCTTGCAGCCATGGTCAAGACACCAGCCTGAAATTGGAAGGAAGTTGTCCCCTGTGCCTCTAGGGCAGGGTTTCTTAACAAGGGGTCAGTGAGCTTGAACTGAAATTCAAAAAAACATTCTTGTGGGGACATGTTGGTGCAGGTGTGATATATTTATTAAATAATACACAGTATAGTGTGGACTTAGTAAGGAGCCTGTGGTTTTTCACCTGACTGGCAAAGGGGTCCGTGGAACAAAAGAGGTCAAGAACCCTGCTCTAGGGCCTGGCAGCCTCTATGGCCAGTTGTGGGACCCCTGCAGCCCATATTACCCCACCCTGGTGCTGTGTCCTTCTCCTCTAGAGAACCTGGATTTCAAGGTCAGATCACTGTCCAAGGCCCCGGGCCTGGCTGCTGGGTCTGAGCCTCTTTTGCTGCCCAAACAGACTCAGAACCCGGCGTCCTAAGGGGGTTCCTGAGTGAAAGCCAAACTCCTCGCGCGTCGTCACCATCTTTGGGTAGGTTTGGGCTTACACCTGGAATTCTGTTCTGGGGCCTGGCCCCGTGGTGAAGAGCTCAGGTTGTGGAAGCAAACAGACCAGGGCTCCTTACTGAGACCTGTCTCTTTCCGCTTGTGTGGCCTTGGACAGGGACCTTCATTTGATAAGGCTCAGCCTCCTTTCCTGCACAACCTGCCACCACCTTCACAGGTCACTCTGAGGACTAAGCGCCTTATGGTATTTATGCCCTTGCATAAGCGCCCCTCACGTGGAGCTGGACTGGTGACTTGCTCTAGCCAATTGCATGCAGCAAAGGTGAGGGGCTGCCACTTCAATGACTCTATTTTGTAAGATGGTGCGGCCCGCCTGAGAGCCGCCGTGTTCTGGGGCCCTCCCTGGCTGGCTTTGATGAAGCGAGTCTTCCTGTTGGGAGATCCACGTGGCTGGGAGCTGAGGGTGGCCTCTGCTGACAGCCAGCAAGAAACTGAAGCACTCGGTCCTACAACCTCAAGGAGCTGGATTTGGCCACCAGCTGCCTGAGCTTGGAAGCAGAGCGTCCACGTGAGAACCCAGCTCTGGCTGAGGCCTTGACCGCACCTTTGCAGAGGCCCCAGTTAGGCTGTGCCCAGGCTCCTGACCCACAGAAACGATGAGCTCATATGTATGTATTGTTGTAAGTTGTGGTGATACTCGTTACGCAGCCATATGTCTAGTACGGTGAGAAGCAGTCCATCGAGCATCGAGTCCAGTGCTCACTGTAGAGTCACGGTGGTGTTGCTGTGTTATTAGTCCGCTGGTTACCTGCCTAGTGCTGTGTGGGGCTTGGCTCTGCCTTGCCTTGGGCCCTGGTGGAGTTCCACACCCCAGTAGAGGGAGGGGAGGAAGATTCTGTGTCCTTCTCCCCAACACACACACTCTCTTACACACACAACTCCCCCCACCCCGAGCCCAGGGCCTGGACCTCCCCAGACAGGTCTTCCAACCCCAGCCCATGTGCTTCTGAATTGGACTGGCGGCTTGGACTTGGAGACTACTGGAGTTTTGAAAGCAGCATCCATGCCCTCTCCACAAAATTGGAAAATCATTCACTGTGTATCTCTTCTTTTAGAGGAGTTGGGAGAATAAAATGAGCGAAGATGAGCACGTACAGGAGTTTCTGAAGCAGCTTGGGTGGCCCCTTTCCCTGGGAACACAACCGCTGTGTGCCTGCCATGCCGAGTTCACAGGAGAGGAATTCAGAGACAGGGGCAGGCCCGGAGACAGAGAAACAACCTAGAGACAAAAAGACAGAGACCAGGAGACACAGGCAGAGAAACAGATGGAGAGAGGGAAGCAACCAGAAAGACTGAAAAAGAGACACACACACAGACAAGCACAGGCAGACATGGGGGCACATGACAGAGAGGGGCTCAAAGACTTGCTCACAGAGGGCTGCAGTGACCCACGGACGTGGGTACCACCCTGACATAGCATCAGAATCACACAGACACACCCAGGAGCAGCACAGCAGGCAATGCAACTGGATGCACAGAGGCAGAAATAGAACTGTACATGCGTATGTGCATGTGCACACACACACACACAGACCCCCCAAGAGGGGAACCTAGCAGAGCCCAGGCAGAGAGGCAGAGTGCTTTGCCGGGCACCCAGGGCTGAGCTGGACAGGCTCGTCCCTTTAAGTGGCTTTCCTTACACACGCCTCCAGCTGGGGCTGGACAGGTGGGGACAGAGCATCGTGGGGCGAGGAGTGGGGGCTCAGAGACTCGCTTCCCTTCCTGGGCCAGCTGAACTATGGCCTGGGGGTGGAGGTCCCTGGGGCTGTTGGTGGTTTGTTGGGAGAGGTTTGAAGGAAGACTGGGAGGAAGGGGGGCTTGAAGTAAGGGGTCAGTATGGGCCTATCCATGGCTGCCAGGCATCTGCCCCCATAGTCCCGTGGCTCCCCTGGCCCCGTGCACGGCCCATACAGGGGTGCTTGCTGTCTCCTCCCCTCCCCATGGCACCACTTTCCTCCCATAGACCCCCGGAGGCCTCCTCTCAGGCCCTGCCTCCTGAGGCTCTCCAGAGTCCACTATACCAGAAACAAGGCCCTGGGTGACCCCTGGGTGACCCCCATGCTCAGGGGGGCCAGTGTTAGCCTTAGGGTGACTCTGTAAATCAGACCATTTTGATGCATAAAATCTGGAAACACGAGTCTATGAATTGTAATTGAGCATGACGAAATCTCATCAACAGAAGTAAGTATGAAACGCGAGACGACAGGGAGATGCTGCAGATGTGTCCCCGACACCTCCCCCCCTCCAGCTCCGCCTCCAGACTTATTCTCTGCCTGCTCCAAATTAGCCCTGAGTGCCTCTGATGGCTCAGCTTGGCCGCCCGCGCCTTCCCTCCACCTTTCCATCCCCCAACAGAGCCAGGATGTTCTCCCGTCCTGTGCCTCCGTGGCAGGAACCGTCTCACCTTTGCTGTCCATTTGGGCAAAGACACATGGTTGGAAAAGAGCCTGGAGATGTCAACTTCTCCATCAGCTGCGGAACCAGAACTGGGAGCAGTGGGTGCCCATTTACCAACCGAGACTATGCTGATAGCCATCTGTGCTCTACCTGGAGCCAGACCCCCTGTGTGTGCATCCCAGCTCTGTCACCTGTAGCCAGGTGGCCTTGGGCAAGTCACTTAAACCTCTCCATGCCAGTTTCCTCACCTGTAAAATGGGGATAATCACAGTACCAACCTCCTAAGGCTGTTGTGGGGATGAAATGAGTTAGCACAGGTAACATGCTGGGGACAGTGCCTGGTACAGAGAATCCGCTCTATAGATGCTGACAGCTATTATCTTTTTTTTTTTTTTCATTTTACTCTATTTACCTTTATTCTTATTTATATCCTTCCCACACCTATGGTATTCTTCATATATGTATGTATTTTAAAGATAGTTAGATTACATAAATGTTACATAGAAAATATAGGGAATTCCCATATGCCCTGCTCCCTACACCTTTCACATTATCCCACATTAACAACGTCCTTCATTAGTGTGGTACATTCATTAAAATTGATGAACACATTTTGGAGCATTGCCACTAAGCATAGATTATAGTTTACATTGTAGATACACTCTCTCCTACACAATTTTGTAGGTTATAGCAAGATATATAGTGATCTGTAACTGTCATTGCAATGTCATTCAGGACAATTCCCAAGTCCCCAAAATGCCCCATATTACACCTGTTTTCCCCTCTCCATGCCCTCAGAACCTCCAGTGGCCACTGCCTCCACATCAGTGATATAAGTTCTTCCATTGCTAGAATCACAATAAGTCTATAGGAGGATGCCAGTAAGTCTACTTTTGTTCTTTGTTCATTCCCCCAATCCTGAGAACTCTGGGTTGGCTATTACCTTTTTAATCCTTACAATGGCCTGTGAGATGGCCACACCTTTAAAGATGAAAGAGCCGAGGCTCAGGAAGATTAAGCAGCTCTCCCAGGGTCACACAGCTTGTAAGATGTAGATTTGCAATTCAGAGTTAGTTGCTCTGACAAACTTTGTCCTCCTGACCACAGGGCCATGGCTTTTCTGGCATTCCCTAACCCCATGATCCCAACTGTGTACCAGGTTGGTACCCTGGGTTTGGGGAGAACAAGCTGTCCTAGTCAGCATCCCCTTGTATTCTGTTTTGTCTCTGCAGGTGTCCCCACCTCTGCTGCCCCACTGGCTCTCACTGACCACTCACCTCCATGTGCACTGGAATCGGCTCCACTGGCTTCCTGCTCCTGCCCCCGAAGTCCCATTGCACACCAGGGATGGGCTTCCTGCTCAGCAGCACCCCTCTGATCCTTAACATAACCCCCAAGGGTCTGCACAGGCCCCCCAGGGAGCCAGAGGACAACATAAAACCATGTTGCCCAAAGCATCTTCTGCTGAACAAATGTGTAGAGAAAAACGAGCCTGTTAACAAATAAGCTTGGGCCATGCTGGTTAACCACAGCAATCAGGTTTCCTTATTGCAGGCCTTCTCAGAGCCTTTGCCATGCTGATCTGTAGTGTAAAGTTCCAAGAGGGGACTAGAGCAGGAAGAGTTTCACAAACTTATTTGCCATAGGCAAATTTCTAGCCACAGCTCACCTTGGCCCCAGCATCCCCTGGGGCTAACATTTCCTTTGGACAATTTTAATATGAGGCCATTAAGCTGTGACTTGATTGCAGGGCCACTGGGATTCCAAGCAGGACCCCAGGCTGAGGTATCTCCGCCTTTTGACCTCCTATTAGAAAGGGCAGTGACTTCATAATCACACGGGCCCTCAGGTTGGGAGGGCATGTGCCTGGGGGGTGGCGTCCCTCAAAGAGCAGGAGTGAGCTTTGTCCCTAGACAGGCTGGTACTGCCAGTCCCTCATCAGTCTTTCTCAGCTCTCAGAGTGGAGTTGTGCAATGTGTGTGTGTGTGTGTGTGTTTGTGCTGCCAGCCAGTTTTGATGGAGCAGGGACCCCACCTTGGGAAGCTCCTTGTTGGGTGGGAGAGCTGAAATCCTGACATTGGAAAAGGCTTGGATCTGATGATGGAGGAAGCAGTGCTGGCCTTGAAGGAGCTCCCGATCTTACTTTTTAGGAATCTGCAATCCCACAGGGAAGAAAACAGCACATAGAAGCATACTCATGGACACATTTGCATATGTGCACCCCTATGCACGGTCACATGTATACACACACACACATCGGCACTGTGGTAGGCAGGATTCTAAGACGGCCCCCAAGATTCCCACCCCTGCTGTACCTGCCCTGCATCATCCCCTTGAGGGAGGGCAGGACCTGTGGGTCTGACGGGACAGCACTGCTGATACCATGGCATGCTTTACGGCAAAGCTGCAGGGACTGTGAAGAGCTCATTGAGGTCCCAGTCAGTTGATTTTGAGTTAATCAGAAGGGATGCTATTCTGGGTGGGCCTGACTTACAGATGAGCTCTTAAAAGAGGGTCTAGAGGAGAGAGAGAGAGAGAGAGAAAGAGAGATTCTTCTGTTGCTCTTGAAAAAGCGTGCTGCCAGACTTAGCTGTGGATTCTGCCAACAGCCCTGTGCGTCTGTGAGATTGGAAGAGGCCCTCACACCTCAGGTTAGATCACAGCCCTGGCCAGTCTAACCGCAGCCTTGCAAGCCCCTGAGCAGATGAGCAGGTGAGCAGAGGACCCTGCTGAGCCGTGCCTGGACCCCTGACCCATGGAACTGTGAGATAAGAATTGGATGTTGTTTTAAGCTGCTAAGTTTATGGTCATTTTCTATGAAGCACTCCATGGAATGAAGGCACACGAATATACCCCAAAACATCCATTTGTTTGTAGACATACACATGTGCAGACATACAACCTTCACATCTCTCCATTTACATGAACCCCACGCTCATAGACACAAAAACACCTTTACATACATAAATACCTATACCTACATTAGCACATGCACATTCTTAGGTGCACCTGTGTCTATAAATAGATATAAGCATGTAAGCAATCCATATATATCCATTTACATGAACACACACAGGTCTATGCATATGTACATACAGAAAATGATGAACATTTATTGGATGCTTTCTGTGTGTCAGGCACTGATCTAAGCACCATGTACATAATATTTATTTAATCAGTAATCACATGGACATACAGAAACACATGTGTGATACATGCATGCAGACCTACATACCCACAATTGTTACCACTGAACTTCTGTAAAATACCATGCTGCCATATACGACACGGGCACAAAGTGAAGAAGTTCTCAGCAGCTGCACTTTCTCGAAGCTTTCTGGAGGGATGTTGTGTTTTTTTTTTCCTCTCCGCCTAGTGCTTGGCAGTTAGGTAAGTCCAAGTCCTCTTCCTTTTCCAATGGAATCCCAAACCATCCGCATGCTGGCTTCAGTCTATCCACTAGGTGGTGCTAGACTAGCATCTCTGGGTTTGGTGAGCAGCCTCCCGGCAGACTCGCTACATTTTGGGTGAGGAAGCATAGATGTGAGAAAGAAAAAACTTTCTCCATCTGTTTTTTTTTTTTCTGTCGAACATAGATCAAGATGTCCCTAGAGCCCTAGTGCCAGCAGTGCCTTTCCTGGCCAGGAGGCAAGGCTTGGGTGACGGTGTCGGCCGGGACCTAGCCTAGGGTTATCCAAATATTCAAGATCCTGGTATCTTTCATCCAGATACTTTCTTTGTTTATTTAACAAACTCTATGCACCATTTACTTTGTGCCTACACTGTTCCGAGTTCTTTACAAATATTAACTCATGTAATTCTCCTAACAGTCCCAATATAATAATAGATACTATTATTCCTACCATTTTACAGAACAGGAAACTGAGGAACAGAGAAGTTAGATAACTTGCCCAAGCTCACACAGCTAATAAGTGGTGAGAAGGAAGGAGAGACGGCAAGGAAGGATTCTTTACCCCATTTTAGAGATGGGGAAACTGTAGCCAAGGCCAGATCATCAGAGCCTGGCCTAGCACTCAGAACTCAAGCCCAGTGCAGGCCTTTCCTTCCTGGATGCTGGGTTGTGTGATGAGGAAGGCTGCAGCGGAATGGGGGGTCATGGCAGGAGCAGAAGACACCTTCTTCTGATTCTCCAAATGACCCCTCACCAGGCCTTGAGTTCCCGGAAGCAGCTCCCTGGCCAAGGGGGGCTCTCTTTGGGATTTTCGTGTGGATTCCACATAAAAGGCATAAAAGGTAGGGCCGGCTCTCAGCTGATGCTCAGTTGTGGTGAGTATATAGACTCAGATGCTGGAACGGACCTTTTACAAGATACACAACCCATTCTACACTCAATTGCGTCCCATAAATCAGGTTAACCTTTTCAATGCGGCTCGGAGAAAATTAATTACTCATAGAAGAGCACATGACCTTTTTCCTGGGCAGGATAAGCCGAGCTGCTCCGAAGTACTGGGCTCCCTGTTCTTCATGCTGCGGCATCTTAGCCTTTAGACATCTACCCCGTGGCCCCACATATTTAACCAAGGGCAGCCAGTTTACCTGTGCTTCCCAGGAATGACCATGTGGGGTTACTCAGTGACTGAGTCCTCCTCACTGGGCCACTGGGGGCTGAGGGAAGGAGGGCCTCCCTGGGTGTCTTTGCAAGCCCTGGGTTGGCTGTGCAGGGAGAAAAAAGAAGGAAGGGAGACGCATTTGAGATTCTATATTCCTTCCTCGGAGAATTTTTCTAGCCAAAAAGAACCCCCAAAAGGATTCAGATGGTTTCCCACTCCAGGAACCCATTTCTTTTCTCCTTTTCCCCCCCTGACTTCACCCCACACACTGATACCACCTGACTAGCTATCTAACACCCAACTAAGCAACTATCCAACCATCCAAGTAACCTACCAACAACCCAAGAAAACAACAAATCTATCACCCGCCTAACCAACCAGTAGACAACCATGCAGAAAGTTTGTATTGAATTCTTACTTTGTCCAATCCTGAGGAATGTGGGTGAAGACGATGACACAGGTCCTGCCCTCCAGTGGCTTATAGTTTAGATGGGGACTTAAGACTTGAAGCAGAGAACAAGACAGTGCATAATTATTGAGTATATGAGAGCAGATTCTGGCTTGATCTTGGTACTTTTTTGTCTTTGTAGGAGTTGGCTAGCTTTTGCCTTTTTAGCACCTGTAGTTGTCAACTTCTGGCCATAGAGGGTAGGTCATTCAGTAATGTGTAGTCACCCCTTGACCTTTGTCATAACCACATATGTGTCCTAGTACTGAGGACAGAGCACAGAGGTTCAGGATTCTGGCTTTTCAATTGGACAGACTTTCTATTTGACTACTGGCTCTGCCACTTGGGAAAGCTATCTAACCTCTGAGCCTTCATTTTCTTATCCATATAATGGGTATAACAGGATCTACCTTACAGGGTGACTGTGAGAATTCAATAAAAGGATACCTGTAGAGTGCTTAGTGCCTGGCAAAAGTAAGAGCTCATTAAATGTCAGCTATAATAATAATTATTATCTGCTGCTAGTATGACTCCTGGCAAACCAGTGAACCCAGTTTTTAACCTGAGGCTGCAGAGATTACGTGCCATGACCAGCTTGCTTTGACGGATTCCGAGGCTGAGAGGTCATGAAACAAACTTGGTGGAGAAGCCTGGATTGATGTGTTCGTTAGGCACGATGCTGTCCCTACTTAACTAAGGGAAGGACAGTCAGTGATTAGATGTACGAATGCAAGGAGCCATTCCCAGTCTTGCCATGGCTTGGAGCTCTACTTCCATAACAGGACCACCTGCCCAGAAGGCCCCTGGGTATACGAGCATGGCTGTCCGTGGCCCCAATTTGGAGAGATTCTTAGATGGTAGTGCAGGAGGGTGGGGTCAAGAGCGAAAGCACAGGGGAGTGAAATCAGGAGACTATGTGGGGTACAGGTTGAGGAAGAGGTAACACTCCCTGCAGGGGTCAGCCTGGGGTGCTTGGAGGTGGGGTGGGAGGTTGGCAGTTGTATCCCAAGAATAGAGAGGTGGCCAGATGAGAGGGGTGCTGCTGGGGCAGAGTCCAAAGCTGCCACTAAGCTGGGCTCATTGAAGTTCCAATGGGAAACTAAGGGTGCCATTTGGGGACCAGGTTCGGAATGTGGGCTACCCCCAGTTCTCATCCTCAGCCTTAGGTGATCACCTACTGTCTGCTGACTCAGAAGTGGACAGATCCAACGTCATCCACACTCTCGAGTTCCAGGCCTGCACATCCAAGGGCCTGCAGGACTCCTTGCTCGGCTGACCCTGGGCTCCTCAAGCTCACCCTGCCTGATGCTGATCTTATCTTCTGCCATTAGACCTGTTTGCCTGGGGACTGCTAGGCATACCCAAAGAGTCCTGGCTGCCCTGTTTCTTGGTGGCTCTGTCCCCTGGCCATTGCCAATTGGACCGGGGGTGGACAACTGACCCAGGCTGGGCCACTCAGATTTTCTCTCTCAATGTCTTGGAATTGATTGATGCTGGTCAGTCTTGGTAGGTCTTTGGAACCGAGGACCTTTAAGCTCAGGAGTGGTGGGGCAGCCCTCTTTGGCTGGCCATGTGCTTGGAGAAGCTGAAAGAAGAGAAGGAGAGATAGAAAAGAAGACAGAGGAGGTTTGGGGCTCCCATCAGCCCTTCAGTCCTTTTGGGGTTGCCCTTGGGTTTCATGACACCCCTAAATTATTCTAACATCCCACTTTTTAAAAATTCTATGCTTATCCAGTGGTTTCTGTTACTGGCAATCCAGAAAACTTTAATATAGCTGTTTTAGGGCAAGGATCTTGCTTTTCTCAACACTGGGAGAGAAAGGAGGGTACAGGGGCTTTAGAGGACATAATGTACAGTGGAGACCCACTTCGAGTGTGTGTGACAGTGTGACAAAGAGATCAATAATCTATGGGTTGTGCATGTTTGTGTGTGAGATGGACGCTCACATGGGCAAAGAAAGGATGGAGTGTTCTTTCTCTTCTTTATACCAATATCACACATATACATGGAAAGAGGGGGATAAGAGAGAGCCAAGAAAAGGGAGTCCTGACCAGAGAGAGGCAGAAAGAAGGCCCACAGAAGACGCTGTGGGCACATAGAGACCAAAGGGTGACATTTTCTTTCTTGTCCATCTGTCCCAGGGGCCACCGGCCTGTAGCCTAGTGGGGACCAGAGGACCCTCAGATGGCCAGGCTACAGCAGAAGACCCCAAAGACACAGACCCTGTCCCCTAAGCCTTTCCACCTCTGTGGTCACACTGCACAGCAGGGCAGAGGCCACTTCTGTCCTGAGGAAGCTCCTTTCTCTCTGGCTGTCCCCTTCCCATCTGCCTGGCCGGACAGCTGGTGCCTGATGAGGTTGGAGCTGGAGGGAAAGCAGAGATCAGGCCCTGACTCTGATCTGCCTCCGCCTTCACCCCAGACCTCAATGCTTACACTCACCTACATAGGCACATGGACACACACACATGCACAGGCATACTTATGTATGTACAAAAGCACAGAGACACACATATGTAGATATATATGAACATATACCCAAACAGATATACACACAAATTTACACAAACCTATGGAGAACACTCTCAGACACAAGGACATACAATGACCGAGAAACACAAACAGATACATAAATGTATAGACACACTTACAACTGCAGATTACAGATATACATATATAGTCAGAGACACACTCACGACATGTGCAAATGCTCAGATATGCAAACATTGGCTGACCCGCAGACACAGGCACAGGCAACACAGATGCACAAACAGGAACACACAGATGCAGCTATACCCAGACACACAGACATATGCAGACACTGACCGGCCCCCGGCCCCACGCACCTGCGCCCTGAGCAAAGCTGAGTTGTGGGACCAGAGAGAGTGAGTGCAGTAGGGCCCTCAGGTGTTGCTCTGTAGTATGACCCTTTCATTTTACAATCGGGGAAGTGGACATTTAGAGAGCGTAAGTGGCTGTCCCCAGTATCACCCATCCCCTAGCATGAGGTCCATGCTGAGCAGGCTCCTGGGAGCGGGGGTGGGGGTGAGGTGGGGAGGGGAACCCTTCCCATCAGGCTGCAGGAGAGGGATGAGCCTGGATAAGGTCTGGGACCGGCCCAGGCTGGGGAGGGAGTAGGGCAGGTGGGAACAGTAGAGCCTGTGTCCCCAAGGGAGGGTGTGGGAAGCTGGGCTCCCACTCCAGGCTGTAGGTCAAGAGCTTGGCTTTAACCTTTTCACCTGCTTGCATCTGGGAACAGAGAGCAGGGGATACAGGGCATGCCTTGAGGCTCTGGCCTTCCCAAGCTCTTGCCAGAACTGGGAACCCTACCAGGTCCTGGTGAGGAGGCCACAATTTTGTACGTGTGTGCAAGTGTGTGGATCTATGCACGTGTGCCTGTGAGTGCATATATGTATATATCTGTGCAAAGACATGTACACACACGTGTTTATGTGTTGAGATGTGTATGAGGCATGTGTGCAGATACATTTGTATGTATGTGCGTGTATATGCATGCAAACACATGTACAGTGGTATGTGTATATGATATGTGTATGTAGATTTGTGCATATGCACACAGGCACACACACATGTAGATGTGTGTATATGTGTGAATGTATGTGTTTATATGTGTGAATACACAAGTAGGCATGTGCACACACATGCATACGTTTGTATGTGTGGGTAGATGTGCTTGTGAGGGCATGCATGTGTTTACACATGTGAATGCATACTTTTATACATGTGCATATGCACACAGACACATGCAAATGTATACACGTGTACGTACACATGCAGGTATACATGTGTGTACCCAGTCTGTGTATGTCTGTGGGTGTGTGGAAGTGCACACCACAAGATTGCAATATTCTGAGCTGTCTCTGCCGCCACCACCACTCTGCGCCTCAGCCTGGGGCGGCTCCAGATGTTGTTCCAACATTCTTCATTCACTGCGGAAAATTAAACAAACAAATGAAAAATTAACGCCATTGTTAGCTAGGGATGCTCCTGAGCTGACGAAGCCTTTCTAGCCAGCCCAACAGATGGTGACGGCTCCAGGGCTCACCTTGGGCATTGACAGGGCCAGCAGGAGGCTGGGGGGAGCCAGGCCACAAGGGGCTGGGTCCTGAGAACCCTATAGGGTGTGTGGCCTCAGGGCAGGTGGGCAGGGGCAAGCAGGAGGAAATGCACCTGCCTTAGGCTCCTTGCATAGAGTAGGTGCTCACTGAATGCTGTGGACTGAACTTTACATAAAAATCCTCACAGCAACAGACGTGGACAGATCAGGTAACTGAGGCTCAGAGAAGTTATTAGGTTGCCTGAGGCCATACAGCTTGCGCGTTGGGATTCCAACCCATCTCTGATGCCCTCTTAAATCTAGGGTCTCTCCACTGCACTGTAACGACTTCTGAAGTGTGACACACGCTGGGGTGGGGAACGTTTTCTCCATGTCTCTCATTGAGAGGTGGAGTCTAATTCTCTTCCCTGTAAAGTCCTGGGACTTTGAGGCTAGGCTGTAAGAAGCTTCGGAGCATCGCCCCATAGGAACATTCTCTCGAGGAGCTCTGAGCCACCATTCGAGGAGTCTGACTACCCGACACTGTCCTGCCGGAGAGGCCACGTGCAGGCGCTCTTCCACTCATCCCTGCGGAGGCACCGAACCTGTGAGTGAAGCCGCGTCGGCCCCTCCAGAGGAGCCCACCCTCCAGCTGAATGGCACCGTCCTGTTGTCAGCACATGGAACAGAAGGACCCAGCTGAAACCAGCCCAGATTCCTGAGCCACAAAATCATGAGCTATGATAATGATTGTTGCTTGAATCTTGAATCACTAGATTTGGGGCTAGTTTGCTATGCAGCACATGCACAATTTACATCAGCGCACACACATACCACAAACATACCTGCTCAGAGACACACACTCAGAGCAAGAGATTCACATACGCGCGCTCTCACACACACATTCACGCGCATCTGGGCCCCTTTCCGATTCCAGTTCTCCTAGCATCCCCCTTAGCAGCATCAAGCTCCGGTGTGTAATTAAGTTCCCTGTTTTCTGGGCTGAGAAGTGTTCACAATCCAGAGAAATGACAATGGCTCCTCATTACCCGGCCGGCTTCATTGTTCATGGGATTTTCTCATTTGAATTCTTCCCAAGAATCAGAGTGAGTAATTTTATATGGAAATACATAAAAAAGTGTGAGAGCAATAATTACCCGTGGTTGTTGTGGAGTAGTAAACAGCTCTGCGGAGTGGGTCTTCTCAGCCCTGCTGCTCATAGCCAACAGACAGGAGCCGGGATGGACTGGGCTGGTGGGCTGATGGCCAAGGGAGGGGACAGAGCGTTCCCGACGCCGGTAGAAGGCTTCTGGAGAGTCGCCTCCAGGAGCTGAGAAGGGTTATCCCAGCCCTGGGTCCTTAGAAACCACCTCCTGACACTCCCTGAAACCAGCTGGCCTGGCTGTGTGTGCACAAGTGTGCACAGATGTGCAGGGGAGCAACCGGGGGCAGTGTGCCCTCTGGTGCATGCGTGTGGGTGTGAGACTATGTGAGTGGCACTGTGTGCGTTGTGTGTGGCCACACGTGTGTTAGCGTGCTGTGTCTGGTGGAGCGTGTGGCTATGGTGGTGGGTGCGTACCTGCCTGCGTGGCAATGTATGGCAGTGTGCACGCATGTCTGTGAGTGTGTGAGTGTGTGGGACTGGGGGACTGGGTTGCTTTATGTCCTGGGTGTGACCGTGTGGCTCCATGTGCCTGTGTGGGGCTGTGGGCACCAAGGTGCTACATGAAAGCGTGCATGTGTGTGCGTAGGACACCAGGCACCCATCTGGGACCATTGGTGCTTGTTTTGGTGAGGCCAGGTGGTGGTGCTGGTGGAATCGGCCTGGGATTGAAGGTCATCACTGATGTCAGGAGCTTGGGTGTTCAATTAAGTCAATCCAAACTTTTTGAGCATCAGTGCTGTGGATACAGACAAGACCCTGCTCATGGAGTTGGGAGTTGAGTGGATCCTAGTAATTTCATCATCATAATTTTTTAAATAGTTGCAACAAAGGCAAAGACCCCAGGCCTGTGTGAGAACAACATGGGGGAGGTTGGCGTCTTCGGGAAGTGACATTTAGGCTGAGGCCTAGGGGATGAGCAGGCAGTGGCCAGGTGATGGGGTGTGGGAGGAAGAGTTTTGTAGGCTGAGGGAAAAGTATGTGTGAAGACTCTGATGTATAACAGAGCAAGTTCCTCGGAGAAACCGCAAGAAGGAATGGAAGGGACAGAAGAGGAGACTGGAACAGTGGCAGGCACTTTAACGTTGGGGCCTTCTGGGCCACAGGAAAGGCTTTGGACTTTATCCTACAAGCAGCAGAACACCAGGGAAAGTTCTGAATGCTCATGATTGCCATGTCGAGATCTGATTGTCAGGCTGTAAAAAGATGATGCAAAGAAACTGGAGGGGAGGCTGCTGCAGTGGCCAGGCAAAGGATGAAGCTGGCTCGGCCTGGGTGAGGGGACGTGGTGGAGATGGTGAGATGAGAAGCAATTCAAGGAATATTTTGAGGTTAGAATTGACACATCTTGGAGGGAGATGGCGAATATGAGTGAGGGTGGGAGAGGGAGGTGTGCAGGGTGACTCCCAGGTATTTGGTTCAAGTGCCAGGCTTGTTGGAAGCATCAGGTACTAAGATGGTGAAGTGGGGGGAAGAGGCATGTGCTTCGGGGGAGGAAAACTTAAAAGTTCTACTTTGGTTGAGTTTGAGATGCCTGAGAGACACAGAGGTGGAAATGTCCAGTAGGTAGTTGCAAAGAAGAGTCTGGAGTTGAGAAGGAAAGTTTAAGCCAGAGACAGGGCTTTATGGAGAGTGAAAGCCCAAACTGGGAGGGAAACTGGCTCTGGGGAGAGGGCCGGGGCTTTCTAAAGTGCATCGTTTAGGGACAGTCGAATATAGTATTAGGATCCCAGTCTCTGGAGCCAGCCAGACTGCTGGGTTTGAAACTCAGCTCTATCACTTACAAGCTGTGTGACTTTGGGCAAGTTATTGAACCTCTCTGTGACTTGGTTAGCTCATCTATCCCAATAATGCTTACCCTGAGGGTAGTTGAGGGGATGAAATGAGTTGGTAGGCATGACATGTTAAGAGCAGAGCACATGCGTGTAAATTGGCTGTTATTATCTTTACCACCACAGGCCAGAACCTGTGAGGTGGGGACTCTTGGTCAGGAGCCCATGAAGCTGGGCCATGCTTGGGGACGGGAGGGATGGGCCATCTGCCTCCCTGGGGGTGGGTGAGCCAGACTCGCCTCTGATTCTTGTGCCTGCACCCTTGTTGTTTCCCATCAGCGAGTAGCCAACGCTGGAACACCCTAGGCCACGACTGGGTGGTGCTCCCTGGGACCCTGGTGTTGAAATAGAGGGAACCCATGGGAGAGGCTGGAATAGGGAGGAGAACCTTAGGGAAAGATGGGGCAACTTATTCCAGCCTGTGCTGCTGCTTTCAGAGCCTCCTTCCAGAGTAGAGGCTTGGGTGAGCCTCTGTTAAGGGAACTGGCTCTCTCCTGGCCTGACCGGGGGCACGCAGGGATGCTGGGATGCCCGGCAGGTCTCTCACAGTGCCCTGGCCTCTCCTCAATCCTTGTCCTAAGAAGCCACCAAGACCTCTCCAAGTGTGAATCAGATGGAGTCACTCTCCTTTGCTCTAGGGATAAGCATCACTACTCTTCTCATTGCCCATGAGGTCCTGCTCACCTGTGACCTCTGCTTACCTGCTTATAGTTCAGCTTCACTCTCTGCCCTCCAGCCACATTGCTCTTTAGCCTGTTTCCTGCTCCTTTTCTCCACATGAGCCTCTTCCTGCAAGGATCCCTCCATCTCTCATGCAGAACTTTTCTTCTCAACCCCCCTCTCCCAAAACCTCTTCTCTCCAGTCTTATCTCCATCTGGGCCAGGCTCTGGGCTGGGTCCTGGGGACATGCAGTGAATGAGACCTGAGCTGGGATGAGGCAACTGCACACAGTGAGAGACGGATCAACAAGGAAAGGTGCTGTGGGATCAGGGTTGAGAACTGAGAGGCAAGGGAACATGTGTGGTCCCCCAACATCACTTTCCCCAAATCAACCTGAGTTGGCCAGATCCCAGGATGCTGGGCCATATTTACCAGCGGGCAGAGTCCCGGTGAAGGAGAGGCCATGCACAAAGTGGGAATAAGAACTGAGCCAAACAGTGTCAGTGTTAAAGGGGGTTTTGGGGATTTCAGCCCCCCATAACCCCAGCAATGTTTCACCTCCAAAATGGTATGAAATAATTTTTGAAAAACAAAACCAAACAATATGCTTTTTATTCAAATGTGGCTTTAAGACAAGTTTCCCAGCTGCCTCTTTCAATTGGGTTGTCAACCCTAAGCCCATCTAGAAAATCTGGGACCGTGACTGGAAGCCAGGGTCCTCTTAGGGTGGGGCCATCACTCTCTTCTCAATTCTTCCAGAGTTCCCATTGCTTTGGGCTTGGCCACTGTATTAGTTATCTCTTGCTGCATAACAAATTTCCCCCAAAGTTTGTGGCTTAAAACAACAAACATTTATGATCACCCAGTCTCTGTGGGCCAGGAATCCAGGAATGGCTTAGCTGGGCAGTGCTGGGTCAAGGTCTCTCGTGTGGCTGCCTCAGGGTGGCAGCTGGGGCTGGAGAATGTGCTTCCAAGATGGCGCACTCCCATGGCTGCCGGCAGGTGGCCTCAGCTCCTCAATGGCTGTTGGCAGGAGGGCTTATCCCTTGCCAGGCAGGGCTCCCCATGGTCTGCCTGGCTGTCCTCGTGACATGGGAGTTAATTTCCCATAGAGTGAGCTATACAGAGAGAACGAGCAAGGAAGAAGCCACCGTGCCTTTTATGACTGAGTCTCTGAAGTTGTGCGCAATCATTTCCTCTTTATTCTATTCTTAGAAGCAAGTCGCTAAGTCCAGCCCACCCTCAATGGGAGGGAACTAGGCTCCATCTCTAAAATTGTGGACATATTTTAAAACCACCGCAGTCACCAGTGGTGGCAAGGTTTGGATCTGTTTCCAGGCAGGATCTCTGCCCTGGGGACTTGGGCACTGGCCCAGCTAATAATAAGTGGTCATTTTGCTCTTATTCCTTGAGTGTGTAGCTTAAGGAGGAGGGAAAATTGGCAAAACAAAATGCAGGCATTATTGGGTCCTCCAGTCAAATGCTACTTATTAAAACCAAACATTCTCTTAGAATTCTAATAAAATTGATTAACCCTGCTTGGGTAAAGTGGAGAGAGACAATCAGGGTGGATTTTCAAATAGAAAGTAACAATGGATCATTGGGCTTTGGAGGATGAACAGGAGTGCCTGGGGAAGACATTTCATGTGGAGTGTAGCAAAGTGAGTTAAACTGAATTGAGTTCAGATCCTGGCTCTGTTAGTTACTAGCGGTGTGAGCTTTAACAAGTCACTTCCCTTCTCTGAGTCCATTGCCTTTCCTGTAAGCTAGGGATATTATACAAATGATGCAGAGTTGTTGTAAAGACTGGTGACAGTGCACGTGAGGTCCTTGGCACGCTGGAGGTGTTCCATAAATGGTAACCCAGACTTCTAGATAGTGGGCAGAAGTCTGAAAGAGTCTGGTGTACTTGGAACCTGGAGAGAAAGTCTGTCCTGCAGTCTCCATCACGCTCACATGGGTCTCAGGTTCTTTTCTTTCTCTTGCCCCAGCCCAGCTCAACCACGTGCAGTGGCTTGACCAGCTGATGATGAACAGATTGTAAGTGGAAGAACCCGGGTCCCCTCCAGACTCTCACTGGAGGCGGGGCTGGGCAGGCAGGTGAGGAGGTGAGGTGGTTGTGTCTCATCTGCCTGTTGTTTCCAAGGGAGGCTCCTGGGTTCCCTGGGCTCACGGGCAACTGGCTTTTTACTCCAAGGGAGACTCAGCACTGCAGACGACCCTTGCTGAGGCGCCACTGGCCCTTCTCATCTGCTCTGCTGGCCTCGGGTGTCCTGTTTTGCAGGCAGCCACTCAGGTGAAGGAGACAGAGCCTGGCAGATGTCGTGGGCAGAGCTAGGAATCAGAGGGAGTTAGAGTGGGAGGGGAGAGAGCTTAGGTTTGCGAGGCAGGTCCTGTGCTGACTCAGCGTCACCCTTGCTCCCTGGGGTGTGTGTGCATGTGCCGTGACCCCATGACAGAGAGTGGGCCATGGCTCAGGCTGCTCTTGACAGTCGGTTCTGGGTCTCAGAGGGACAAAGCAGGAAGAGCTGAAAGTTAATGCTGCTTGTGCAACTTTGCCCTCCTCATACTTCACCTTGAAAATTACACTCTTCGAGCCTTCCACACCACTTTATTGTATTTTGTTTTCTTCCTATGGGACAAAGCAGAAGCTTGTTGGAAAGGGGAGCTGGAGACCCAAGTCAGGGGCCCAGCTCTGCAACTTGCTCCTTCGGTGACCTTAGGCACATCGCCTCACCTCCCTGTGCCTCAGTTTCCTCATCTGTCAAATGGGGTTGATGGTCCCAGATGAGTTAATGGCTGTGAATAGCTTTGGCCAATGTATGGGGGCAGGAAATTAAAGTAGGGAAGGGGTGCACTGTTCTACTTGGATTTTTTTTTTTTTTTTTTGTCCTCTTTGGTGTGATGGATCCCTTCTTTTCACAGGCAGGGTCTGGAGGGTGTTTGGCATCTGTCAACCCCTTGTTTGCTCAAGCCCAGGTAGGCACCTCCCTAGGGCAGAGGCTGCAGTTAGAAGCCTCTAAGTCAGAAGTTCTCAAAATGTGGCCCCTGGGCCAGTGGCATCAACATCTCTTGGGAGATGCTAGTTCTCAGGCCCATCCCAGACCTTCTGAATCAAACTTGGGAATGTAGCAGAGCCTCCAGGTGATCCTGATGTCAGCTGAAACCTGAGCGCTCTGCTCTAAGGCACTACCCTCCTGCATGGTGCTCCCCTCCTGCTGCCCCCCTCCTCCCTAGCTGGGACCCCCTGGAGGGGGAGGGGGAGCTTCAAGACTTATTCTGAGATCATGTCCCTGCCATCAAGGACCCTGGAGGGTGTGTGGCTCTCCTCTCTCTGGCTCTAGTGCAAGGTGGCCCTGTACCTCACCAGTAGGGCTGATGCCAGAGGGTTTGAATAGCTCATTAGCTCTGCTCTGGGCTTCAATCCCTCCTAATTAGTTTTGCAAAAAATATTCATCAAAAAACAACAACAAGAAACCTCATCACAAATCAAACATAGGTTCTTGGTAAGTTTGTGGGTGTGAGTGTATGAGTGTGTCTGTCTTTGTGCTTATGTGTGCCTGTGTGAACATGCGAGCATGTGCCTGTGAGTGAGGACGTGTTTGTGAGTGTGTAGGTGAGTGTGCGAGTGTAAGTGGGTAGTTTGTGCTTGCAGGTTTCAGTGAACGTGAATGTGTGAGGGTGTCAGTGAGTGTGAGAGGGCCCGGGTGCGAGTGTTGTGTTGTTGTGTGTGTGTGTTCGCATGTGCACGTCCACATCACCTCCCAAGGGGTCCCCACTAAGGAGGTCATTTTTCCCCTCCTTACTAGTCGTTATTCCCAATGAAGCCAAGGACACACCATCCCCTCAAGGCTCACCTGCCCTGGTTGCTTTGCTCCTCTAGTGCCTGCAGCTCAGCACCAGCTTCCCCCGTGTCCCAGCTCTGCGTCCCAGTGGCAAGGGTAGACTAGGAAAGGCCTGCCCTGGCCAGCCGAGCAGCTAGGGGTCCACTGCTGGGACCATCCTTTGGGTCCAGTCTGAGGATTTGAAGTGGCTGCTTGGCTCCCCCTTCCACATGTGCTGCCCCCAGATACCATTCCACCTGGGCTCTCTCTGCTCCTTGGGGCTGCTCTGGGCTACAGATCCCAGCCACAACAGGGCTGCCCAGAAGGCTGGGAGGGAAGCCCAGTTTGGGGTGAAGGGGATGGAGATTCCTGAGATGCTCAGGCCTAGAGTCTGGGGGCACGCCCCTACCCCCACTCACCCCATTGCTCCTCCCTCACTGCATTTCCTGCTGTGAGCAGCCCTGCTTAGAGCTAAGTAAATTTATGGCATAATCCCACATGGAAATGCATGGAAATGCTGCCAATTACCATCAAGCCAGGAGAGGAGGCTGCATCCCCGGCGCCCTCCGTGGTCTGCTGTCTGCTGGCTCTCATCCTTCCAGAAACCACGGGAGCTGGAAGCCAGCCGGGATGGCCCAGATTGGTGGAGTAGGACCATGTATATAAAACTCTTGATTCGTTTCACCTGGCCTTGAAGGCTTGCTGCAGGAACCTGTCCCTTGCATTAAACCTGAGCAAACCGGGGAAATGTCATTCTGTGAGTCCCTGTAAAGCCCGACAGCTGATGCAATTTATCTAAGGGAGATCAGTTCATCAAACTTGGGTAGAACTGAGCCGCGGGAAAGGCGGAGAAATCTGATACAATGTGTCTGCTTAAAATGCAAAGGCTCATCCAGGTTTTGGAAACCCTGTGAAGAGTCTCAGTGCAGCCAGGAGGAGCGTTTAGCAGGCACTGAGATGGGGGGCGCCGTGCTGGGGAGGTGAGGGCCAGCCAGAATCGCCTTTGTTGGTCCAGTCCAATTTCGTCCAACAAAGGTTTAAGGAGTCCTACTGTGTGGCCTCCTGGGGTGGGGGCGATGTGACACCTGGCCCCATCTTCAAAAGCCCCACTGTCTAATGGGGAAGGCAGACAGAGACAGTTTAGGACACAACGGAGACTCTGTCCAGGCTTTAGAACAGAGGCTCAAGGTGCTGATGAGAGAATGAGGGTGGGAGAATGTTATGCTGGAGCACCCAGACCCTGAAGTAGGATGGGCCTGGGGTCGGGCCCCGGTTTCACCAGCTGTGTGTTCTTGAGTGAGTCACTTAACCTCCCTGAGCCTCACTTTCCTCCCCTGTGGAATGGGTGTAACAATTCCTACTTCTCAGGGATTTGTGAGGATTGATGAGATGCTGCAGACAAATTGCTTAGCATTGGCCTTGGCATCCAACTGGGTGGTTCTGGGAAGGGTTCTGGAAGGAGGTGTGGGTGCCAGCTAGGCCTTGAAGGGTTGGGAAGACTTTAGTTGGTGGAAAGGGCAAGAGGCTGCACCACGCTTAGGAAGAGAGACCTAGGAGATGGTTGACCCCTTAGCACTGTCTCCACCGCAATTCCCCTAGAGGCAGAGCAGGAGGCCCAGGGACTGGGGGTGGTGATGGGGGGAGGGGGAAGGAGGGCTTATCTTAATAGAGTGACTTCCCTTCCCTCCCCATTTCCAGCCCTCAGCCCCAGAGGCATCCTGGCCCCCGTTAAGCCCGCCTTCGCCTTAGCTCCCTCTTGCTTCCCCTCCCCAGTGAGCATTTATCAGTCCTCCTAAGATGCGCTTAGCAGGGACCAATTTCCTGCCATCACTCAGAAGTGGTGGCATTTGTAGGGCAGCGCTGAGGCCTGGGAGGGGAATGAGGGAACACAATGTGCTTCCCTCTGGGACTGAGTGCTCTGCCCTGCCCTACACAGGCTGCCCTCTGTCCCCCAAGTCTGTCTGCTCTTCTCTCTGGCTGGGGCTCCACAGCCAGTTAGGATGGAGGGAAATGGGATTCTGGTTCCTGCAGGGAGGGAGGAGCCAGGGCTGGGCTGGATGGAGGGGCTGAGCCAGGTGGGGGGAGGGGCCAGTGTAGAGGGAGGCCAGCTGGCAGAAGGGCCCTGAGTTTTGTGTGGATGGGCTGTGCGCAGTAGGTCCACTCTGGACTCAGTCAGCTTTGTGGCTCTGGGTGAGTCAGCAGGATCCCAGCCAGGGACATGGGGACTTGTGGCAGATTCCAGCCTCAGTGGGAAACCAAGGCTGCAGCTTAGGAGTATGGAGGGGGTGAGTGGAGACTATGACTCAGGCCGCATCAGGGTCCAAGCTTTCCCCTGGGTCATGCATCTCGGGGATGCCAGGGATGTCTCTGCCCATGCTGGAACATTCTTGATTTAAAGGTCTGACAGCCTCCTCCGGGAAGCATGCCTGGATGCCACAAGGCCCAAGCCTGGGTCTGAAGAGCCTTCTCTAGTCCCTGTCTCCTTAGCTAGACATGGAGTTACAATTTATTGAGCACTTATTATATTTCAGGCCCTGGGCCAAGCACTTGACAAATATTAACTATTTAATTCTTTGTCAATCTGGAGAAACCAGCATGATTAAAATTACCCCATTTTTTTAGCCATGGAAATGGGTTCAGAGAGGCTGGTCTCATTTCAGGATCTTATATGAAATATCACCTCCAAGGGACTCCTTCCCTGACCATCTATTTCTGTTATTTGCCCCACCGTGACACCTGGCCTTCTCCATCTTATCACTTTGTTTTATTTTCTCCATGGCAACTCTAGTGCTCTAAAATTATTTTTTCATTGGTGCCCTGGTTTATGGTCTGTCTCCACCACTAAAGTGTAAGCTCCAAGAGAGCAAGAACCTTGTCCATCTTGTTCCCCTATGTGTTACCAAGCCCAGAACGGCACCTACGGCCACACCTAGAACAATAAATCTCTCTTGAACGGATGAATGAATGAGCCACAGGTGGCTAACAATGGCAGAGGAAGGGTTCACACCAGGCTGTCCGGTTCAAAAAACACTACGTGCTTGTGGCCACTGCACAAAGGCCACCTGTGACTGTCAAAGGTAAAGCAGCTTAGAGAGGAAGGGGCTGTCACCTGCAGTGGAAGCCTCAGGTCTGGGGTCCTGGAAGACCTGTCTCTGCAGATTACAGCACTGAATGAATAGCATTAACTCAAAGACGCCTAAATTCAGACCCCAGCCCCTCTTGCGGCTAGTTTTGAGCAGCCGGGGCATTGGCAGGTGGCAGGCAGGTGCTGGGGCCCCGGTAGCTCCCACCTCCTCCAGGCTGGAAGAGTCAGACATGGATGGATCTGCTATTTAAACCCAGCAAGGGCTGGGGGTCGTGGGGGCTGGGGATTGCTGCTCACACGTTCATTAGGATTTGAGGAGGGGGGATTCTATTTGTCTGGAAATGATGGGGACAGGAGAAGGGCTTTCTGGAGATGAGTGGCAGGTGAGATAAGCCTGATGTGTGACTTTCTGACGCTTGGTTGGTTTGAAAATAAGTCCTGGGCCCAGATACGGGATTGACAGGGGGATCAGAGAGAACGGTTTGCTTTCTGCCTTCTGCCTTTGAAAAGGGCCCCAGCGTTAGAAGACTGGGTTCTAGCATTGGTAGGGGGAGGGGATGGCTGTGCCTGGGGTCACCTTGGCTGGGCTGCTGGGGCAGGAGGTACTCCCCAGGCTGGTGAATTTTAGGATCAGCTCTAGCATCTCTAAACTTCTGGACTTGCTTGGCTCCTGTTCTGGGAAGAAGCCCAAGTGCCTCATCTCACTGACAAAGAGCCCCCAAACTGCTGGTGTGGGGCCGTGGTCTTCCCTGTGCCCCTCAGAGCCCCGCTATACCGTCTCCATCCTGCCCGGGCTGATCGGTACAGACACTGCAAAGGGCTCCTTCGTGCCACCGGCTGGGCCTGGCCAGTGGGAGGTGTTGGCAGGAAGGAGAGCCGGGTGGTGGCTTCCTTCCCCCCTCCCTTCTGCGGTGCCTTCCCTGCCATGTGGTGGGGGGTGGTTAGGACGGGAGACTGAGGCCACATCTGCCACACAGCCCTCTCCCTACAACTGCGGTCTCCAGGTTCCCTTCCCTTGCCCTTTCGGGCCTGGGACACTAACACCTCCCCGTTTTCATGGGCCCTGGGGTCCTACACCATTTCTTGTTGATTTTCCTACTTGCTGCCCATGCCTCTATAAATAGGCCCTTTATTAATTTCTGTTTACTTTGAGTGTTCTATCTCTTTCCTGCTGGGACCCTGACTGATACACCTGCCTTGACCAAAAAAACAAAAACAAAAACAAAAAAAACCCAAAAAAACCATGTTCCCATGGAATTTCCCCAAGGTGGCCATTGGCATAGAGATAATGGAAAAGGCTTTGTCACCTGGGCTTCCAAAGAAGGCTGCTTTCCTGAGCATGAAAGGTGACTAAACCTTGGGGAACAGGGAGAGCCTCACGATTGGGGGTCATGGGAGGTGCGTGGCAGAGCCCACCCTGTCTTTCTCTCCTCCCTCCTCAGAACCTTAGTTTTCTCATCTGTGGAATGGGGGCACCATTTGTCATGGTGACCATCATGGCCAGGGCATGTAATAAGTGCCACAGGTACAGGATGGTGTTAGTTTCCCTACAAGCCCTATGAGACAGCTTCTCCCAGCATCCCTATTTGACAGATGAGGAGACTGATGCTCAGAGAGGTGACGTGCCTTGCTCAAGGAACGTGGTAGACTGGAAGTCAATCCCAGGTCTCTCTGTGCTCTTAATCCCTCTGCCTTCTCTGCCCAGCTTCATGGGGGGTTTGAGACAGTCAGGTCTCAGTGGCAGCTCTGCAGTGGGACCTTGGAATGGGCATTTTTCATGATACCTGCTGCTCAACATGAGGGCAGACCTGGTAGTGGGGCTGGCTTTTTTGCTCACCCCTCCATGTTACCCCAAAGAGAATGAGGCAGAAATTCTTTTGGAGACCACACAGGTCCCCACCCTCCCCATTTTTCTCACATGGGCTCAGGTACTACCTTTCCTTGCTTTGCACTATGAGAGATTTGGTTACACTGAGGGCCACCGATTAATGATCTCCCTGTATGCATGGGCTGTCCTATAATTTTGCAGACTCCTCTACTATGACTCTGGGCTGGGTCATATGACTTGCCTTGGGCAATGGGACTGTAGCAAACACACAAGCAATAGTTTGAAAAAGTGTTCTCTTGGACCATGAGAACAATCCAGATCTATGTGCTGGAAGATGGGAGACCACATGGAGCAGAGCTGAGTCAACACAGACAAGGCCTTCCTGGACCAGCCAGTACCCAGCTGCTCTGCCAAAGTTGCTTTAGCAGGTAATATCAGTCAAGCCTGGCCTAAGTGAGCAGAACTAGCCAATCCTAAACTCATGGGAAATAATAAAGGGTAAATGGCTATTTTTCTTTAAGCCATTAACTTCTGGGATAATTTGTTATGCAGCAGTAGCTGACTAATACATGTACTGGTCATTGTTCTTCCTCTGGGAAGCTGTCTCTTTTGACCTATTCCTGGTTCTCATCACTTATAATTTAGGGATTTTAGCATTAAAAAACAGTGGTTTCCCCTCTCCTCTGAGTCATACTGGTTTCAGTGTACTGATATGCCTGGAATCTGTAGGTCTCACATTGCCACAGATGGGGGCCTATATATTAGGAAAGAGGGCTCTCACAACAGGAGAGAGCAATGCTGCCCTGTGGGATGTTTGGGAGAAGAGCTGTCAACACTGTGAAAAAGAGCCCTTTTATTTAAAGTGAGACAGTGGCTGGAGGAGTGACCAGTTCAGTGGCAGCCAGGAGGCTGGCAACAGCTGCTGTGGTGGGGAAATGTGGTCAGGAGGAGAGTGTGGGAGCTGCCAAGCCAGGAGACTCCTGTTGGTGATGAGATGGACCTGGGAGCTCAGGGCCTTGACACTCCGTGACGGGGAGGGGGATTGTGTGCAGGGATTGGGTGTGACTGTGTGTGAGTGTACATGTGGGTGTGCACGTGAACCTGCCGTGTGCTCTCTGGAGGTCAGGCCTGGAGCACTGGTCATGGCTCAGCCCCAGATGCTATGTAATTGGCTGTCATCACTGGTTTTGAAGTCCTTGGGTCCTGGGTAGGGGCTCCCTCTTGCCCAGGACACCTTCCCTAGTCCAATGCTTCTCTGCAGACTGTCAGGTGACCCCAGGGCAATACCACCAGGCACCAGGCTTAGATGACACTTAGTCTCTGTTGAAGGGTAGGCCTGAAGCTGCTTAGCAGGATGAGGGGAAAGGAACGGGGGTCCAGTAGGACTGTGTAGAGGGCATGGCAAGCATGTATGATAAATGCTGAGACTGGAGAAAGAGAAGGGGAAGTGAGGTCTTCTTTGGGCTTGTCAGGGAGGGCTCTTGGTGTAAGATTTGGAGGTTGCAGGGATTCCCCTCTTTAAGGCCTGTCTTTCCCCACCATTGCCAGGATTTTGGGGCTTGGGTTGGTGAGGATGGAGAGAGGATGGCATTGACTTGTATCCAGTGCATGGAAAATGCTCTCCTGGCTCCCTGGGACCCTCATCCTTAGGCTTCTCAGCATCTTTCTGGGGGTACCCCCTGTTTCCTAAGTGCCTGGACTGGCCAGGAATGGCATCATCTTTCTGGCCACCCCCAAGAGGAGCAGGAGGTACCACAGAAGACATGGAGCCCAAAGCAACGTGGCTCAGGGTCTTCTGCTTCCCCCACCCTACAACCCACTGGAGAAGGGTTTTTACATCCAAGGACACTGAGGCCCCCCAGGGTTATTTCCCTTCCCCTTCCCATCAGGTTTTTTGTAGTACTGGGTGTTGCAGGCGGGAACACAGAACTACCTAATTTAACTGCTAGGGGCAGAGTCCAGCCTTTCCCCCTTGTCATGATGGGGTGACTTTGGGGATAAGCCATAGGCAGATCACAGCCTTGGAAAGCACTGGACTAGGGGATCCTGGAAGAAGGGACTGTGTCTGATCCATCCCTGTATCCCATGCCCAGCACAGGATGGGCTCAGGCATTTTATTGCCATCGAATGGAGAGACTCAGCTGGGGCAGAAAATAACCCCCTAACCAATTTTTCTCCTCCCCCGCTCCCCCCATCCTTGTCCGGCCATTGCTATTCTCACAGCTCTCAGCAGCTGACTCTTTTTCAGGTCAAAGCACTGGAGCCTCCCACCCCCAACCCCTCCCTCTAGCCCTGGGTCCCTTCTCCAGCCTGCCAGAGTCCCTGCCTATCTTGGGACATTTCTGCGCTGCCAAGTCGCCACTCAGTCCCAAGGAGGCTAGACTCCATGTCCTCTGCCCTAGGTCATTGTCTTTCCAATGCCATCGTTGGCAGCCAAACTTTACTACAATTACTTCTGCCCCGATATGACAGACAGAGGGGTCACTTTCATTTCTAAAATTTAAATTCAATTTAATTTTTGAATAGGTAATGATTTCTCATGGTTCAAGGGTACCTAAGTGAAAAGTCTTCCTCCCAGTCTCCTGGCTCCCTCCACGGAGACACAATGTTACCAGTTTCTTGTGTATTCTTCTAGAAATAGAGGCATATAAAGGCAAATACATGTATCTACACATAGTTTTGTAAAATATACTTTTCTCCTCTTTTGTTCACAAATGGTACCATATAATACACAGGAGTCTATGCCTTGTTTCTCACTTAACACTATATCTTGGAGATCACCCTTTAGCAACACAGAAAGAGCCCTCCCCATTCTTTTTTTTTTTTTTTTTTTTATCCGGAGGTACCGGGGATCGAACCCTGGTCTCTCCATGTGGTAGACGGACGCCGAACCTCTTGAGCCACATCCGTTTCCCTCCCCATTCTTTTTTATAAAGTTATAATTTATGTACCATAAAAGTCATCCTTTTAAAGAGTGAAATTCAATTTTTAAAAACATTCACACAGTTGTGCAACCAGCACCATGGCTTAATTTCAGAACATTTTCTCAAAAAGAAACCACATACCCATTAGTAGTCACTGCCCATTTCCCCCTCCCTCCAGTCTCTGGCAACTGCTAATCCATTTTCTGTTTTTATGGATTTTCCTATTCTGAACATTTCATATAAATGAAGTCATATAATATCTGGTCTTTAATGTCTGGCTTCTTTCACTTATAATGTTTTCAGGGTTCATCCACACTGTCATATGTAATGGTACTTCATACCTCTATATTACTGAATAATACTCCATTGAATGGATATACATTTTGTTTATCCATTCATCAATTGATGGGCATTTGAGTTTTCTCCACTTTTTTGGCTATTATGAATAATGCTGCTATGTTCAAGTTTTTGTGTGAATATGTTTTCAGTTTTCTTGGGTATATACCTAGGAGTGGAATTGTTGGAGCATCCCTCATTTGTTTTAATGGCTAAAACACAATTACTTAAGCAATCACCTATTTATGGACATTTAGTCCCACCCTCTCCTTTTTTTGCTTTCTAAAAACAATGATACAAGGAATAATTTTGTACATTCACACATGTCTGTGTGTATCTTTTTGTATAATTCCTAGAAATGTAATTGCTGTGCCAAAGGGCACATACCTTTGTAATTCAGATAAATGTTGCCAAATTGCCTGCCCCTGGCACCAGGAGCAATGTTGAGATGCCAATTTCCTCGCATCCTCACCAACAGCGCGTTAGCAAGGTTTTTGATCTTCGCCAATCTGATAGGTGCAATGGTATATCAGATAATTTCATTTTGCATTTTTAAAAAATTGTGGGTGAGGTTTAGTGTCTTTTGTATGTTTAAGAACCATCCCTATTTCTTTTTCTGTGTACTATCTTCGTAACCTTTGCCAATTTTTCTATTGGGTTATTGGTCTTTTTTCTTATTCATTTCTAAGAGCTTTTTATACAGCAGGAACTTAACCCTTTGTCTGTGATAAATGCCAGACATTTTTCCCAGTTTGTAATTTGTCTTTTAAGTTTGCTAATGATGATTTCTGCTAGGAAGAAGTTTGCTATTTTTATATAGCCACATTTATTAGCTTTTTCTTTCTGGATTTTGGGTTTCTTGTCCAAGGCCTTTCCCACGTTAAGATTATTAAAAAAGAATTCTCCCACAGTTTCTTTTAGGCCATTTATTATTTGACTTTAAAATATTTAAATCTTTAATCCATCCAGAATTAATTTTGGCATAAGGTGTGTGATATGGATCTAATTTTAATTTTTTCTCAATGGCTCTTTGCTGTCCTAGTAACATTATCATTCAATATTTCTCTTTTCCATGACTTTGAATGTCACCTTTATCATAGACTAAATGATTGCATGTTCTGGGATTTATTTCTGTACTTTCTATTCTATTCCACTGATATATTTGTCTACTCCTGAGGCATTACTACATTATTCTAATTTTTGTAGTTCTATAATATGTTTAAAATCCGATATGGCTAGTCTCTCCTCTTTTCAGAATTTTCCTGGCTATTTTTGCATGATTGTTTTCCCCTGTGAACTTGAAAATCTCCACATCCCATTAAAAATTCCCATTGGCATTTTGCATTGGAACATGTAGATATTATAGATTAATTATGAGAAAAACAATATAATTCTTCCTATCCTGTAACATGGTAAGCCTTTCTTTGTTCAGGTCCCTTAGTAGTATTTTAAGGTTTTCTTTGTATGTATTTTGCACATTCCTAGGCATACTCTCTTTTTTTGTTGCACTTGTGAATGTCATCCATTCTTCCATTATATGCCCCCAACTGGTGGTTGTTTTTTTAAAAGACTTATTTATTTACTTTATCCATTTTAAACCCCCTCTTCCCCATTTGCTGTTTTGTGTCCATTCGCTGGGCAATTCTCTGTGTCTGTTTCCTCCCATCTCGTCTCATCCTTTTCCTCCAGTTTTCGATCCTGGAGACCTCCGATGTAGGAGAGAGGTGTTCTGCCACCTGTGCCACCTCGTTTCCTGGCTTTCAGAGCATCTCGTCTTGTCTCTCCCCTGCGTCTCTCTCCTGTTACATCATCATCTTGCTGCATGGCTCCCGGGGCCTGGCGGCTCACCGGCACACAGAGCCTGGCAGCCCATGTGCCTTCTATATATATATATATATATTTAATTTTACCGGGAGGTCCCGGGGATCGAACCCAGGTCCCTCCATACGGCAGATGGATGCCCAACCATTTGAGCCACATCCGCCCCCTGGTGGTTGTTTTTAAATAGGAAGGCCATTGATTTTTGCATGTTAATTTTATAGCTGGCAGCTTTATTGAGTTTCCTTATTTTTGGTAATAGTGTTTCATTTGATTCTCTTTGGTATACCAGGTATAAATTCATATCTTCTGCAAATAATGATAACTTTACCTTCCCCTTTCCATTTGTACGTGGTTAAGTGATTTTTCTCATTTAGTTGCATTAGCTGCTACTTACAGAACCAAGTTAGAAAATATTGACGATACTGGATGTTCTGGTCTTGTTCCTGACTTTAATGGGACTGCTTTTAATATTTCCTCATTTGGGGTTAAGAGGCATATATTTTATCATGTTAAGAAGTAACTGTTCTATTTCATTATGAGTTTTTAAAAATTAAGAATGGTTGCTGATTTATGCAGATAATTTATGATTAGACCCTTTAATGTTGTAAATTATATAGATTTCCTGACACTGAATCCCCTAGCATTTCTTAAACCCTGCTTGATCATGATATATTGTTCCTTTTCTGGTGCTGCCAAATTCTGTTTGCTACTATTTTATTTAAAATTATTGCAGTGAAATTCATAAATGAGATTGATCTGTCATTTTCTTGTGCTATTCTGGTTAGGTGTTGGTATCAATGTCATGCTCACTTTGTAAAAATAATCTAGAAACTTTCCTTCTCTTTCTATGCCCTAGAACAGTTGAAATAGTGTTGGACAGATCCATTTCTTAAGGATTTGCTAGAATTCAAGGGGTCCAGCCTCACCCTGCTGCCTTTGCCTGGGGAGAGGGTCTTGGTGACTCAGGTGATTCTGTGGCCTCCGCAGTTGGCCCAGCAGACAGCTTCAGGGATGCTGACTGCAGGCTGCAGAGACGCAGGCTCCTAGGTCCCTTGCCGGGCGAGCCTGCAAGCAATCCGAGGGAAGCGATCACAGCAGAGCTGGGTCAGCACACTCAGCCCAGGGACAAAAGGGCTGGATTTGCAAGAGAGAATCTCCTGGGACTGGGCTGCGGGACGGTGGGCTGCTGAGGTTGGGCGGGACTCCAGCCACCCTTTCTTTTTCGTGCTCATTCTCAGCTGGCCAGAGAGGAGTTTCAGATGTTGGTGTGTGTGTGTGTGTGTGCGTGTGTGCGTCTGCCCCCCAATCCACCCTCCATGACAGTAGCCTGCTGTTCTCTGTCATTGGGTCTCCAGGTGGCCATGGCAGTCCCTGGCCACTTCATCCCACTGCGGTAGTGCTTCGTGCCCAGTGACTGGCAGCAGGTGGGCAGTCTCCAATCATTTCTGCACCTCTGCCAAGGACGCTTCTGGCTGGCACTCCATAAACACTACTTTATAAGCTGCAAGTCCTTCTCCCCGCTCCCTGCTCGTCCTCCCTCCTGCTCCCATCCTTTCAGGCCTGCTGGCACAGTTTAATTTCCAGCCCTGGTATTTCTTCCTAGTCCGTGACAACCTCAGGTGGAAGCAATTTCATCGTCTTGTAACTCACCGGGTCATTATAATTAGTATCCGGGCACCCGGGGCGAGGGTGGAAGGAAGAGAAGAAAGAGTTGATCCAGCCAGGCGGAGAGCAGGCTCTGGGGGCGGGGGCTTCCCTTCCTCCTGCTTCAGGTTGTAACTCAGATGTTCTCAGCAGCACCCGCCTCCCCTCTGTGTGAGTAGGGTGGGAGGTGGCTGAAGAGTCAGGGGCTGTAAGCCTGGCCCTGGGCTTACCCAGAGGAATCTCTGACTTGAGTGAGGGGCCTGAGGGCCCAGGTCTGAGGTCAAGTT
The DNA here is from genome assembly GCA_026826555.1 of Tolypeutes matacus. Taxonomy (NCBI): domain Eukaryota; kingdom Metazoa; phylum Chordata; class Mammalia; order Cingulata; family Chlamyphoridae; genus Tolypeutes; species Tolypeutes matacus. Next base: position 30,345,117 of record JAKSZT010053883.1, read on the forward strand.
GGGGTCAGGGGCCATGGGAGGAGAAGAGGAGGCACAGTTCCTTCTGCCTCCCCCTACCCTAAAGGACCTGCTATCCCAGCAGACCGGCCCTCCCTGCCTCTGGCTCCCTGCAGGCTTGGAGCCAGAGCCCGTGAGAACTGGTGTGGGTGGCTGTGGGGCAGAGAGCCAGGGTGGGGGAACAGGAGATAGCAGGGAGCAAACTTTCTCATCGTGCTGTTGAAGGATTTGGGGCTGCTAGCAACAGATAAAGATTTAGGCAAGAAAGGGGGTTTCTGGTCAGGATGTTGGGTCCTCTCAAAGTTAACAGGAGAACTCCCAGCTTTGGGGAGAGCCAGGATCCAGGCAGCCCCAGGGTCCCAGACGCAGAAGGTGAGGATCTTCTCTCCAGGGAGCTGTTGCCAATGCTGCCTAGTTCCCTCAACTTCCAGTCTCATTGCTTCCAAGTTAAAAATTCCAAATTCCTCATATGTTCATGCAACAGGTATTTATTGAGCACCTACTGTGTTAGCAGAATTCTAAACATGGAGGATATAGCAGTGATCAAATGAGACAAAACTACTTCTCTTGCAGCTTGTATTGTGGTAGGGCAGAATGTGATGGAAGCTGATGGGCTCAATCAGCCAGAGCCAGGGGGCAGGGTCATGAGGGACAGAAAGGGGTGGGGTTTGTGAGCCACAAGGCCATCCAGCTGGGTTCTACCACAGTCATCAAATAGCCATGGAAGGGACACAGCAGCTCTCGATTGACGGTGCAGAAAGCAGTTAGCGGGCTTAAAAGAAGCAAGGCATCCTGGAACTCATTCAGTCTCCTGGGCAGCAAGCGTTTGCTATGCGCGGACTGGGTGTTCTCAAGGAGTGTCTGTCCATCCCCCCCCCCCCCAGGTTTTCTGGACATCCAGACCCTGGATTCCTTCCCCACCAGCTCTGGCTCATTCTCCTACACAGATTTCTCTGGGCTCTGGGCCTGACAGTCCACTAGGCCAGGGGCTGTGAGTGAGGGTTACACTTCTCTCCGTTCTAACTTTTGTCCCTGCCCTGGCTGGAAGCACCTGTGGGCAGGGACCATGCCTGTTCCTTCTGGTGCCTGTCATGGCAGGAGCCAGCCCGGGAGGGCTGGTGACACATTGGCCTCTCATGCCCACCGCTGATCACCACCCCCACCCCTACTCCAGGCCCAAGGCTGTCCTGTTCTTGCCCTCATCCCCCTCCCCTTCTTCTCTCTTTGCTCAGAGAAAAGTCTCACAAGCCATCCCAGCCCCCTGGATTCTCTAGCCTATGGCTGAACCCTGGAGGGGAGACCTCACTTAGCCATGCCAGGTGTCATCTGAAAGGAGTCTGGGATGCCTATAAGGACTTCCCAGGAAATTCCCAAATCTGTTACTAAGGGCTTCCCACTTTAGACCCATTCCACAAGGTCCTGGGCAACCAGCCCTCCTGGGCTGGCCTGGTTAAGGGGGCCGCTGGTAATAATGCCATTGTTCTCCTTAGCCGGGGACGGGTGCACCCCTCAGTGGGGCGGACCTGCCATCAGAACCCTGCAGAAACAGAGTAATAGCCTGCACAGAAAGCCATTTGTAATGTTGCTATAATTCCCATGATTCATTAAACAGAAATGGAAAATGATAACATTTCCCCTGGAAAAAAAACTCCTTCTGGAGTTACATGCTGAGTTCACTTGGCTCAACTATTTTATTGACTAAGCATCTTGTTGTGCTGATGTGAGGAGCATACCGGCCCAGCGCCATTTAGTTTTATATCAGCTGAAATGGAAGCTGGGGGTGGGGGAGGGGACCCGTGTCCTGCTGCTCCTGGAGCTTGGCCTGGGAAGTGGAGCTGCTGCCCCCTCTTGGGTGGCCCAGTCCAGCATCCCCTGTAGGCCTGGAGTCCCCTGGGACTAAGGTCCATTTGGCCAGTGTTTTGTTCTGCATGATCTTTGCTGGGAGGGGAGGGTGCGGGAGAGCTTGGGTTTGCCTGTGCACGAGCCCCAAGATGGCATCACTCAGTTCCGTAGGGTGCCCATCTTGGGGCAGTTTCCTAGCCCTCCTGACACCTATGACCCGCGGCCCCTATCTGCTTGCCCCTCTCCTCCTTTTTTCTGGTGTCAGCCCAGTCGTGGCTCAGTTCCCCAATTAGAAACTGGGGTCTCCTCCTTGACTGTCTCCTTCCACCTCTTGCTGGTCAGCCTCTGGGTCCTGCGGCGTCTCTGGCAGGGAGGCCTCCGGCATCCAACCCCTTCGGGCTCCTCCTCTCCGTCCACTGCCCTAGCCCAGGCCTCACCTTCTCCTGCCCCATTTAGCCATGCCATGCCCTGCTACCCAACTGGCGTCTCCCTCCCCAGTGGAGCCTCTATAGTGTGGCCAGAATGATTGTTCTAGAAAGCAAGGCTGACCATGTTTATTCTCTTGCTTAGGGCCTCAGGGCCCCTCCCCAGTGGCCCCAGTGCCATCTTTCCAGCTCCACCTCCAGCCACTCCCCACCTCACCCCACTGCCTACTCCAAGCTTTAGCAAACCCTGAGACTCACCTGGGGTCCTCCGGCCACTCCACTTGTGCTTGTGCTTTTCCCTGCACTGTTCCCTCAGCCTGAGATGCTCTTGCTCGTCTTCATTCCTTGGCTTTAGCTTCAAAATATAGCAAGAATCTGACCATTTCCCACCACCCACTTCCCCGTCTGAACCATGGCCTCTCTTGCCTGGACTATTGCCATAGACTCATCACGGGCCTCCCTGCCTCTCCTTCCTCCTTCCCCATTCCCATTCCGTTACCCATAAGCCTGAACATGTTGCTCCTTTGCTGAGAGAGCAAGCCATAGCCTTCAGCACAGCTTTGAAGATCTTACCTAATCTGGCCCCCAGGACCTCCCTAACTCTCTTTCCTCTAGTTGCCCCCTAGGCCTACTCTGCTTTAGCCTTACTGGCCTCCTCCCTGTTTCTTGCCCAAGTCAGGAATGCTCCTGCCCCAGGGCCTTTGCATTTGCTGTTCCTTCTGTCCTGCTGCTCCACCTTCTCATTTAAAGTTGAAAATTACCCCTTGCTTTGGCACTTCCTAGTTCCTTCTTCCTACTTTATTTTTCTCCATAGCATACATCACCACCCACATGCCATATATTTTATTTCATAATTTTAATTTGTTTAGTTTAAAAAAATTAACTAATTAATTAATTTTCATTTGTTTCCCTTCACCAGACCATAAACTCCATGAGGAGGGCAGGGATTTTGGGGTCTTTTTTGTTTATTTCTGTATCATCCAAACTTGGCTGGCACGTAGTAGACACAATATCTGCTGAATTAATGCATGATGCTGACTTCCTACACACTTGGCTCTCTCTGACCCCCTCCTTACCCGTGCAGGCTGAAGAAGTCACCCACCCCGTGGGTTCCTATAGCACCTCCTTCAGGTCTCTGTTGAAACAGTGCTGATCCTGTTTATTTGGGGTTTGACTCCCCGGCCAGTGGAGAACTCCAAGAGGACAGGCTCCTGTCTCATTTCTCTCTGGAGCCATCGCCCCCCTCACGGGGCCCAGCCTGTCACAGCTTCTCAGCATATTCTTAGGGACTATATATATACATACTTTTTCCCTTGGTGCCTTCTTGCCAGTCCTGCAGGAGAGCAAGGCCAGGACTGACTGCAGGAAGACATGATGGCCTGGAGGGGGAGGGGACTTGCTCAGGGTCGGGGCAGGGGCAGGTCCAGGCCAGAGCACCCACAGGCCTCCAGCTCCCAACCAGGTGCCAGCCGTCAGACCTGCGGGGGTGCCACTGCCGGCACATTCCCAACAATTCCTGACTCAGAAACTACTTTGAAGCTCTCACACTACCCACTCTGCTGAGTGATCTTCCCGGAAAACGGAACTGATCAGGAGCTTGTGAGGCCTGGAGTCAGCTCCTCCTGCCCACTCTGCTGAGAGCCGGGGCCGCTCTCCTGAAGGCAGCCCTCCCCTCTTCTGTTCTCACGCCCCCTCACCCTCCACACCCTTTGCAGCTGGCCTTCCTCTCAGCAGTGCCCAGGTTCCAGCACAGGCCCCGTTCCCAGCCATGGGTCCTAGGCATGGGCGTGGCAACTGGGTCCTCTCCAGCAGAACCAAGCTTTATTTTACTTGCTGTATTGCACATTTATATTGTATATACTTTTCTGTGTATGTGTTATATTTCTCAACAACAAATAATAATTTAAAAAAAGATTAAATGAGATAAAGTATATAGAAACCCTTGCATGGGGCCTGGTATATAATAAGTGCTCAATTTTTTAAAAAAGGAGCACAAAGAATCTACTTGAGGTTTCAAAGGTTGTTACAGTACAGAGTAGATGAGGATTCATTCCAGCTGGGAGAATCCTTGCAGACTTCATGGAGGAGGTGATATTGGAACTGGACTCTGAAGGGGGAGCTAGATTTCACCAGGTAAAGGCAGGAGGGAGGCCACGGGGCCACAGACTAAGACCCAGGCTGCCTGGGTGGGGTTGGCAGGCACCGAGTTTTCTAAGCATTTGGATGGGGATGCTCATAGGTGGTAATGAGCTCTTAGTAGTTTGCTGCAGTTGCCACCACTCCTTACAGTCATGCACCCAGCCTGCTGCACTCATTACCTTCTAGCCTGACCCCTGTCACCCCACTAGAGTCAGGGAAAGGAAGGGGAGCTTAAGGTTACTCAAGGCTCCTTCATGACCAGATGGAGGCCTGGGAAGGAAGATTCTAGAACTCGAGGCTGGGGAAGTGAGCAGGGACAGGTTTGCTGAGAAGCTTGGGCTCCTACCTCAAGATGTTAGGGAGCCAGCAAAGGCTGGTCAGCAGGGGAAATTCAGGTTTCACTGGGTTCTGTGCTTTATCTGGCACCCCTACTATGGCCCACATCTCTTGGTCTTACGTGATGGTAATTTGAGCCTGTGTCTCTCTCCTCCTTGGGAAGCTCTTCCAGGGCAAGCCTTTGCCTTGTTTAGTGTCTGAGTCCCCCTGCACACACACACACCCCAGGCTGGGTTCAGAAGGTTCTCAGTAAATGCTGCTTGTGTGGATTGGATACGAATTGTTATCCTCCAGCAAGACTCTGGAGCAGTTTCTGTTGGATTTGGCCCATCCTTCTTCCTGAGCAGACCTTGGACGTTTAGAGAAAGGAGATGAACAGTGCTTGGTTCTCCCTCTCCTCCACCTCCACCCATCCCCCTCCAGCTCTGGCTGCCTGCTCCTGAGACCCAAGGCCACCCTGGGGGGACCAGCTGGGGCTGGAGAACCTGGAGCCCCTGAGCTGAATGTGGTCCTTCCATTCCAGGAGAATGGGGAGTCTGGGAGCTGAGGTGTATTGTTTCTATTTTACAGACAAGGAAACTGAGTCTCAGCAAGGCTAAGTGACTTGCTAGAGGTCACACAGTTCATTTGTTCATGAGTTTATTTATATTCTAAAGGGCTTTTCACAGTTTGGTGGAAGTGAGTTTAGATCCAGGTCTTTCTGAATCCAGTTCTGTCTAGTGCCTTCCACAGGCCAATGGATTCCAGCCTACAGGATGCTTCCTGGTGAGGGGACTGAGTCCTGGGAGGATGAAGGGTGGGAGAGAGGAAGGGATAGATGCTGGTGGGGAGGGTCTAGGGATACTAAGCTGACGGCTCAGCCACAGACACTCCTGGGAAGGCATTTTAGGGGTATCCTGTCCCTCCACCTGCTTCAGGGCAGATTGGGTCTGCAAGAGCTGGTTAGGGGTTCAGCTCCCTCGTGGTTAATGTTTCAGGGCAGACCCAGGCTCAGGTCATCATTGCTTCACTCCTATTTCACCTCATTAGCCCAAGAAGCAAGTCCTTCAACAACTGCCACTTAATGTAGAACTGGGCCAATTGCAATCAAGTTCTTGTAGCTTGGCTTTCCAGTTCTATTGGAGCTAGGGGCTCTCTGGAGCTCAGGTCTGCTGCATAGGACAGGCTTGGAGCTCTAGCTGTGCATGAGCCCCAGCCCCAATATCAACTTCAGTCCCAGCTCTAGTCCCAGCTCTGATGTCAGCCTCAAAATTAGCTCCACCTCCAGCCTCAACCTCATCCTAGCCCAGCTCCAGCCTCTGGGGTCTGAAGGCACCAGGTTCTCTAGCCAGAGTATCCTCAGGGTCTTGGGTCTAGGCTTTGCTTTCTTGGGGTTCACCCGAGCACTCTCACCCCCTCAGTCCCACCAGCACAGCAGCCATGCCTGCAAACGGGAGACTTCTGACTCCTGGGTCATGCCTGGAAGGGCCAGTCTGGGTCCACTGAAGCTGCTTCCAGCCAGCTTTACTGGGGGGGGGGTGTCTCAGATTCACGACCTGCTCCGAGGGGCCGAGGGACTGGAGATGGTCCAGGCATGTGTCTGGTGTGAGAGCCAAACCTCCTCCACAGCAGTCTGCCCTCTGATGCGACTCTGAGGACCAGGAGGGCATGTGAGCCTCGACAGTGTGTGTACATATGTGCGGACCTGAGTATGTGTCAGTGCACCTAGATCCACGGAGGTACACCCATGCGTGCACCTGCATGTGATGTAGGGTCTCCCCTTCACCTGCACTGCTCAGAGCACATCTGGGGCTGTCTACCCCTGAGCCCTGGCCATGGGAGGGGCATAATGGGCTGTAGTGTGTCCAGAGGAGGGGGGATGCTGGGTGGGAGGGGACTCACTCTGTTGTACCTGCACTGCTGAGGCAGAGGGAGGACGTTCAGCACCATGGACAGCAGGCTCAGGGGTCACTGGCCCTGAGCTCCGAGGGTCATACTCTCCAACCAGCTTAGGGCCAGGGGTCAGGTTGGGGCATGTCCTGGGCTGAGACCACTGTGGCCTCCCATCCTGAGCTGTCCCCTGGCAACCAGAGGCCGTGAAATGAGACGTTTCAGTTCCCTGAGTTAGAAATGGGCAAACCACAGGGAAGGTGATTTGCTTTTCAGATATAGCTGCTCGGTCTGGAGGCCTTACATCTGAGCGGCCACTGCTCCCCGTCCTCTCTGCAAACTGGTTGGCATGATCCAAGGGGTTCTGGGTAGGATCTGGGGACACAGGCCCCTGCTCATCCCTAGGCCCTAGGAAAAGAGAGGACAGGAATGCCACTCCACGCCCCAATTCCCGCCGCCCTGGAGATCCTGTGTGCTACTGCAGCTGGCCATGTCCCACAGCCCGGCCCCACATCAGCATTTCACCTTGACCCACACAGGCAACAAAGCATTTATTAAGCATTTCCTTTCGTTTAGGAATTTTCCGGCTGCTGGGGAACAAAACATGAAAATCCTTGCACTCCAGAAGGCATCATTCTGGGAAGTGGGGGAGATGGAGCACAAACATTAATGAGAAAAATATAGAATATTTTAGGTGTGAACAGTTCCATGGAGAAAAATGAAGCTGGGAAGCAGGATGGGAAGGGAGTGTTAAGGGTGGCTATTTTAATTAGAGTGGCCCAGGGAGGAGACAGGTCAGCCAGGCCCTGAAGGAGGGAAAGGAGCAAGTCATGTGACTCCCCAGGTAGCAGGGTACCAGGGAGGTTTGAGGGCACATGGTGAGGCCAGACTCCTCTGTCAGGGGTGTGGGGCTGGGGAGGGGGTGACAAAATCAAAGACCTACAGGCTCACCATCTTGCTGTCGTTTGCTGAGCGCTGTCATGGGTTTGGTCCTGTACCCGGTGCCCCCGTGATGTCACCTCAGCAACCCCACAGCAACCCTGAGAGGGCAGCACTGGGATCCTTCCCTTTGGATAGAGGGGAAACGGAGGCTCGAGGAGGTCAGGTGACTGCCCACGGTGACACAGACCATGACAGAGCCCTGCCTGGAACCCACACCTGTCAGACCCCAAACCCCATGCTCTGAACCCCTCGCCATCTCTCACAAACGGGGAAAAAAGCGCGACCATTTATTGGGCCTCAGGCTCCACTTTGGGGAGATTTGAGTTCAGTGAATTGGGGTTGGGTTCCAAAAACGATATGTTGAGGGATGTGAGAGGCGATGCTGAGATGCAGCCCTGGTGTTAACAGCTCCTTCCTGAATTTTCCCTGCCTCTACCTTTAGGGGTTCTCTGGTTTCCATGGACCTAGGCACCCTCGGGCTGCTTGGAGTCTCCATGGCTCCATACCAGATTCTCTCTACCATTCTGTCTCCTCTAAGAAGTCTTCCCTGATTGAGCCCTTGGGACCTGATGGCTGCCTCTTTCTTTGCCCAGTCCTGACATTGAACAGCTCCTTAATCCCTTTCCCTAATTGCCTCCTTTCCCAAATCCCTGTTCTAGATGGGAGAACTGTGCCTCATGGGCAACCTCTGCCCTGCTAGGGGCACAGCAAGGCCCTCCCCTTCCTGGTGTCCCGGGGGCTGGGTTCTTTGGGAATCGAGGTCAAGGTTACTACTCATGGCAGCTGTGGGCCTCCACACTGACATTCCCGTCAAAGAACATCTCCTCCAACTGATGCTCCGATATGCAGCTCTTCCGCCACGCTGCCCTTCTGACACACGGGCATTCTGCCACCCTGTCATTTTGATATGTCGGCTGTCACCTTGCAAACATTTTACACCAGCAAAAATTCCACAAAACTGACACTCAGAAACATAGACTCTGGCCACGGCTGCACTCCTCCTCAGCCATGTTTGGCCACGCTGACATCTTGCCCCGTGGACATTCACGGTGCTCTGAAATGCTGGCCTTCCTGCCAGGATGGTCCGTCAACCTTCCAATTTCCTTGGCTAACAATTGTGCTGTCCATTTAGCCCTTTCTCTGTGTGTCTCTAGCACACTTCTCCAGCCTGCCCCCGGCCCCGTAACTTCATTCTGCTCATCCTCCCCTGTACCTCTCAGGACTGACCTTCTCCCTGGTCAGCCCCGTGCCTCCCCTCCCCCGCCCCACCCTATACCAATTGCTTCAGCTCTAATGCACTAGATGTATCTCAGGCTGCTCACACTACTTTCTGGAGAAGCACCCACCCCATCGCCTGCTGGTGTGCAGCAGGCTGTGCAAGCTGCCCCCGGATACAGGTGACCAGAGACGAGTGCTTTACCCAAGGGAGGCCCTTCCAGAGCTTAGCCGGGACCCACGGCCATGTGCAATTTCAGGAAATCCCCCCTCCCTGAGGGGATGAGTGAGTCTGACTGCAGCCCTGTGCTGACCTCCAATATCTCCCTTAGCCTTTTCTTCCTCCCCCAACCAGTGCCTGCAACCCTGGAGTCTAGCCTCAGCTACTCTAGGCACTAGCAGTGCGACCTTGGGCCAGTCCCACCATCTCTTGAAGTCTCAGTTTCTTCACCTACAGAAGTAGGGGTGATAATAACAGCACCCACTCCCTCGGACTGTAGCGAGCAGCCAAGGGGATCAGGCACGGAAAGCCCTGAGCAGGGCGCCTGGCACAGAAGGTGCTCGGTCAGCAGTGAAGTGGCTCAGGTGCTGGGGCCAGACTCTGAAGCGGCATTGCCTGAGTTTATATCTCGGTACCTCCACTTATGAGCTGTGTGGCCTTGGGTAAGTTGCCAAACATTTCTGGGCATCATATTTAAAATGGTTATGCCAATACTAATCACCTCCTAGAAATGCTGTGAAGATGAACTGGATTAACATGTAAAGTGCTTAGGTCAGTGTCTGGCACTGAGTAAATTCTATGCAAGGGTTAGCTGTTATTAGTCCTATTATTTATTATATTAGTATCATATAACATAGTTATATTTGTATTAGAGTTAGTGACTATTAGTCCCTACCCTTCCTCCAGATGACACCGTGTCAGAGGTTTCCTCCCACTCACCAACTCACAATGTCAGGGTGATGGCCCACAGACTCTGCTCCTCTTTGTCAATCCCAGAACCACTATTCTGCCTTCACCCATCAGCTTTAGAATTTCTAGTCTGTTATTCTATATACAAACACATTTATGTTCACTACCTAGAAAATGACTTCCTCCAGCCTTAAAGCCTCTTGAATATAGCACCTCCCTCCTCACACAGATTGCTTAATGGTCAAATTTCTAGAAGGAATAGTATAGATGTGGTTATGAGCCTGGATTCAAAGCCCCACTCTATTTGCAGTTGCATGCCTTGGGCAATTTCTTTATTTCTCTGTGCCTCAGTTTCTTTATCTGTATTTACCTTCTAGGGATTTTAGAAGCATTAAATGAGATAATCCATATTAAGCACATAGCACACTGTCTGGTGCATAGTAAGAGCTAATTAATAATTAGTGGCTATTAATATTGCTATTGTTATTAAATCCTTATCTCTATTATCTTCTTTTAGCTCCAGTTTGCCTCCTCCCCCTGGCCTCGCCTTCAAAACCTCTCTGGTTTGAATCACTGATGACTTCCCAGTGGCCATTCCACATCTTCCTTTCCAGGCACCCTTCCTTCTTCTGGCAGTGCTTGACACAATGATCAGGACAAGGTTGAGGGGCTGCAGAAGACCCCCTGTGGTGGAATGCCAATCTGTGGCCAGTGGAAAGCTCCTGGGACAGCCATGCAATGGACAAAGGGCTTGGTTCAGGGCTTGTCATGTAGTTGGTGCTCAGTGTGTGTTGAATGAATGAAGATCCCTGCCTAGGAGGAGCTCTAAAAGTATAAATAATGGGGCTTCCATGAGGCCCAATGTGTTTGGAATTTCGTTGGTGCTGGGTTGAGGACCTGTATGTCAAAGATGGTCCTAGTGTTCAAAAGGAGTTTGGACTGTGTATTAGTCAGCCAGAGGGCCGCTGATGCAAAAGACCAGAAATCTGTTGGCTTTTATAAAGAGTATTTATTTGGGGTAGAAGCCCACAGTTACCAGGCCATAAAGCATGAGTTACTTCCCTCACCAAAGTCTATTGCCATGTGTTGGAGGAAGATGGCTGCCGACACCTGTAAGGGTTCAGGCTTCCTGGGTTCCTTTCTTCCCGGGGCTTGCTGGTCTCCTGGCTCAGGTCCTCTGCTATCTCCACAAGGTCATCTGTAGATTATGAGGCTCTCTAGGCTTTGCGTCTCTCCACAAGGCCAGCTGTAGACCATCAGGCGAATGGCTTGTCTCTTTTCCCAGGGCCTTCTCTCCTTCTTCATGTCCAAGCTCCTCTGTGTGCTTACTTCCTGGGGCTCCAGCTCAAAAACTTAGCATCAAAACTCCAACTCTGTCCTTTGCCAAGTCTTTTATCTGTGAGTCCCCACCCCTTGGTGGGTGGGGACTCAACACCCTACTGACGTGGCCCTATCACAGCCCTAGTCAAAATTTAATCATACCCAGAGGAACAGACCAGTTTACAGGTATAATCCAATATCTATTTTCGGAATTCATAAATAATGCCAAACTGCTACAGACTGGCAGCCTCTTGAGGGCAGGGACTGAGTTTTATTGATGAGCACAAGTCTCTGTTGAATGAACAAAGGAATAGGGATGAATGTTCAAATGGAATCAACACATTGTCCAGTATTTGCAGTTGCGTCAAGGAATGGGGGTTAATGTTCCCATTCAGTGAGCCCACAGCCCTGTCTCTGCAGTTCTTTTAGCTCAGTCAGCATGGCTCTCACATGGCATAGAGGGCCTGGTTTGATCTCTTATTAATTACAGAGAATATTCTCTGTTATGGTGAGTATAGAGGAGAGAGTGTCAGGAGTTTGGTTTTCACTGCTGACTTTGCCAGCAACCCTGTTGGGGACCTTGGTACCTCCAATGGCCACTCTGGTCCTGCATTCATTCATTCATTTATTCACTCACTTATTCATTCTTTCAGTCATCAAATGTATTGAATACCCACCATGTGCCAGATCCTGAGCCAGGTGGAGGAGAGGCCAGAAGAATAAACAAGAAAACTGCGGGAAGCGGCTGTGGCTCAATCAGTAGGGCTCCCGTTTACCATATGGGAGGCCCCGGGTTCGGTTCCTGGGGCCTCCTGGTGAGGGCAGGCCCGCCCGCACGGCGTGGTTGGCTGACCCAGCGAGCACGAGCAGCAAGGGGGGCATAAATGAATAAATAAATAAAATCTTTAAAAAAAAAAAAAGAAAACTGCCTGTTGTAGGCTGCCAAATGGCCTGCATTTTGGAAAAAACCCTGGGCTGTTGAGACACTGTGGAGGATGGGTTGGAGGAGGCCAGGCTGAGGATGACGATCCAGGTGAGAGGGCTGAGGACCTTCCCTAAGGCAGGACCAGGGGAAGGAGGAGACAGATACAAACAAAATTAAGAGGGCAGACTAGACAGGCAATGCTCTTACAATCTACACGTGGAGGCTGAGGGAGAGGGAGGCGATCTGGGTGATACCCAGGTTTCTGGCTTACGTGATTAGAACGGGGTGCATGCATGGATAAAGTGATTCGGTAATGACAAGTTTTGATGGGTTGGTTTGCTGTGCTCTGGCCTGGACAAAGTTATAATTACATTTGGGGTTTGAGTTCAGGTTGAAGACCCAGACTTGGGAACCAACAGCGAATTAGTGATAGTGAATTAGTGATGAATTGGTAGAAGTGGATGAGAGTGTTTACAATAAGCAGAAAATAGGGCCTAGCCCTCAGCCCTGGGATGCCACCATTTATGGAGCCATTGGAGGAAAAAGAGTTCATGAGAGGATGGGAAGAGTAGTCAGAGAGGAGAGAGGAGAACCAGGGAAGAGCCAGTGTCTAGAAACCTGAGGCAGGAGGGTGCTCCTAGGAGGAGGGAATGGCTGGTCCACAGTGTCATGGGCAGAGAAGATGGAGACCAAGGAGGCTGTGGAATAAGCCTAGGATCTGGGCAGTGGGGGACCTTGAGGCACTAGGTGAGAGCAGTGCAGGGGCCAGACTACAGTGGATTGTGGGAGGATTGGGAAGCGAGGGAGTGGAGAGAGTCAGAGTAAAGGAAAATCCACGCAAGGAGTGGGGAGGAAGGGGGTAGTAGAGACAGGGCGCGGGACTGGTGGATTGCTTTTCCTTAGATGGGGGGGACCTGAGTGTGATTTGTTGTCGAGGGTTCTGAGCAGAGAAGAGAATCGGTCTGATTTATATTTTTAAAAAGATCACCCTGGCTGTTGCGTGGCTGCTAGACTGTAGGGTGGTGAGTTGTGGAAAGCAAGTCCCCAGTGAGGAGACTAGTTTAGTGGTCCAGGAGAGAGATGGTGGTGGCTTTGACCAGGGTAGTAGCTAGGGAGATAGTATGAAGTGATCAAGTTTGGGATTTTCTTTTTTTTTTTTTAAGTATTAGGACCAGGACAACTTGGCTTGGCTATGGATCGGATGGTGCCTATGTGTGCATGTGTGTGCACACGCGGTGAGAGGAATGTAGGACGACTCCCAGGCTTTGGCTTGAGTAACTGGGAAGGCTGGGGGAGGAGCAGGACCAGGTTTGGTGGAGGAGGAAGGTGTGGAATCATTTTGTCTTAAAGATGTTGAGTTTAAAATACTTGTTGGAAATGCAAATGTAGAAATCAAGGAAGCATCTGAAAATGCACCTCTGGCATTCAGGGGAGGTTTGGGCTGGCGAGACGAAATGGGGAGTCATCAATGAACATGTAGCTTTAAATCCGTGTGACTGGTGAGAGTTCCTTGGGAGAGAGTGGAGGTAGAAATACCTGCTCAGCACCTGTCTTCTCTCATAGACCCTAAATGCTGGGAAAGAGGGGCCCTTGTCTGCCCCTCTTCGTGGCAGTGTGCCAGGGCCTAGAACAGTGCCTGGTATACAGTAGGAGCTCAATAAATGCACAGTGGAGGAATGAAATAAGCAAGAGCCACAGGGATTGGATAAGTCAAGGAATGGCGAGGTGTGCATGCAGCCAGGGTCATCCCTAGGACTGGAAGTTATCTGGTCACGTGAGCAGGAGGAAATAATCACGAGCTACTTGTTTACCCACTGCCTGGCCTTTGCTCCTGCCGTTTCCTCTGCCTGGATTTCCTTCTCCCTGCAGCCTCCAGTTCCGCATGGGCCAATCCTGCTCCCCCGTCACTCCCAGCCATGATGAGTCCCCTGAGCAGCTTGGCCACCGGGCTCCCCTTTACTTGTCCTGTCCTCAAGGGTCTTATGAGACCTCTTCAAAGCCCCAGAGTTTCACTAGGTCGACGGGTCACTTGCCAGGGCGGGAATGAGGTGAGTCTGGCAAATCTCATCTTGGGGGGATCTGTGCTGGGCTCGGGTGAGCAAATCCATGACTGGTCTTTCTTGTGGACACAAAGCAGATGTCCCAGACTCCTGCCAGGATGGGGGTCAAGTTAGAAAAAGGCACTTTTCCATCATTTTACTAAAGGAAGCCGTTTTGCCTGTTTGGAGTTTTCTCGCTCCACTTCTGCTCTCCAGGATTTCTTGGTCTTTCTTATTTTCTCAGGTGGGAATTTTCCCAGGGTTTGGCGATGCACTTCAAGACATTTCCTGTTATTTTTCAGGCTGCTTGGCAGCTTTGGCAATCTTGGTGCTGTGGATTGAATTGTGTTCAAGGTGTGTTCAAATCCTAACCCCTGGTCCTATTTGGAAACTGGATCTTTGAAGATGCTGTTAGTTAAGAGGAGGCCAGACTGGGCTAGGGTGGGCCCTAATCCAAGATGACTGGTGTCCTGTATAAAAAGGGGAGCACTTTGGGAATCCCAGTGGGTTCCGTGTAATATTTTAGGTAATCTAAGCACCTCTTAAAATATATGTATATATATATATATAAATAACATTTTTGTAAGCAAATACACATATATGCATATATATTTATATATCATTTTACAAATGTTTGTATGTATTGTGAGAATTTTGATTTTTACCCATAATAAAAAAATAAATAAATAAAAAAAAATAAAAAGGGGAGCACTGGACACAGAGCGAAGATGGCCATGTGCTAGAGGCAGAGACTGAGTTATAGCACTAGCCAAAGAACACCATGGATTGTGGGAAGCCATTGCCAGGCCCCCAAAGACTCCAGGGGGGCACGGCTCCATGACACCTTGGTACTGGACTTCTGGCCTCCAGAACTGTGAGACAGTAGATCCCTGTTTTAAGCTGCATGATCTGTTGTACTTTGTTACTCGGCCCTAGGAAACTAAGCCACTGGGCAATTCAGTATTCAGCCCACGTGGCCTCTGTCCCCATCTCTCCCACCTTCTGCAAAACCCCTTTAACTCTGGGCTCCCCTGAGAGGTCTCGTGACAATATTGAACTTTACTGGAGTCCCGTGATCCTGGAAAACAGCGATGGTTAAAGAAATTCCTCTCACCCTTTTGTGTTCCACAATACGTTTAACTGCAAAAACCTGCTCTTTGCCATAGGACTTAGACAAGACTCAGGATGTCCTGTTTGTTTATATACGGTGCCAGGCACAGAGCTTCCAAATTCCCATTCTTTGTCTCATGAAGGGTTAGCTGAACTACTTGGCCCCACTGATCAATCAGAACAAAATGCTTGTTAACCAAACTTTGGTTAAGCTTTTCTCCTTGCCTCGAACTTTGGTCCCCCCTTGGCCTGAGCCGGCATGCAGCCCCTCCCCGAGGGCCCCTCTCAGTGTTGGTACCATCACCCAATGGTCTCTGACACCCCCATCATTTTCAGAGCTACTGCTAAACACCACGGTGCCATTTGCGAGTCCATTGCCATGCACCTCCCCAGGAACTCATACCTGGCCTGGCTCTGCTGTGAGGTCATCAGGGCACTGTCACCTGTCAGCTCTCGGCTGGTCCCAGGGATCAGGTCTCTAAGAGGCAGCTGCCATTTCTGCTGCACCAGCCTGGGGCTGGGTCTCCTGGGCCGGGGAGGGGATCAGACTGTCCCCTTGGACTGTCATATCAGCCCTAGGAAACCAGACCCCTAGCTGGTGGTGTGTACCCCTGGGAAAGGGCCCGTGTCGACAAGTCCCCAGGCTCCCCTGGGCACAGGCCATCTCTAGGCTTTGAGGCCTTTGACTCACAAAAACCTGGTTTTCACTGCCAGGTCCACCATTTTCTCACTGTGTGACCTCAGAGATATTAATCACCTGCTCTGATCCTGCTTCAGGGATAACAAAGCACCTGGCACAGTGCACACATGGTACATAGCAAGCATCTGGTCATAGTCGGCCTTTCCTTTCTGTTGCCCTTTTCTGGGGCACTGTGGTCTATCTGTCCATCTGTCTGTTTCTTACCTCACTAGTGTTACCATATCTGCCAGTGTCAGAGGTAGATGGAATAATAAGCAAATACAGTCATGATTTGACTTCTCTCCCCCCAGGCCTAGTACAATTTAACCAGATTTGACACAACTTCTAAAATACAGATCAATCCCATCCCAGCTTCATTAGGGCTTGTGTGTGTGTGTGTGTGTGTGTATGTATGTGTGTTGGGGGCTTTGGCTCCCTTAGTCTCGGGGGGCATAGAGGCCTCTTTTCACACCTCCTCTTCTCCCCTCCCTGTTTGTGTGGTAGCCTGGGCCTCAGGTTGTCTTTTCTGCTGATGAGCTGGTGTCTGGGGGGAAGCCCCTAAGCTTTTCTGAGCATGTGATTGATCATTTATAAATTGGGGATATTCTCATCTACCTATGATTGATCATTTATAAATTGGGGACTCTTAAAAGCTAGTGGAAATGCTCAGCTCACTCTTTGTAAAACCACAGTGCTGGGTTCCGAGGAGGTGAGAGTGTGGTCTTAGGTGACTTTTTAGGGAAGAGCCAGTCCAGTGTCCTTTCTCCTTATAGCCATTTCAGGGCCATGAGGATGGGCTGTAGAAAGGGTAGATGGCAAGGGTAGGAGAGGGCAGGGGTGGCTCCGTGATGGCCCTGGGAGGAGGAGTGGAGGGAGTAAGGTCAAAAGGGGGGGGGGGGGGGGGGGCGGCGTGGCCCGGGGGGGGGGGGGGGGGGGGTTAAGGTAAAAACCCCCCCCCCCCCCCCCCCCTCATCGCCTGGGGCCCAGCTTGTGTCTCCACCTGCCTCGCCCTGCCTGGCTGCATTGATTTACTTGAAAGTTTTTAATGGGTTATAATTGGAAAAGGCCTGGGTGAGATTTGCATATTGATTTGACATTTAAGTATATGATTAAATAAAAGCTGACTGAGGTCATCACTTGACTAAATTGGCTTAATGAGTGTTGATTGCCCTGTGCATGTTAATTTCATTTACCCTGATTACTCCATCTATCTTTCTCGGGCATCTATTAACACCTCTGACTCGATTGTACTTGATGGGACAAGCAGCAGGCCCAGGGCCAGTGGGGGTGGTCCCCAGTCTGTCTCCCTGTCTGGCTGGCTGGCTGTGTGCCCTAGAGGTCCTGGCTCCCTGCAGCATTTTCTCTCTCTCTCTCTGGCTCCCACCCCACCCCTACCTCCTAATCATAGAATCTGATCACCAGCCCTTTCTAAATAGGAGCCTTGCCACTTTCCTGGCAGAGAGAAATCAGGTGCTAAGGGAGGGTAAGGGATGGGGACAAGTTGGGAGAAGTGACTCCTCTCCTCCCACACCAAACCCTCCCCTCCCAACACACGCACCGACACACCTTCTTGGTCTGAGCTCTTCTGGGGCCACAGGAACACGTCGGCTCTGTCTTCCACAGGGAGGACAGCGTTTCCAAAGCTGGGGATCACCATGGCCAGACTGGACGGCTGCCTTTTGCCCCTCCAGATCCACCCACTTCTGGCTTCCTGCTGGGTCCAGCCAATGGTGGAGGGACCCAGTAGGAAATTGAAGGGAGGCAGGAGAGTGAGGTTGGGGGTTATTTATTCCCGTTGCCTCCCGCTGGCCGACCAGGGGCCACAAGCCTCTCACTCTGGGTTCCACTGCCACCGCTCCCCTTGGCCCTCGGGGACCAGGTGGTAACATAGTAACCCTCCCCATGCACGGACAAGCCTGAGGTAACTGCGCTGTGCCTGTGGTTCCCCTACAACCCCCTGCCCACACCTTTGTGAAGACACCCTTTAAAAACTCTCCTTAAATTACCCAATTTGAGTGTGCCATCTGTTCCCGCTGATACCCTAACTGATACAGCAGGCAACATATTCTCCTGCTCAAAAATCAGGACACACAGACTGACAAGTCCTGGTGTGGTTGTAGGACGCAGGACCAGCCCCGATCCTCCGGCATCCCCCTCTGCCCTGCATCTGGGCCGCCAGGCACTGGGGGGGGAGCCCACCCACCCAGGACCTCCGCCGTCGGCGCTCCTCCCGCCTCCTCCCAGAAGCCCGTCCTCCTCACCACCTCCGCACCTCCTGACCTTCCTGGAGCGCTGCTCCCCGTTCCTCCCTCCCACAGGCCGGCTCAGTTAGAAAAAGAGGCCCTCAGGCGGGAGTGCTCCTTCACATGAGGCTCTTTCTCATCCCGCTGTGAGCTCATCTTTCGGGTATCATCTTTTCCAAGGACACCCCCCCCCCACCCTTGCCCTGTGTCCTTCCCTCACCCCCAGGTTTCCCTCGTGTCCCTCTCCAATGCTGCCCCAGTCTCTCTAGCACCTTGCACCCTTCCGCTCTATTGTCACAAGCGTATCTAAGTTTCTTCTGTCTTCAAAGAAAATGCCACCACTCCCGCAGCCCCTCAGCTCCCCTCTGCCTCTCTCCTCCTTTACAGGCAAACTTCTTGAAAGAGCCGTCTGCACTCGCTTTCTCCACAGGTCCAGTTGGTGTAAGGAGAAGGGTATAGGTGGGAAAGGCTCGGAGCTGAAGCGTGGTGGGAAGGCTAGGCTTGCCTGGGGCTGGGCACAGGCAGAATTTGGCTTCTTGTTTTGAGGCCCTGACCCTGGGGAGAGAGCACATAGAGCTTTTGGCTCAGAGCCCAGGGAGGGGGATGGTGGGGGCTCCTAGAGGCTATGGGTGGGGTGACTCAGAGAAGGGGCAGGCACGCTTGAGGCTGTGCTGCTGGCATAGTTCCCTCACCTGACAGGGCCAAAAAATACAGCATTTTTGAAACTTGGAAAGCTTGGGTTAAAAAAAAAAAAAAAAATCCAACACATAACCAAAATCTTTTATTTTTCTTTATGGGGAAAAAGAGAAATTTTGGGAAATTTTGAAACATATGCAATTCTTATTTTTGTAGCACCCTTTTCATATCTAAAGTCACTCTCTCAATTTAGGAGTGCAAATGCAACCTTATGTAATTTGGTTTGCTCAATAAAATTATCATGTTTGGCAAATTCAATCAGGAACTATAGCATGCTCAGACAATAAGGATGAATTTGCTAATTGAATGAAGTTTTCAACGCTTGAGACTTTGTGACAAATGGAGCTCTGTGCAGAAAGCTTTGAGAATGAGCTCCACTGAGGTGAGCAGAAAAAATATTAGTGTAATAGGAAGAAGGACTAATGCATGGAAACATACATCTATGTTATTTTATAGTACAATATTAGTAATGATATTAAGCTATGGCAACTATGACTTAGGTGCTCACTATGCTGTGTTATTTTATTTTTACCATATGAGGCAGGGCTGGCCCCATTTTACAGATGAGGAGATGGAGGTTCAGAGAGGTTAAGTCACTAGCACAAGGTTCTAGAGCCAGTAACTGTGGTTGCAGCTTCAGATGCCCTAGGAGTTGGATGTCAGTTCACTTATCAATAAAGGTCTTCTTCTGTCATGACATCATAAAACCATCAGCCCTGGCCAGGGAAGTTGGTTTCTTGGATTTAGTGTTGTCTGCTGTGCGAAGCAGATATGGCAGCATTCAGTGTCAGTAAGTAATCTGAGAGCAACCTGAGACCTTCAGGAACTAGGGCAGGGACAAGGCCCTGGGAGGCAGTTTGAGGACACAAGTCAAGAGAAGCCAGGTTGGGTGGTAGTTAGGGCCCCAAAGGCAGGTTCCCGTAGGGAAGGTGCTGGAAGGGGGTGACCCAGAATGGGTGCTGGCATCCCTGGGCCAGGGGCTGACTGTTCTGGTCCATATGAGGTTGAAGATGCTCCTGGGATGGGTACCAGAGGTGAGCTGGGAAGAAGCTAGTCTTGAGAGTCTACCCCTAGCTTCGCAGATGATGGATTCTCTTAGACTCAGAGCTGAGGCCCAGGAGAGGGCAGAGGGTGGGTTCCAAGATGAAGCCACCACAGAACAGAGAAGGGGAGCTAAAGCCAAACCAAATCTCCCAGCATAACATTTGTTCCCAAATGCCTTGCGCAAATAAGTCTCATTTCTCAGTTGTCATTGCAGCAGTTTCTGCTTCTGTTTATTATTTTATTTTGTAGCATCTCCAATGGCTTCCGAGGCCGGTGGGTCCCCAGGATCCTGCCCTCTCACCTGGGAGTGATTGGCACACTTGACTTTTTTCTGGGCCCATGCCACCCCTTCCATTTCTCCTCCCTGCCCTCCTTCACCTGGGCCCCAAGTGGCCCCTCCTCCGTGAGGAGGGAGCTGTTTCCTGGGCGACGACTGGTGGGGAATGGGGGAGAGGAGGAGGAGGCTGGTGTTCCCGCTGGTGAGGGTTTAGAGAAAGCATATGCCATCCCGGCTGCCCTGTGAATTATTCAGCGGCCCTGAGAACTGACTCACTCCCCAGTCTGCCGTCTTCTCCCGAAACCTCCCTGCTGTTTCCTCCTTGGCAAGCCTACCTCTGCCTCTGTCCTGGGGGCTTAAATCCCTGCCCTGGGCCTCTGCTTTAGGATGTTCATCTCTGGGTATCTGTGACTCTCTACCCCTTTATTCCTCCCTCCCCTCCTCCATCTCTGTCTTTCCTTTGAGCCACTATGTTTGACTCTTTCCACTAAACCAGCTACTGCACTAAGAGCACAGATGTGGAAATGGACATCTAGGCAAGTGAAACAACCTGTCCAAGACCATACAGAAGGGAGTGACAGAGCTGGAGTTTAAACTCGGCCTGACCCCAGAGCCTGTGCTCTTGGGTCTGAGACAGCCCTCGGGGTGATGGAGAAGATTCTCTCCAGAGCCTGTCCGGGATGCCGTTCTCCCTTGGGAGCTGGGGAGGGGGTGTCGATGGAGTGGGTGAGGCCATTGCAGGTGAGGGTTCATCCATGTTGGCTGTGGGCTGTCCTGGGTGAGTCCAGAGCTGGGTAACTGGTCCTGGGGCCCTGGAACAAAGTGCAGCCAGAGAAGCTGCTCTCCTACCCCAAGCCGACTGCAAATCTGGTGAAAATAGAGGTTCCGTAGCCGTCTCCCGGTCTAGCCATCTCATCCTTCAGAGGGGCAAAGGCAGAGCCTGGGGCCAGGCCCAGATGTCTTACTGGGAGCCTGCAGGCCTTTCTTCCCTGCACCCTGGGCATCCTGAGGAAAGGAAACTCTGCTGTGTGGAGTGTGCCAGCTCTGGAGGGGATAGTTCTGAGGAGAGGTAAAGGCAGCTCAAAAAAGGGAACAGAGAGCTCATGGGGCCCTGGGCTGGGAGAAGAGTCTGAGGTATGATCCAGCTGTGGCAGCACCCCATAGCCTCTGGTCAGGCCCTGGGAGCCGGCGGAAATGCGTCAGTGATCCAGAGGTGACCCCAAGCAGCCCGGCTCCCTACAGGGTCACAGTCCTTAAACTCTGCGGTACCAGCAAGGGACTTCCCTCACCCTCCACTCACCCAGTCTGATCATGTTTTCGGTCTGGCCAATGGGAGCCCGGGAGGCCAGGGACACCTCCCTGAGAGGTGATGTGTTGGACTCTCAGGGGACACAGGCTCCTGGGTTTGTCATCCCCACTGCTCTAAGTTACCTGGGTGGTACTTAGGACCTCATTCTTCATGTTCCTTATGCACCCATGCTGCTTGTGACCTGTCCAAGTTTGCCAGTGAGGAAATTTTTCTGCTTCTGACCCCATTCAGGACAAAATCGAGAGAAGTTGTTTTCACTGAAATTGCAAAGTTGGGGTCAGTTAGTAGCATCCACCCAGGAAGCCATTTCCATGTGGCCCCGAAGCTTTACCCTTTGCCAAAGCTTGGCCATGCCTGGGCTTAGACCCAGTGCTGGATGAGGGAAGGCTGGCTGCCCGAGGCAGAGGCTTAGCGAGTTAGGTGTGTTCAATGCCGCCTCTCCACTGACCCCTAGGCAAAGCCGGGGCAGATGTTTGGGTGGGTGAGGTCAGTAGGAACCCTGCTTTCTTCCACCTCCTACCTCCCTCTGGTGCTGTCCAGGCCATTTTTCTGCCCCTCCTGGGGTGTCCTCCCTGCTTCTCTCTTCCTTCCTCGGCTCTTCGGCAGTCTTCCTGGAGATGTGGTTCCCCTGCGTGGGCCTGGGCTCTGGGCTCTGGCCGCTGCCCCTGTTGGTGCAGGCCCCCTGCTGTCCCAGGCAGAACCTCCCATCTGGACCCTGGGCCTGTGAGAAGACCCTGGGCAGGGGGCTGTTCTTGGTTTCTGGGTGGCTTCTTTGCCTCTGGGACGTGGCTTCCACGGACTTCCCACTGCCAACCAGCCCTAAATGATGACAACCTCATGCATGCACGCCCTCTCATCCAGGGAGACCTGCTAGATTGGCAGCTCCACGCCTTCCTCCTTTACTCAGTCTTTTCACGCCCACCTCCCTCATTTGAAGCCCCCCGGGGCCTCACGGGTGCAGTTCAGATGGCTGGCACTAGGGGGTGTGGGGTCTGGACTAGAGTGCCCTTGAACAAAAAGCCTCTCCACGATTGTGGGTAATTTTGGACATTTGACATTTTCTCATATCTGTGCATTGCAAAAACGACAACCAAAAGAAGACAAAAAACCAAGCAGCTCTGTGTACATGTGTGTATCAAATTTATGAAACAACAACGGTAACAATTAAGTCATCTCTAATGACTACATATAAAAAGTGATAGCTAATTTAGAGCGAGATGTAGAAACAGCCAAACGTTTAGGTAAATCACCCATCCTCATTAGCCTTTAACGGCTAATAATTAAGTTTAATTTTACTCTGACTCTTAACTTCTCCCATTCTCAGGGCGATTTAAATTGGGCTTCTCTGAGATGCTGAGACCCCTGGTCAGCTAGAAGGGGTGTTAAGCCGCCTTGCCTTCCCTCTTTGCAGCTTTAGCTGCCCGGGTGAGAGAACCTTATCTGTGATTGCTTTCGGCAAATCCCTGGAAAGGCCTTTGGTCTCCTTTGTCTGAGCTCACAGCCCCTACGTCTTTTCCGTTTCACAATGGAAAACAGAAGAGAGAGGGATCATGGTGACACATGTGCTACATTTCTTTGGGGCTGTCTTTTTCCAATTAAGAAAAGAATTTCCTCACCCTGACCTCTTCTACCAAACCTCCTCGGCCTTCGGAATTGTGTCTTGTCGAAAGTCCTGGTTTCCTTCTAATTCTTGAGGTCGTCCATTAATGTCTTGTCTTTGCAAGCCTTTGGCTTGTGTAAAGTCTTCTCTCTGTAGCATTGCTCTCTGTTGTCTAGGTTTAGAATTATGGCAATTCCAAATTATTTCAGACTTAGCTTTTTGAAACATGAAAACTGTGAAGTGATATTTAAAAATGAAAATACATGATTTCCTCTTATGAGATCTGACTGACTAGAGGCTGTACTTGGAGCTACCAACGATGCAGGCCACAGACCCCTGCTCCTTTTCTACCTCGGGGGAAAAACCACACATGCTGCACTTGTTGCTGTGTGCCCCAGAGTCCTGGCAATCTTTAAGTTCCAGATCTGGTGGAAGTAGAGACAAAGCAAGAGAGGAGAAAGGGAGGAACAGAGACCCAAGGCTCAGTCAAGTCAATTCAATTTAGTTCAGTAATCACTAAGCACCTACCAAGTGCCAGGCTTAGAACAAGGTGCTGGAAATTTAGGGCAGGAACAGTTACATAATTGTAGGCGCTGTGCAAAATGAAGCACAATGCAAATGAAAATGCGAGGCTGTGTGTTCAAAAATTATTAAAAATATCAAGATGATAACAAGTGAGCATTAAACCAAATGTGGGTGGGAGAGGGGCCAAACACACCCTAAGGCATCTTGGCCTTCGGAGGAATGCAGTCAGAAAACTACCCAAAGTGGAGTTGAGTCGAGACCTGGGTACAGGTGGTTTTTTCAGGGGGTGATCCCGGGGAGCAGGAGTGAGAAAGCAGGGAGAGCGAGACAGGGAAGGAGAAGATGCCATTATAAGGGTAAGTTATCAATGTTGCTTCTGGGGACCACAGGAGCACGATCCCACCAGAGCACCTGAGAATGCCCCAGAATCATCTGCCTGAAAAACTGAAAAACTGGGGCATCTGTCCACTGTCTTCTATTGCCATGATTTGAGGGATGCCCCTGGGGATGCTCACTTCTCCATCTGTCTGAATTGAGTTTTCCTTAGAACCAAGCAAGGCTCCAAGTTCCTGGAATGTTCAAGAAGGTCCTGGGAGCAAAAGTGGAAAGACACATGAATTCCCCTTTGAGGTAGGGCATATCAGGGCAATATGACATTGAGCTTGCAGATAAGTGTCCATCACGGTTGTGGCTGCCATCAGAGGTGGGCTGAGAGGAGGTGGCCTGGGGCACCAGAGGTGTCTGCTAAAAAGACTTTCGAGGGAAGCGGATGTGACTCAAGAGATTGAGCTCCTGCCTACCTTTGAGCTCCTGCCTACCACATGGGAGGTCCCTGGTTCATTTCCTGGTGCCTCCTAAAGAAGACAGCGAGCTGGTGCGATGGGCAGGCACAGCAAGCCGATGCAACAAGAGACACAAGAAGAAAAACATAATGAGAGACACAACAAAGCAGGGAGCGGAGGTTCCTGGTGCATCCTAAAAGAAGACGAGCAAGCCAGCGAGCTGACGTGACTGGCAGGAGCGGCAAGCTGACGCAACAAGGTGATGCAACAAGAGACACAAGAAGAAAAACATAACGAGAGATACAACAAAGCAGGGAATGGAGGTGGCTCAAGAGATTAGACGCCTCCCTCCTGAAACCCAGGTTTGGTTTCCGGTGCCTCCTGAAGAAACCAGGAAGACGAACAGACACAACAAGTGCAAACAATGAGGGGATGGGGAGAGATAAATAAATAAAATAAATCCTTAAAAAAAAAAAAAAAAAGACTTTTGAGCAGGGGAATGACATACTCGTTCTGCATGTTGGAAAGTTCTTTCTGGCAGCAGATGAGGATGGGGTCAGAGAGCTTGGGCGGTGCGTGCAGAGGCAATTGCCACAGCCCAGGAAGAGGGTCAGGCCTTGAAGACCCCGCCCTCCCTTCCCTGCTCTAATAATTAGTTCCAGGCCGTTGTCCTCCACGGGCCTAGTTATTTCCTCTGCTGCCACAGCATTGGGGCCCAGGCCCGGGCTGATTAGCTCTCCGGGGCCAGCGGCCGGCCAGCCGGGCTGTCTGAAGCCTCTGCCTAAGCAGCCTCGGCGCCTCCCCATTTGTCACCGGCATTAGCACTCACACAATGACCTGCCCGCCGCCCGCTAGCACCCGGGGTTCGGGAGAATGGGTCCCGGATGGCCAATGCGGACTTCCAATTTAGAATTTCCGTCCATTTACCAGGGAATCACCCCTAAAGAACACCATTTACAGTGCTGACAAAGGCCAAATTAGATTTCCGATTCCACCGCTGTCTGTCGGTGACAAGTGGAGGAGGATGAACTAGAGAGGAGAAAACTGCAAACACCGCATTCGTGCCAGCAAGCTGCTGCCTCGTCCTCTCTCCGACAGCCCCTCTGGGCTTTATTTCTTCACAACGGCCTCGGCCGCAGTCTCTTTCTGGGCCTTGCTTGGCCTGCATCTGTCACTTTTCTGTTGTCCCGCCACCTCCTTCTCTCTACCTTCCTTTCTCATTGCCCTTGTGTCCTTGTCTCTAACTTCTACAGCTTTCACCGGGGTGCTGCCCTGTTCTCTCCCTTTTTGGTGCCTGCTTTATTCAGTTGATGGAGGCCTCTGTTCCACGGGTCCCAGGGCTGTCGCGTTTCACCCCCACCCTACCCTGGGCAAACTGGAAGACCGCATCGCCCAGCCTCGTAAAAGGGATACTATGTGAGTTGAGGCTCCAAAGATGAAAAGGAGCCAGGCATGTGATGAATGCGGAGGGTGGGACAATACTCTAGGCAGAGAGAACGGCATGGATAAAAGTGCGAAGGGGGTAAAAGCTGGCTTTAGAGACTGGCAGAGGCCAAGGTGGTTAGATGTGCTAGATGATTCCAGTTCTTTATTACCATGTAGTAGAATTAGACCTGCACGTTCTCACCACGGCCTCACGGTGGCAGGAACAGGTTTCTTCCGTTTTAATGTAAGGCTTGACCTTGTGGCTTGCTTTGGCCAATGGGATGCTGGCAGACAGGATATAAACAGAAACTTGAAATGTACCTGTGTGGTTGGGTTTCTTCTCTTGTGCTGTGCCATGGCTAAGAGAAGGGTTCTCTGTACTTCTCTTGGTAGCACCTAATCACACTTGCAATTAAATAAATCATCATGCCTTTAGTTGTTTAATGTTTATCTTCCTGCTAGACGTAAGCTCCGTGAAGGCAGGCACTATTTCTCTCCTGATTATCTTTGTATCCCCAGTACCCGGCTGGTATAACATATATCTGTAGAGTGGTGGGGAGAATTCAAGATTAGAGAGGGGTGAGGCAAATGCCCTGGCATTTGGTGCTATATAAAAAAGCAAAAAAAAAAAAAAAAAAAAAATAGAACAAGGTGCAGACCCCTGAATCCCCTTGTGCATTCACCTCCCCCCTGGAGTCTCTGCACACAGTGGCTCCTGAGCCTTTTGCTCTATTGACAGGAGGCAAAGCAGCTACAAGTGCTTTAATTACTTTTCTACAAACGTGGGGAAGCCTCATTAATCCCAGTGAACGGATGATCTACTGCTTCCAGCTCAGGTCTCTGGGGGACTGGCTGTCCTTGGCAAAAGTGGCAGTCC
Organism: Tolypeutes matacus; assembly: GCA_026826555.1. Taxonomy (NCBI): domain Eukaryota; kingdom Metazoa; phylum Chordata; class Mammalia; order Cingulata; family Chlamyphoridae; genus Tolypeutes; species Tolypeutes matacus. Next base: position 30,371,643 of record JAKSZT010053883.1, read on the forward strand.
CCATGGTCAGGAACAGGTTTTGCCTTCACTCATGAAGATGAAGCCCGCAGCCTTGGGAATGGTGTCCCTGGTGGGGGCGTGTGGCCCAGCTAAGCCCACTGCCTGGACTGAGACATGGACCAGTCCTCTGGATGTCTACTGCACACCTACCAGAAGGGCAAACAATCAAGAGGCTTGAAAATATGCAGTGTTGCAGGGGAAATCGTACCCTCCTGCATGGCTGGCAGAGGTAATGGGATAATTTGGTAGAGACCTTTGGGTGCGGAGGTGTTGTGAGCGGTTTGGTGGGATGAGTGGTTAAGTTCATCTGGAGCCAGAATGAGTTGGCACTTGTCAACTGTGTGAGTTTGGGCATGTCACTTATCCACCCCAGGCCTCAGTTTCCTCATTTGTAATGTAGGGCCAATAATAGTACCTCCTCATTGGTTTATTATGAGCAAAGGTAAGTTAATGTGTTTGAAGGCCTTGTTTAGGTCATGCTCCATCTGAAGTGAAACACTTTAGGAAACCACTCCCCTGCTGGAACTGGAGCCAGAGGGTTGCTATGGAAACAATGGGGCAGAGAAACGGGCTCATTGGCTCCTCTTTGGCCAGTGCTTTAGGGGCCTCCTTAGAGGTGGGACTCACACATCCCCAACTTTGTCCCATGGGTGTGACTGCATTCTCTGCCTTTGTGGCCAGGAGCTCTGGGTTCTCATCCTAGCTTTGCTTCTGACTTGTTGTGTAACCCTGGGCAAGTCACTTTCCCTCTGAGCCTCAGTTTCTCCAACTGCACAATGAAGGAGTTGGCCCGGGAGGGAAATGGATATTATTGCACATGCCACTTAAGATCCATTGGTGGTGACTGGAGACCTGGATTGAGAAGGACTTGAGCTCATTAGGAAAGACTGATCAGTGAAGTGTGCAATGGCTGAGGAAGGAGGTGTAGTGCTCTGTGTATCTTGAATTTGCCATACCTAAGCTAGATGCTTGGTTTCTAAGGGTCTATTATCTTGATCTAAAGCTGTTCAGTGCTATGAATGTTCAAAATGAGACTCATTATCAATCTTAAGATAATGTAGGGATTTGTCCCAGGAAGACTCACTCATTGTGCTTCAATATTAACTGGGTTTGAGGGAAAAGGCTCCAGGGTTCTTCTACAGCTCTGTCATAATTGCCTACAAATATAGCTGGTGGTCATCATGAAGGAAAGAGAGACTTTGGCTATAAGGGGAGGAACGCAGAAGGGGGCTGAGAAGCATTGAGGGGGCAGTGACTGGCCTGGGAGGGATGTCATAGAGCAAGCAGGCCTGAGAGAGTGTCCTAGCTTCCTGTTTGCTAAAACAAATATCATACAATGGGTTGGTTTAAACAACGGGAATTTATTGGCTTATGGTTTTGAGGCCAGCAGCTGGAAATCAAGGCATCGGCAAGGCAGCGATTTCTCTCAGAAGACTGTGGCGTTCTGGGTTTGGCTGCTGGTGATCCCTGGTCCTTGGCTTTTCTGCCACATGGCAATACACATGGCGGCACCTTCTCCTTTTTCTTCTGGGTTCTGTTGACTTCCAACTTCTGGCTGCTCCCAGTGGCTTCTCTTTTTGTGTCCAATTTCCATTGCTTTGAAGGACTTCAGCCATATTAGATTAAGGCCCACCTTCATTCAGTTGATCACACCTTGACTGAAAACATAACATCTTCAAAAGATCCTGTTCACACTCACAGAAATGACTTAAGATTAAGAACATATTTTTTGGGGGTACATAATTCAATCCCCAACAGAGGGTTACTGTGTTTTGAGGCCTGTGATTAGAGGAAGTGCAGGCAATGAGACCATGGCAGCCGGCCTTCCAGATGTGCCTGGGCCACAGGAGGCCTCCGTCCTGGGCGTTTCTTCCTGCAGACTTCAGCTCCAGGCCGTGACCATGCTCCCAGCAGAACTCTCTTCTGGACACAGGAATTGGGCAGGAAGCAAAGACCTAGAGGAATTGCTGGGGTTGGGTGTACAGTTTTGTGGTTGGAAGCTCTGAAAGCGAGGCCAGGGGCATTGAAAGATTTACTGGTGCTTCCTTGGAGGCCTGAGGTCATTACAGGTTGGGAGGTAGGGAGGAGGTGAGAGTAGAAGAGGATGAGTAGGGGCTTCATTCCTGGTGGCGAGTTTGTTAGAGGACCTCTGTCATGGGTCCAAGGGTTTCTCAGCCTGCAGCAGGCAGTTTTACAATCGATAACATTCACAAGCATTGAGCTCGTCAGCAATTGAGCCCATGTAACCATTTCTTTTCATAAATTCGTTGAAAGTTAAGAGAATGAATTTCATTGTTCTTTAAATTTATTGTCTGCTAACTCAGTCAAGGTTCTTTTAGCGACTTAATGGTGTCTATATTCAGGAACCCCTAACTCAACAAAAGTGTCAGAAAATGAAACTGACTGTTTTAAAAATTTTATTCTGTACCAAGCAAGTACCTTTTCATATTTTTATACAATGAGCCATTTTCTGTACTTACGCCCTAAACATACAAGCCCAGGACATAGTTTATTATGAGAGTTAAACAGCTGCTGTCACAAATAGCTACAGCAGGCAGCCAGATCTGGATTCAAGGTGCCTCCCCTGCTCACCACCACCATGTACTTGTGTGACTGTGGGCAATTAACTTAACCTATCTGTGCCTCATTTTCCTCATCTGCAAAATGGGTATAATAATATCTACTTTGCAAGGGAGTTGTGAGATTTCGTAAGGTAAGTATATATAAAGCATGGAGCAGAGTACCTGACCCATAGCAGGTGCTTGGCAAATGGTAGCTATTATTATTATTTTTAAGATTTATTTTACTTATTTATTCTCCCCCCTTGTTTGTGCTCGCTGTCTCCTCTCTGTGCCCATTCGCTGTGTGCTCTCTGTGTCTGCTCGTCTTCTCTTTAGGAGGCACTGGGAAACAAACCTGGGACCTTTCAGTGGGAGAGAGGGACTCATTCACTTGAGTCACCTCTGCTCCCTGCTTTGTTGGCTCTCTCATTGTGTTTCCTCTTTGTGACTCCTTGTTGTGTCATCTTGCATCAGCTTGCCATGCTTGCTCGCTGTCTCACTCGTCTTCTCCAGGAGGCACCGGGAACCGAACCCAGGACCTCCCATGTGGTAGGCGGGAGCTTAATTGCTTAAGCTGTATCTACTTCCTGCTTTATTATTTTATTATTGGAGAAAATGCAAATTCATAGTAACATTTAGCTGCAGTAAAGCATGAGTTCAGTAATAAATGCAGTAACACCTAGATACAATAACATAAATATAGTAACACATAGCTACAGGAATACAATTAGAGTTGTAAGCACATAACAGACTCAGTTACATGAATCCAGTAACATAGAGATGTAGTAATGTAATTGCAGTAACACACAGCCACAGTTACATAGACACATAAAAACCATTAGCTACACTAAGATAGATAAATAACAAATAAACAGAACTACAGTATCAAGATACAGTATCACCCAACTATAGTAATATATATGTTACAGTAATATATAGAGACATTAACTTAGACACAGTAAAAATAGATAGCATAACTCACAGCTACAGTGGCATTCCCTGTAAGGGATAGATCACTACAGTTATTCATGGATCCTATAATATGGCTACAATTTCTTATAGGACTTTCATATAGGAATTGTATTGTAGACAGAGTAATAAACAGTTACAGACCTGTAGGAATACTAATATATACAGGCAATGCTGCATCCAGCATTCTCCCTGCTGTTGGAATTCTTACATTTTTGGGGTCATAGCTCTTCTGAGAATCTTCTAAATGCTATGGGAAAAAAATCCTCCCAAATGCATTTATAAGTGGCAAAATTCTGCTTCCATGTAGCCCTTGCTCTAGTCTGATATTTAATGTTCAGGGGTCCTGGATTCAAATACTTGAGAATCAAAGCTGGGAGATATAATCTTTCAAGAGATCAGGATGCCAGTCCACAGGTGGGTATAATCCAGGCTGGTGCCTCAGGCCTGTCCCTGCTGACTGGAGTCTGATTTGGTTTGGCTCTTAGGCGACCTAGTCTTCCACCCTGCTGGAGAAAACAGGGACATGCCTCTGTCTCTTATTGTGGTTTCAAGATCCAGCTGATCTTGTTAGCTAATCTGCTCTACCCTGATGAGATGAGCTTTGTCTGGGCAAAAGTTCCCTTTTACCAATATCTTGTAAAGTCCAAAAGGTCAGATCCAAACTGCCCATACATGGGCTGGTTGGTTCTTTTTCATGGCTGATGCTTGGGAATCAGTGGATGAGGAGTACCAGTTTGGGGTAGCTGGTGTCCCCCAGAGCCAGACTGATAGGCTTCTTCCTAGTCACACTTCGCTGGGCTAGTTTGGGAATTCAAGTCCTGGCTTGCTGTATCAGTTAGCATAACTGTTATGTTGCTGCATAACAAAATATCTCAAAGCTCTGTTTAAAACAACAAACATATATTATTGCTCATGAGACTACAGGGCAAGTGGGCAGTTCTTCTGAACTGTTCAAGAGTTGGTCAGTTTTGGCTGAACATGCTAATGGATCTAGGATCAGCTGACTGGTATAGGATGGCCTCGTCTGGGGGAAGTGGCTCAAATGGGGCCTTTCTCCACGTGTCTCTCATTTCCCTCCAGCAGGCCCATTCACATTGTGGTGGCAGGATTCCAAGAGAGTTGGCAGAAGTCTGAAAGCTTCTTGAGGCCTGGGCTTAAAACTGGCATACAGTCACTGCTGCTGGTCAAAGCAAGTCACAGGGCCAGCCCAGATTCAAGGGGTGAAAAAAGAGACTCTGCTTTTTGATAGAGAGGCTGTAAAGTCACAGTGCAAGGGTTTGCTATAGAGAGGAGTGGCAGGTTGGTGACATTTTTGTAATCACTCAACTACACTTGCTTTTTGGTGAGGATGGCTGTGGCCTTTGCTGATCCTTGAGCAGAGCTGAGGTTGCGTTTTGGGGTGATTTCTGATCCAGCACACCTGAGGCCTGGCTCCACGTGGGACAGGTCTCTATCCTGCAAAAGCTCACTGAAGCCCAGGGGTGGACACCTGATCCAAAGGGGGTTTATCCACTGGCTTCTAGTAAACTGCAACTTGCAGGGCTTTTTCCAAACAATGAGCTGGGCCAAATTCCTCTATGGGGAGTTGAAATCTAGTCCCAAAGGTCTTGGAACAGTCTGTGGTGAGTGGAAACTGTGAGCTCTTGATGCAGGACCAGGGCTGTGGGCTCTCAGAGAGAAGAGGAGAAGCCTTGGTCCCTGGTTCTTCTGTTTCCATAAAATTTGGGTGAGCTTTGTTTTCTGTCCTTGAATCTAGTGAATTCTATTTCCTTATAATAGATTCCTTGCTTTTGCTTGAGACAGTCTGATGGGGATTCTGTTTAATGGTGGTGCCAGGCTGGTGCTCAACCACTGAGCCACACTGGCTGCCCTGAGTTGGTTTTTTTGTTTGTTTTGCTTTTTTTTTAGGAGGCACCGGGAACCGAACCCAGGACCTAGCAGGTGTTCAGCTGCTTGAGCCACATCCATTTCCCATGGTTTATTGGAGTATAATTTGTATACAGAGAAAGTGTACAAATTAGAAAAGTACAGACAGATCATTGAATTTTCACAAAGTGAACACATCAATGTAACTGGCACTCAGATCAAGCGACATTAAAAAGGGGCATTAAATTGTGCCCCCTTCCAATCACTGTCTCCCCCCTGGGTACCCATTGTCCTGACTCCTAGGACTGCGTATTAGTTTTGCCTGCTTTTGAACTTTGTATAAATGAAACAATATGTCTGAATGACTTCTTCATGCAACCTTACATTTTTGAGGCTTATCTGTCATGCTGTGTGTAGATTGTTCTTTCCCATTGCTGTGTAGTACTCCATTGCATGCATATATCCATTTTCCTGTTAGTGACATTGTGGTGCTAAGAACATTCTTATGCATGTCCTTTTGTGAGGTGATTTAATTTTCACTAAAGTAACCCTCACAAAATGGCTTCAAAATTTCTTGCTAAGATACTGTGGTTTGCAGAGAATACTAATAAACATGAGCACAAGCAAACAGCTGTGGAACGGCAGAGCTGATACTTCAATTCCACATAGAAACGTTTGGACCGATGATGATCACTTAATAGGCTCTGACAAGATGTTAGACAAAGAAGAGGAGAATTTTGAGAAGACTTTGCAGTGTGGATATACACACATCACCCTTTGATGATAAGCCTTGAGATCTTAGCTAATGAGAGTGTGAAGTGTCCGTGGTTAGCAGGTGGGGCCATCACTGGTGCTGCTTCTCAGAGATTTCTCATTCACTTCTCAGCCAGATGTTAGGATTGACTTCCTGGCCGGCTTGGAGTTAAGTGTGCCCATGTCACTTGCTTTGCCCAATGAAATGTGAGCAGAAGTGACAGGCATCGCTTCCAGGCAGAAGCTTTAAGAGCCATTCCTCACACTCTATTTTTCCCTTTGCCACGAGGACTGGCAATGTTCAGGAAAGAAGCTACTCTTTTTTTTTCTCAGAAAGAAGTCTGAGTCCCAGAGTGAGGGTGTGGTGGCACAGAGCCACAGTTAACTTGTGATGGCATATGGCTTATCATAGCATAACCTTGCCTCTCCTAACTGATGCAGTTAGTGCTTTCAAAGGAAACATCCAGAAAACAAAGCCAAACCTCCAATTCTTTTTTAGTGATGTCTAAAGTTATGTGATGCTCCCTCCTGTTCATTACACAAGTTCTGATACTTTCTAACAAATTTGCAGATGCCTCTTTTGAGGTTTACTTACTTAATAGTCAAAGATAAAAAGCTACATACCATCAGGGAAATGCTTGTTCTTCCTGCCTGAGGAAAAATGGGTGAAATGGTCCACAGAGTACAACTCATGGACTAACTAAAATGCGTTTCTTTGTCAGCAAATGCGGTCGAATATGCAAAGAGACCACAGCTGAAGATGTGAAGAAACAGGTGCCAGGACAAATGATGTGGAATGGGAGCTTTGCTCTGCAGTTGGATGAGAGCACAGGTGTTTCTAACATGTCCCATCTTACGGTAGGTGCTCGATTTGAGTTTTAATAATGAAATACACAAAGCATTACTTTTTAATGAGATAGACTGGAGAAGATATTGTTACAATAACCAATGACTTATTTAATAAAAACAATGTTTTATGGAAAAACAGTATAAATATAACCACTGATGGAATGGGTGCTTTAATTGCAATACATAAAGGATTCGGTGTTAAAGCCATAGAGATTACTCCAGACATGAAATTCACTCAAAGAGTAGCTATTGCAGTAAAGATGCTGAGACCAGAAGTACACAAAGTGATGCAGGTGTCATTTGGTTTATATTATAAAATAAGACCTCTAATATAGAGTAGTATACTTGCAGGATTTTGTAGTGCGATCTAGAGGTTTGATGGTTATCGTGCAGCCAAATACTTTAATGAGACATGGAACTTAAAAGATGAGCTATGAATTTTTCTTTTACAATAAGAGTTTCAAACTTGCTGACCATTTTTATAATGACAACTGGCAGTCAATAGCATGCTATACAACAAAAAATTTTAAAATAATTTTAGGTTTACAGAATAGTTGCAAAAATAGTCTAGACTAGACTTCTTGTATACTGTGCTCAGTTTTCCATATGCTGACATCTTACATAACCATGATACATTTGTCAAAACTAAGAATTTAACATTGGTGCATTGCTATGAACACAACTCCCCACTTTATTTAAATTTTATCAGTTTTCCCACCAATGTTCTTTTTCAATTCCAGCATCCAACCCAAGATACCACATTGAATTTAGGCAACAGATATTTTGGAGGAAACACACACACATACTTTCTCTGTCCCTTAGGGTATGTTTGATATGTAAACAATGATTGAGAGAGAAATTGCTTTCTGAAAGAAAGGAGTGCTATAGAGAGAGCATTTTTGAAAACAAACATTTGGAAATGTTTCCATTGTTTTGTGATTTTTTTTGTGACAGAAAATGATGTACATATGTCACCAATAACAGCTCCTATATATGCAAACTTTAAAAACTTGGAAATAGAATTTTTTAACCTGCTTTAAAACAATCTTCCAAACAAAGTGTTTCAGAACCTATTTGCTAAAAATATGAAAATGTAACACCTTTTGATTAGTTTGCAAGAACTGCTGATTGACATCAGGGAAGATGGAAATTTGCTTGCTGAATTTCAACAAAAACCTTTGCATAATTGGTGGATAGGAATGAAAAATATGTATGAGGCTTTAGTAAGCACAGCCAGTATTGCTGTTTTCCCAGTTGGATCAATGTATCTTTGCAAGGTATCTATTTTTTATAGCTACAACAGCAATTAAAGTCAAATATCAAAATAATATGAATTAAGAACCAGACCACTGAGTTGCTGTCTCATAAAGCTTTGTTTTTTTTAAAAAAATGAAACATTTTCAATCACATGGCTCTCATTAAAATTTTTAGTGAGAGCAAAAATGCTTTTGAACCACTAATAAATATGATAAAACACTTTAAAATATTTTGTCTTTGTCTTATCATTTAAAATCCAAATGATTTTAATTATATTTTACAATGCATGTAAAATATTAATGCAGCAGTAAAGGAATATAATTTATAAATAAACATGCCTAGTGCAGGTGCCTGTTCATTTTCAAAGAACTGGTAGAGGTGGCTGGATGAAAAAGACTGGGACAGTGAAGCTGTGGAACTGGTGTCTGGTGGGAGACTTGGAGGGCTGCCTGGGATGGAGGGGGGGGTCAGAGCCACCAGGCTTCAACGCCATGAGTCTGGTGTCAGGCCCTAAGCCAAGGAGGGACCCAGTACTGGCAGGTAGCAGAGGCCCAACCCCAGTTCATGTGAGGGGCAAGGAGAAGAGTCTAGAATTAGCTCGTTGCTGTAAATCTGGCATCCTCAGTGTCCAGAGAATCCCTGGCACTCATGGCCTAGCAAATTACAGCTCCTCTCTCCCTGACTCCCAACTCTTATAACCAGTCTGGATGTGGGGTTCCCTGTTTATTTGGGTGCTGGCACCACAGTGCCTTCTGTGGGACCTGGGGCCCATTCTGAACCTCAGGCTGCTTGATTTGGCTGCTTGACTTGGCCTTGATTCCTTGCCCAGGTCAGGCCAGCTCCCCTCTCTCCCTGAATCCCTTCTCACCTGGCACTTTTCATCATCTATCAGGGGGCCATGTCTTGCTCTCCTTTGCCTGGCAGACCCCCACTAACTTTTTAGTTCCGTCCTGGAACTCTAGGAAGCCTCCCGTCTGGGTTACAGCCCCTCGTGAAGGCTTCTGCCCCGCCCCCCCACTAAAGTTCTCCTATTAGAGAACTTATTTTTTTCCTAATTAACGGTTACATTCCTGGGGGCAGGGACTGTGACATTCTTGCCAACTATTGTTTCTCTGGTGCCCAGAAAAGTGCCCAGCACATGGTAAAAAGAGTGATAATAGCTCACATTTGTTGGGAATTTACAAAGTAAAAGACTCTCTTCTAAGAGTGTTAAGCATAATACTTTATTTATTCCTTACATATGTGGAAGATACTATTAACATTGCCATTATATAGATAGGGTAACTGAGGCCTGGAGAGGTGCACTAATCTGCCCAGGTTCATACCTCTAATGAAAAGCAGAGCCAGGATTTGAACTCAGGTCTTTGGCTCCAAAGCTTGCCTTCTTAGTTAACCTCCACTGTCTCAATTAGTAGGCACTCGGTCAATATTTACTGAATAAATGAATGATCCTTTCTTTGGGGTGGGAACCTGACTTTCTTCATCTCTGTGTCTAGCACCTTGACAGCAGGGCCTCAGCCAGGGATTGTTACAAGAATCCATTTTGCACACAAGTCTAGCAAGCTTGGTCATCTGGCTTCCAGGCCCAGACTGAGAAATCCATTCAAGTTGGGGAGAGTGGCAGGAAGTGACAGCTGGCAGCTTGATGGGAAGTATCTGGGAGGGGTGGTGACTGTGGAAATCAGAGGAAGCTCCTGAAGCCCCCCACCTCTGCCAGCCCCAGGGCAATTATGGGCACAGCTCCCTTTAGTGATACGTGTTTGTTGGTGAGCCGTGTCCAAGCCAAGTTAAATTAATTCTTGACAGCATCCTCTGAGTGTGTTTGTGTGTGTGTGAGAGAGAAAGGGTGTGTGAGAGAGAGAAAGGGGGAAGGGAGAAAGAGAGGGGGAGGGATAGGTGGGGATGTATGTGATATATATCAAATAAAAAAATAAAAATATTTAAAATCAAAATAATATTTTGGTGCCTAAAGGAGGCAAACATCAATTATCTAGAAAATTTACTTCTGAGAAAAAGCCCATTGAGGGTTACACTGGATAGAGGGGTTACCATATTGTCAATATGTGCGCAATATTAATATTAATATTAATATTGTTAATGTGTGCACAATGCGTTCAGGCTACAAAACTCTCATACACTCATTCGTTCATTCATCCATTTATCACTGTTTCAGATTAGAATGTTTTCAGCTACAAGCATCAGCAGACCCAACCAGAAGTGGCTTGAACCTAGTGGACATTTATTTTTATTTAACAAGAAATTTTAGCTAGGAGGTTCTAGGGTTGAACTGGCAGCCCAGTGGTATCATCGAGGAGCTGCATTCTCTCTTCTGTCATCCTCAGATGATGGCGACATTTCCTTACGTGCCTGCCGGTTGGTTACCTCATCCCCCCACAGCAGCCTCCCAAGCAGGAAGCTAGGAGGAAAAGTGCTCTCCGCATGCGCCTTTTAGCCCCGCCCCTTTATCAGGGACGGAAATCTTTCCCAGAATCCCCAGCCTACTTTTCCTCTATATCTCATTGGCCAGGACTGGTCACATGCCCATCCCTACAGCAATCACTTAAAGGGGAGCAGGATTGTCATATTTGTTCAGAGGCACCTGGAGTCATCTCCTGGGGTGGGCACGTTTGTCACCTGGCCTGAATTGGGGCTCTGTTAGCAGGAAAGTAGGTGGAATGGTCCCTGGATGGGCTGCCCATTCATCCACCATTCATTCTGCAAATATCTCCTAAATGCAGAGAACGTGGGAATGAGTGGGCTGGCGTTCTGGTGGCGTCTGTCCTATGCTATTTCCATTTTATAGGGGAAGAAAGAGCTGGATCAACTTGTTCAAAGCCCCTATCCAGTGAGCGTGAACCCAGGATTTGAACCCACGTCATTCTTAAGCCCATGTTCCTTCCACTATGTGAAGTTGCCTCTTTGATCTCACTGACCTTTCTGGAGCAGCCCCGAGTGGTGGAGTCTGTGTCCTCCCTGGAAGGTTGGCTTCTCACTGGCAGGGGCTACCCTGCCCATCCTGAGATTTATGGAGTTCCAGGATGTGTGTGGAAGACACCCCCTCTCTAACAACCAGGCAGGCTCCCTGCAGGGGGTCCCAGATGGCTGTATTACCTGAGCAGTGGATGGAGCCAGGGAAAAGCAGGGTTGGGGGTGGGGTGGGCGGCGGGTTTGGTCAGCCAAGTATTCAGTGGAGAACATGGCTCGGGCCTGAGGGATCGTGCCTGAGGGATCGTGCCTTGTCAGTTCAGAGCTGCTGGCCTGGGATGGGTTTGGCCAAAAGTACCACCCTGGCCCCCACCCTGGCCCTTGACACTTAGCACTTGGCAGGGAGCAGGGCAGACCCTCAGCTGGATGGGGCTTCTGGGAAATGCTGAGCCTGGAGTCGGGGCACGGGGCTCCCGGCTGGGTCCTCACCTTAGGGCTATGACCACATCAAAGACTCCAAGGTCAGACTTGGGGGTGCTCTGCTCCTGGGAGCCCCGTGTGGCTCTTTCCCATTTGTACGCCTCATCACCCATCCTTAAGAGGAGTGACTGAAAATGCAGACTCTGTAGTCTGGCTTTCTAGGTCTTCTAGCTTTACCACTCATCAGCTGTGCAACCTCAGGCAGGTCCCTTAACCGGTCTGTTGCCTCATCTGTAAAATGGTGCCAACTTCAGAGGATTGTTTGAGGAGCAAATGAGTCAATGTGCAGTAGCTGGTGCGTGGTGAGTGCTTGACCAGTATCAGCTGGAATTATTATCACCACCAGCTGCTTGGCAGCATGCAAATTAGTTTGCTTAACCTAGGTGTCAGTTCCAAGCTTCCCTGTATTTGCAAGTCAGTTAAACGTTGGAGGAGCTTGTCAATTTCTATGACTTGGGGAAGCCCAAAGCCTTCCTCAAGATTCCTATGATATCTTGGGGGACTTGAGGTCTCTGGTCTCCACTCCCTGAGTCTGCCTGGGCTGAATAATTCAATTGCTACTTCCCTGGTTTCCACACCAAACATTTCAAGATGTGCCAAGACTTAACGGTGGTGTGGGTGCCACGAGGTGTGGCTTGCTGTGGGGTGCCGTCTCTGTGCCACTCCTCATTGCTCATCCTTGCACCTTTCTAGATTGTTCCAGCTGTTTTTCCCTCGCTGGCTTCTGTCTGAATTGCATGGGCAGCTGCCGTTTATTGAGCACTTGTTACAGGCCAGGAACGATTCTAAGCACTTTACAGGTTGCCTCATTTAAATCTCACAAGGTGTCTGTGAGGATGTGTTTTACTCTCCCCATTTTGGGGACCAGGAAAGAAATCACACAGCCAGGAAGCAGCAAAGTCAGGGTTCAAGCCAGGTAGGCTGGCTTCACAGCCCTGGTGCTTTGTCCGCCCACTGCATGGCTTTGATTTTTTTCAGAAAATCTTCAGCTCCAGGCGCTGGAACTAAATTTATATGTGGGTGAGTTCATACATTTTTTTCCTCCAACTAACATGGGATCACTCCTTAAGAGGAGTCCCTGCTCTAACTGCCTGGAGAAATGATGTTCTCCATCTTGTCCCTTTATTTGCCTCTCTGGACATGCAGGGAGGCAGGGAGATGCAGGAGAAAGAGGGTAGCCTTTGGAGCTGCTCAGCTTGAAGTTCCAGCTGAGGAACTTCTCTGAGGCTCAGTTTCCTCACCTGTAAAATGGGTTAATAACAGCACAAGTTGTTGTGAAGGTCAAAAGTAGTACTGCACATACAGCCCTGGGTCAGTGGGTGGTCCAGAACGGGCGGCCACTGTGTTGGCATCTCTACCCCTGCTCCAGCGTAGGCCTGGAGTGGGTACCATCAGAGAGGGCTTGTTGGGTTGAATTTTTGAGTCTCCTGGGGTGACTGTAGCCGGTTTAGCTGGCCCCAGGTGCAGTCTCTCCCCTAGGCCTCCATGCTCATGTTTCTGTCTCCTGCTGAGTCCTCTCCCACCTTGAAGTCCCCTCTTCCTTTCCTAGGGGCAGAGGGGCTTCTCTTTCCAGTGCCTCCTGACCACCCCCCCCCCATTAAAGCAGCCCTAGAGAAGGATCAAGCCAGGCTTTATGGACAGATCGAGCAGCTGGGTGTGCTTCCTGCTCGCCCACCCTGGCGATGTGGCAAGCCTCACGCAGCCAGTGCGTGCCTGGCCTGGCCTGTGATGGGCAGAGAGGAGAGGGGCAGGCTTGGCTCTTCCCAGGCTGCGGTGGATCCGGTCTTCAGCCAGCTGGGAGCTGTGCTGGCGGCTGATGGAGAGGCAGCCTGGCTGGCAAGGGAGGCTTCTGGGGGGGGGGCTGGGTGAGCATTGAGGAAAGGCTCACGTGCCCATAACCTGCCCATCTTCCACTGCCTGTCCAGCGTGGAGCCACGGATCCTGATGGGGGCCAGAGCCAGGGGTCCTGGGTTCCAGGCCCAGCTCTGCAGAGCTTGGCCTGGGACCCTGGACAGATCCATCCCCTCTTGGGGTCTCCCTGTCCTCTGCACAGTGAGGGCTCTGTGACAGCCCCAACCTGTCAGGCCCTCTTACTCTGACTCTGGTGTGAGGCTCCTGGGGTGGGAGCCTCCCTTGTCCCTGTGTGACACGCTCTTTCCCTTCATGGTGGTCGCTGACTCTCTCTCCCTCTTCCTCCTTCCCTCCTTAGGTCTCTGCCTAAGCCTCCCTTCTCTGCCTGTCTTCCTTGCACTGTGTCTCTCTCTGTCTCTGTCTCCCCATCCCCAGCCACCAAGACACGCTGGCAGCTGCTCCTCTGGGAGGCGTGAAGACAGAGTTGGCAGCCATGAGCTGGGGACGGTGCAGAGCCAGGAGCCTGGGGCGGGGGGGTGCTGTTCAGCATTCAGGATGGGGATGGATGCGTCAGTGGGGGGTGGGGGTGGGTGGGGCAGGAAGTCCCAGGGAATGGGAGAGGAGAGGAGGAGGAGGCAGAGCTGCCAGGAAGAGCTGTGGGTCGGGGCACTGAGGTCTGTGGGGAGCTGGAGATGGGGCTGGATGGGAGATGAGGTTCTGAGGATGTAGTGTGGGTGTGGAGGAAGGATCCTGGAAGCTCTCGGAAAAGAAAAGCCTGCTTTCTGGGTCTTATCCATGGCCCCCTCTGGCCCAACACGGGGCTGGGCAGTAACACATGGAGCCATAGTAGATGGTGCAGAAGCTCAAGTCCTGCTGTGGGGGCAGTGGACAGGGACAGGCCTGACACCTGGGGACAGAAGGTACTTGGCATGCATCACTGCACCATCAATGATATGAAAGGGCTGTGGAGAAAAACAGGGAAGCAGAAAGCAGGAGCCAGACCCTCGCTCCTCAATGCCTTGACTGTGCTACATGGCCATGAAGGTGACTAGAGGACCAAGGACTCAGTCACCTCACACTCTTAGTTCATAGAAGCAGCCATTCTAGTTTTGGAAGCCAGCTCTCCTAGAAAGATAAAAAAGATGAAGTGAAAACTCCTATTCATCCTTCAAAACCCAGTTCAGATGTTGCCTCTTCATGGGAAGCCCTTTATGACTCTTCATCTAGAAGGACTCTCCTCTGGTGCATGTTTCTACTTTCTACCTGCTTCTGCCAGGGCACTGAGCCTACCACGTGGTAATATTTGTGCACCTGTGCATCTTCCTCATGAAACTTGGGCTCCTTGAGGTTAGGGTGAATATCTGATTTATTGCTGTGTTCCAATTGTACATCATGGGTTTCTGAGTCAGGCAGGCAGATCCTTGGGGGACTCAGACTGGGCCTGAGGGATAAAGTTGGACAGCCAAGATGCTCTAAGCCCAGGCATCTATTTTGAATGTCCCAGGAAGGGCAGGGTGGTTGCCCCTCTGAGAACCACAGTTCCTTCGGGTTCTGCAGAATGTCCAGCCAGCCTGAAGCACCCGGATCTTAGTCAGTTGGTAAACCCCATGGACTAAGGATCACTTCTAGGTACAGCTTGCTCTGGGACCCTGGAGCAGAGAACAATATGGAGGTGCTGGGAAGTGGTGAGATGTGGTCCTGCTCCTGGGAACCCCTCTCTGAGGAAGACTCCTAGTCTGAGGAGGGCAGACATGCCTTTGCCCTTGAACCTTCAGTCTGAGGGAAGATTCACCACAGCTCTCTAGAGGTGATGTGTCTTCTGTTCCCCCTCCAGGCTGCTGAGGACAAGCTAGCCTGAATGACATCTGTCTATCTGTCCTGTCCTTAATTCAGTTTTAAAACGATCTCTCCACCCCCAATCCTGTGTCTAATGAACCTGACATTCAGAGAAAATGTCTCCAGTAAAGGTCATGAGAGGGAGGAGGCATTGTCGCTGGCAGCACCTGCCCTTCCAGCACCAGTGCTCTCTCCTTCAAGACAAGGGCTCTTGTCCCTCAGAACTGCCCCTCCCCCACCTCCCCGAGCTGCTTCCCCCCAGCCTCTCAGTCTACAGATATCCTTTCCTCTGGAAAGCCACGGCTCAAGTCCTGCCTCCTTCATTTACTCATTCGCCCTCCTGGCCATCAACGAAGCAGGAATGACTCAGATCCCAGCCCCACCTGGCAGGGCACATGGGAGAGTGTATCCCAGGGACACTTACACTGAAATCATGGTCCAGAGGTATAGCTCATGGGCAGGTGAGAGATGAGGCAGGGAAAGGAGGCCAAACATTGGTGGTGAAAAGTCACACATGCTCAGAGCTCTGGTCTTGATCCTGAGGAAAATGATGAGTCATTGACATGTTTAAGCAGGGAGAGATTGGTCATATTTGTGTTTTAGGACCATCACTCTGGCTGTGGGATGGAGGAGGCAGGCAAGAGATGCTGGTTCCTGGTCTGGGGCAGTGGATGGATTTGAGAGCATTTGCTTGACCAAGGAAGAGGGATTAGTGGAATATGGAGGCATATTTTTTGGCTTTGGTGACTGAATGGAAGTGGTGCTGCCTACCAAGATGGGAGGGACAGATTGGGGGAAAAGATGATTAATTGGTTTAGAACCTATTGCGTTTGAGGTGTTGGGAGGTAGAAGACAGAGGCATGAAGAGAAGATAACGCAGGAGTCTGAAGAGGACCAGCTGGAGGAGGGAACTTCAGGGGAGGGGGGCGGTCACCAGGGGCCCTGCACACCAGAGGAAACACTTTCTAGTCTCACTGTATGGGTGATGATGGCTAAATAACTTTCTCCGGGTAGAGCTGGGATTCAAACGTGGGTCTGCTAGATTCCAAAGGCCACCTTCTTGACCCTGCCACTCTTCTAGCCACTGAGGCTGGTCATCTGTAGGCACAGCCCTGTCCAGTCCTTGATTCAGGGCTGCCCCTGGAAAGGGAGGGCTTGAGGAGCCCTGGCCACCAGGGAGGAGAGCTTTCTTGGTCACACAGCTGCTGACCATATGCTGGGGAAATCCCAGCCCAGTGCATTCTCTCCCAGACCTTATTCCTGACCTTAACCTCATATGACCCTGTCTTCAGCTTCAGTTTCCCTGTGTAGCTCTCTGATTTCCAAAAGGACTGGAGTCTACCCTGAACATTAGCCCCCAAATCACTAACATTTCCATGGCACCTCCTATGTTCTAGGCTTTCTGTATACATTAATTCATTGAAGCCTCTCAACAACCCCTGAGGTAGAGCCTATTATCCCCATTTTACAGATGAGTAAACTGAGGCTTTGAGAATTTAAGTACTTTGCCCAAGCTCACATAGCTGGCAAGTGTCAGAGCCAGGATTCAAACCTTGGCAGCCTGTGCCCTTAACATTAACCTGTGCTCTATAACTGCTCCAAACCCTCCTCTTAGCCTATGGCCATCTCTTCTCTAGAGCCTGTTTCCTTCTATGGATGTACTGACCACTGAACACTGCAAGGAAGGGAAGCCACTGGTACTACTGACGATGATGATGGTAGCTATCATGGTGATAATGGGGACAGTTAGATGACCCTGAAGATCCTACTTCTGACCCTCCCTCTGGTGCAGTTGCAGCCTTTGATGGTTGATGGTAATGGAGTTACCTGGAGCCATCAGCACTTGGGACATCAGGTTTCAAGGGAGTTCAAGGGGGCAGTTACAGGGTTTGGGATCTGTTGTCAGATAGACAACATCCATGTCTAGGTATGAGAACTTCCTAGCTATGAGAACTTGGGCACATGACTTAAGCCCATGCAGGCCTTTGGTTCCTCCTCAGTAAAATGGGTCCAGTAATAGCATCCCTGCCCCTCCCCAAGATGGTGGTGAGAAGGATGTGAGTATAGATGTGTAAAATTTTGTTGACACATTTGTCGTTATCAAAGTTTGACCCAAGCCCTGTTCCCAGGCTCTTGGGAGACTGTAGAGCATGGTCATTAAGAATGTGCATGGTCATTACAGGCAGGAAGGCTGGAGTTTGAGTCTGGCCTCTCGGAGCCTCAGTTACCTAGTTTAGAAACTGGGGATAATGACCATACCCACCTTGTGGTGTATAAAAACAACCGCTTGCTCTTTCCGAATCTCAGCTGGGTACAAGACCCTTCAGTCTTTTGGGAAAGAAGCTTATGTATTTTTTTCCTCCAGGGTAGGTGGACTTTGATGATGCAACTTGACGGCTGTCCTTGGGTTGAAAATTGCACCCCCACCCCATGGCCTGGGCTCCACGGGCTGTGGTGAGGTGAAGAATGGCCTTGCTTGTTTCCTTTAGCAGGCGATGCTGGTGCCCTGCGCATATGCTCGTCACGCAGTGCTTGTTCTTTGGCAAGGTCCCGTGGGCTTCCAGGGAAGTGCTTTCTCTTGGCTTGCTCTGGGTGCAAGTTGGACCTGCCGGGGAGCTAATGCCCCTGCCGATAGTGGATGGAAGTTGGAGGATAAATGCAACTTCCTCGATCCTTGCATAGGCCAACTCTGAGGCATGTTCCATGCCAAAGTCCAGAGGGCCCTTGTGGGACTGAGCCCTGTGGCCTAATGTGGTAGTCTCATGAACATGCTCTGTGCTGGCTTCCTTCCTTTCCCCACTCCCCCACCAGGGCTTCCGGGGAGGGCCTCCCAAATAAACCATATGCACTCATATCCTTGTCTCCTGCCTGCTTCTTGGCAAACCCAGCTGAAGACATCTAAGGTAAGGGGTAATTCCCAGGATAGGAGGGAAGGGATGGCAGGAGAGTCTTGTGAGGCTGGGAGCCTGGCGGTCTGAGCAGTGTGGCAGAAGCCCATGGGCTTGAGGATAAGAGAGGAGCCGTTACCAGGAAGGGCTGAAGCTCAAGAATACTAGTTCAATTTTAAGTCATGTTCTGTTCCGTGTTCCAGTGTAACCTCCCTCCCTTCTCCTCAAATCTCCAGTTAAACTCACTGCTGGGTAACAGCACTGCGTTCAGGGTTGCTTTGGGGAATAAAAGAAAGGCTGCAGAGTTCTTTGGGCGGAAGACTTCAGTGGTGGGAGGCTAGACCCAAATGAGACGGATAATTCAGCTGAGGAAGAACACTGAAAGGAGTGGTCTCGGGAAGCATGTAAGCCCCTCCAGGTAGCGCTGGGGCCTCAGGGTTTCCTACCACATGTGGGATGTGTGCTGGGGCCTTTACTTATATGGTAAAAGCAGGGAGAACCCACGAAATTAGGCAGTGTAGGGCACCCAGGTGCCTGACGCCTTGAGAGTATGCATGTGAAGTACCTGCAGAGTGCTTGGCTCACCCTCATTGCTTAGGAGATGGTGGGGACGTCCCTGGTGCCGGGAGATTCTCTGCACTAAGCTAGGCTCCTGGGGATGGCAGCTTGGCTTCGTAGAGCTGTGCTTGACACAGCTGAGCTGACCAGCCAAGTTGAACCCCCAGCCCACCCTCCCACCCTGACAGGCCCCAGGGAACCTGCTCCACTTCACATCCTCTCCTCTGTTAGGCAGGAAACCTCACTGCAGGCTGCTTGTTTCTGTGCTTAATTTCCTGGGCATCCTTTTTTCCAGAGCCTCCAAATCTCAGAGGCTGGGGATGTTTTATTTCTAATCTGTGGCCAGACATATCTAGGCATAAACAGGGCTGCGAACACGAGTTTCCAATCAAGAAGCACTCCCTTTTGTTGCTCTTCCTTTTGTCTTGCGGCTGCAGTTTCTACCTTGCGTCCCACGGCTGTCCAGCTGTGCCCTCACACCTCCCCTCCTTGACTAGTTAACATCTACCTAACCTGGAGACCCTAATCCATGCTGACTAAGGAAAACCCTCCTCAATTCCAGGTCCCTTCCCCACAGAACTGTGCTCCTTTCCTTCAAAGCTCACTTGACCTGATAAAGTAGTAGTGTCTCTAAGTCAGGGAGCACCAGGAGGCAGGAATCACGTCTGGTTTTTTCCCTCTTGTACTGCCAGCAAAAGCGCAGCTGGCCCAGAGCAGATGCTCACTAGAAATTTGCAGAAGAAATAAATGAAGATGCTCTTAGTTCCAGGGCAAATGGGGTAAACTTGGACCCCATCTATGTTGTAGGGATAATGGGGCCTCTTAGTGGTCACCTCGCCATCCTCCTGCTTCCAGGTGAACCATTTCCTGCTTAAAACTGCAAATGCCCCCGTCCCTGTTTCAGCTTTTCTCCCTGTGTGGCTGAGGAGTATTGATTCTGTGGGGACGCCAGAATGCGTTACGTGAACCAAGGGTGGCACGGATGTAAGTTTAGAAAACTAAAAGGTAAGTTTTCTTTCTTTCTTTTAACTGTAGAGTCTCTCTGCACTTTTAAATGCCAATGTGCATAGTGAATGCCTGCAAGGGAGGGTTTACTCTGCAGCAGGCCCCAAATGTGTTTGATCCCAGGATTTATTGATTTATTGATTTTGCAGAACAAATTCAGAATTCGTGTTTCACAGGACATACTTGGGGAAATGCTGACCTACATGGTCAAGTCTGAGTTTCTTAGCCTTGTGTTTAAGATGGACTATTCATTTGCAAGGCCAAGACCAAGTATCACCTCCTCTTTAAGCCATCCCTGGCCTTCCCCTGCATTCCCAGTGTTCCCGATATATCCTTGTGCCAGGATATTACCATGCTCTGCTGGAAGGTCCCTTTAAACTTCCCCAGCCACACCTGCTTTGTGGCTGTGTCCCCCGCCCCAAGGTCAGCACAGGACCTCTCAGACTGGGAGAGCACGTGTGTTTATATGCTGAATAACACTGTGAATGACAGTTGCGATGGAAATCTTTCCAGTCTTGAAAATGGTGGCAAGAGGGATGGCCCAGTCACTTTTGTCAAGGTTTGCAGCAAAAATCTCTCTCCCTCACATCCTTGTCTTCTGCTTCCATGGTTAACCCCATCCTGAGCAGCTGGAGGTGGAATATGACATTCTAGTGTTTTGATTTAATCTCAAGTCTCCATTCAATCTTTGAATTTCTTTGTTTTACCAATAAAGAGTACAAGAGAGGAAGGGGGATGGGATGAGAATGGAGAAATGGACATGGGTGAAACTCATGGATGGTGCTGCAAGAACAGTTGCTCTAATCAAGGCCACCAGCCAGGCTTCACTGAGCAATTCTTGGTCCTCACCTCACCCAGCCTCTCGGGGCTTTGACTAACATTGTCCACTCTCTCCTTGAATTGTTATCTCATCTTGGCTTCTAGGACATCCCACTCCAGCTCACCGATCTCCCCATCTCTGTTAACCTCCAAACGTTTGAGGGTCTATAGGCTCCACCCCGGGCTTTCTCCATATTCACTCTCCCCCAGGGTATCCCATCCAGTCCACTGGATTGAAGTATCATCTCCATGTTGCTTTCTCTTACCCTGCCCTTGTCCTTGTGCCCCAGGTGCATATGCCCAGCTATCTTTCTGAAAGCTTACCTTGGATACCTAATAGGCATGCAAACCTGACAAGGACAAGGCAGGGTCCTTGCTTCTCCCATCCCCCTGAATGTGTTCTTCTCTAGTTTTCTCATTTCAAGTAATGACACCATTACTCACTCAATTGCTCAAGCCTAAAACCCTTCAGCAAGTCAGTCAATACATCAGTAAGTCCTATAAGCTCTACTCTCAAATAGAGCCTAAATCTACTCCTATCTGGCCATCTCCTCTGCTATGATGCCATTGTCACCTCTCACCTGGACAATTGCAGCAGCATCTAAACTGGTCTCCCTGCTTCCTTGCTTGACCCTGCAATCCTTCTCCTTGCCATAGACCAAATTTATGTGTTATTGGAGGATTGAGGGCTTTGGAGGCAACAGAACTGAGTTGATATCCCGGCTCTACTACATTTTATCTGTGTGACCTTGAAGGAATGACTTAGCCTCTCTGAACCTCAGCTTTTCTTCTGTTAACTAAGTATAAAAGCAAACAACTTGATTTGGAGATGAGGTGGCCCTAGGGCCTTCTCTAAGGTTAAAATGACGAGATGGGGCTACATGGGGTAGAAACTTTGGATTAGATTTTATTAGGAAAACACAAAATAAGCTAAACTATTAGGAGACAATTGCATTTTGAAATATTCATGTGTTAAGTTTTGTGACCATTGTAATTGTACCTACTCAGTGTCAACCCCCACATTTGGTAATTTGCCTGCATTAACAGATGGTTTTAAAAACAACTCCATAAGATACACTGATGTGGGAGAATCAAAGTAGTTAAATAATTTGCTCAAAGGCACACAGCTTGTAAATAGCAGGGTCAAAATTTTGAATCCCAATTCCTTGACCCCCAAGAAGCTTGTGCTTTTACTTTGTCTGTCTAGATCAACATGGACTGCATTGTCACCCATGAGGAGGAGATCTCATTTAGCAGCAAGAACCCTGGACTTGGAGTTGGACTTGGGCTCCAGTTCAGGCTCTGCTGTTTATAGAGAGGTTGTCTCAGCTCCGCTACTAAATCTCTTTACCTTGGGGAAAAATTTTCAAGACAACAGCAGTTACCTCATCAGGTGGTATGAAATCAAATGCATTAATATGTATTGAAGTGTTTTATAAACTGTAAACAAATGAATTATTCTTTCCTGCCTCATTATGTGTGGGCAGTGGGTGTCCAGAGACTGTTCTGCTCTTTGGGGCTCGATCCTGCTTCTTTGAGGGTCTCTGGCACCCAATATTCGCATAGTATCCCCGCCTTCCTCAGCCTAAAAGCTAGTTAAGCTTCTGCTCCCTCTCTCCTGGGTTCTTCTTGATTCCTTGACTCAGTTTCTCTGTCAAGCTGCTTAGAAACCCTCCTTGGCTTTGTCTTCATGTTCCATTAGTTCAGCCTCTTGGGAAACCTTCCTAGGAGTTCCCACTTAGAACAAAACATCTGCATATCCAAATCTTAATTTATGTTACTATTATTCTTACCCCAGGGAAGAAAGGTGTATTCCCAGTCCATGTGTAACAGAAAACACTTTTTTTAGATCCCATTTGCAAAGGTAAGTTTCTTATTGAGATGGGGGAGTTGTGAGGTACTGCTCTGACCAGACCTATAGCTTCCTCTGCTTCCCAATTTGGGGCCCTGTAATGTCGCTCCCAACCTTCCCTGGGCCTCAGGAGTTGAGCACAGTGACTGCCTGTGGCCAGCGGCGGGCAGCAGAGGGCAGCAGAGTCTGAACTCCAAGGGGCTGGCAGAGAGGGCAGGTTGTTCTGCAGTCAAGGGGGATCGGTAAGGTAGAAGGGTCTGGTCACTGGTCCGCCTGGCTCCATGTCTCTGGGCTACACCCTCTGACCTGGCTTGGATTGGACAGCAAAGATGTGGGAATCCTCTCCAGAAGGCTCGTGGGAGAGAATGCATCTGTGCAATAGTTAAGTAGCTGGTTGCGAGCTACAGAGACCTAATTCAATTCGGTTTGGATGGAAAGGGGGTTTTATTGGCTCATAGAACCTCAGTCTTACGGACAATTGCAGCCAGGGACTCCAAAGCCCCTCTCTGAGCTCCACCCCTCTCCGTGTGTTGGCTATATTCTTTCTTCCCGCAGACCAGCTCCTTCAAGGGATAGGGGCCAAGGCCACCAGCAACTCCTGGTCACACATTCCCTGATTCTGATTCTCTTGGTTCTAATTGCAAGATCTCAAGAGAGGACTTTTCATTGTCCAAGGTTGGGGCAGCCCTGCCCATGTGGCTGGACTGGTGTCCTCTGCTTGGCAGCCAGGACTGCATGTTGGTGTGGGGGAAGGAGCATTCTCCAGGTGCAGGGCTTTCTCTAATGGGGAAGGAGAGGGGTCCTGAGCAGATGCAACAACAGGCAGCTACCACAGCCTGCAGTGGGGCTGGAAACTTTCCTTTTGGCACAAAGACACCTACCCATTTCTCAGATTCTTGAGCTGACCTTCAGGGCTGAGGTTAGCACCCTCCCCCCTTTCTTCTTAAAATGAAGGGATAGCATCCCAGATGCAGTTTTCTCTCCATCTTAAATTCACCTCTCCCCTGCATGCTCTTGTGAAGATGGACTCTTAGGTGGATAGGATGGAGGGGTCATCATGGGATGGTGTCTGAGCTGCAGCACAGGAAGGGAGAGGGGGAGGCTGGCTGCCTCCATGAGGCCTCAGTGAAGATAAGCAAATCAGGGACGATTACAAATGTTCTACCTAAGATGCCTTGTAAAGAGTGACTCACTCTGTGCCTGACATTTCCTGATAGCCCTGAAAGCTAAGTCGGGGCGTCTGCTGTTTCAATAAATGTCACCATTTGAGCTTTTTTTGTGTTGTCTTCTGACCTGTGGGGTCCGGCTGGTAAAGCATGGATGGCAGGGGAGTCCCTGGAGACTCAAGAGACCTGAGCAGGGTCCCAAAGCCCCTTGTGGGGGTGGCGGCCAAGGATGGGGAGAGTTGTGTCACACACATCTGGTGCAGAATCTGCCCTGGGCCTGGGGGTGGGGAGGGAAAGGGGAGGCAGGATGCAGGTGATCTGGCCAGACCTTTGGGCAGTTTTCACCCAAATTCCTTACACGTGTGGAGCATTTGCATGCACTGCCTTCTTTTACTTTGTCTGCATTTCCGAGGGCTGCCATAACCCAGCACCACAAACTGGGCGGCTACAAACAACAGAAAGCTTTGAAAGTTCTAGGGAAGAATCCTTCCAGGCCTCCTTCCAGCTTCCAGTGGCTCCAGCCTTTCCTTGGCTTGGGGCAGCATCATGCCCATCTCTGTTTCCATCTTCACATGGCCATCTTCTCCCGGTGTCTCTCCGTCTTCACATGGCCTTCTCTTCTCTGTGTCTTTCTGCATCTCTTCTCCTTTTCTTACAAGGGGTCTAGTCATATTGGATCAGGACCCACCTTGATCCAGTATGACCTCATCTTAACTTGACTTCATCTGCAAAGACCCTATTTCCAAATGAGGCCACATCCACAGGTACTGGGAGTTAGGGCTTCAACATATCTCTTTGACTCAACCCATAACAGCCCCTAAAGGTAGCCTTATGAAGTCAGTGCTGTCTTTAGCCCCATCTTACAGTTGAGGAGACTGAGGCAGAGAGAGAGAAAGTGACTTGTTTAGATTCCCACCATGAGTTGGCAAAGCTGGGACTGGACCCCAGAGCTCCTGATGCCCAGACCAGGTCACTCACTAGAGCCCAGAGGATGGGAGAGAGACAACTGGGATAGGGAAAGAGAAGACAGTTAATGGGACACAACCACAGAGATCTGGGGATGGAAGCCCATTCAGAAGCCCCTCAGGGCCCAGGCCTTGCAGTCCCCTGAGGTCACAGGGAATTTCTGTAGTGAGTCATCAGGCTTTTGTGCTGTTATTCCCAGTGACTGAATGCTGCTGGAACAAATGGGTGTGTCTCAACTTTTCCCCATGGATGATCAAATTCCACCAGCACAGCTTAGCACCTTCTGCTAACCCTGGCCTTGCTCCTGAGCCTCTGCATTTGTATCTGCATCCAGAACATTCCCACCAGGGAGCCCACGAGCCTTTCAAATTCCCTAGGTCTCAAGGTACCATTTCTCTCTTCATCCCCAAACTGCTCCTTCTCTGGGGTCCCCCATGTCAGTGAGTGGCACCATTTTCTCCAAATCACTCAAATCAGAAAACTGAGAGTCACCTTCAACTTCCCTCCTTGCCACACAATAAATCTCCAAGTCCCCTGGATTCCTCTTCCTTAATATTTCTCAAATTCAGCCTGGCAGAGGTCCCATCCTATGGAAGATTACCCAGACCATGGAAGCTGGGATGGTTTCCCCAAGCAAACTCCTCTGAGGAATGGGGGAGGGGGATGGAGAGGGTTGTCTCCACTTGCCAGAGCTGAGGTTGAGGCAGGATGGGAGAAGCACCCATCGAGGGAGGGGCAGCAGACTTGGCATCCTTTTGGGAGGGGAAGCAGGCACGGAACAGAACTGTTGACAGACTCCGGGATGCTATATTGGGAAGATTTGACAACACACACAAGGAGAGAGTGAGGGCGCGTTGACAGCTGGTGAGAGGCGTGGGGGCCGGCTGGGGACGTGCCGCCACCACCCACGCGGGAGGAAGTAGGGAACAGATTGCTTGGGACTTGTGCCAGCCTCCCGAAGAGCCGTCCGCTCCCTCCCTCTTGGCTCTAGCACCTGCTGAGCAATCGGGGAAGGGGCTGCCTGGTGGCCACCAGGCTGGTTGGAAATGCAGGCTGGGAGGCTGTGTCTTGAGATTGAAGCATAACTCTGCCACTGGACCTCAGTTCCCCCATCCCATCTCCATCCCATCCCATCCCATCTCAACCAATCCAGTCCTAATATCATGCATTGATTTTGTATTCCCAACTTATCTCATCCCCACCCCATTTCATCCCCTGGCCTATCGTCAAACGTCTGCCATCTTGTCCCATCCCATACACATCAGTGGAGGACATTGCTTTAGGTATGTTGTGATCGCAACTTGAGTGGATGAGGAAACAAGAGAGTAAGTTTTATTTATATTAGGACTTGGGAGTGATGATTAGTCATATTTCTGTCCCCCATACTGGTTTGGAACCAAGTGAGCAATAACACAGGAGTAAAGCAGATAGAGATCAAAGCATCACCTTTATCATTAATTGAGCTGATGGGGATTGTGGCTCCCCTCTCCACACTTAGCCGAGGCATGGGCACAACTGGACAACTGCAGCCCCCAGGGGTCAAGCTCTATTCCGGCTCCTTCTCCCCAGTCGCCCATGAAACGAATCATCCCCTGTGGAGGTCAATAGTGTTATTCACAGATATTTCTAGTTTAGCTCTTTTGGGTACATGGTAGAATTGCACTTCCTGGCTCCCCCCTGGTTGAGCAAGATCTGGCTATAAAAGTAAATGATTTCTCAATGGGCATACCTCATTTTATCGCACTTTACTTTACTGTGCTTTGCAGATATTGTGGGTTGTTTTTTTTTTTTTTTTTTTGGTTGTTGTTTTGTTTTACAAATCGAAGGTTTGCGGCAACCTGGCATTGAGCAAGTCTATCAGCATGTGCTCACTTCACGTCTCTGTGTCATATTTTGGTAATTCTCCCAATATTTCAAACTTTTCCATTATTATATCTGCTGTGGTCATCTGTGATCGTTGATGTTCCTATTGTAATTGCTTCGGGGCTCCATGAACTATACCCATGAGACAGCAAACTTAATCACTAAATGTGTGTTCTGACTGCGCCACCGACCGGCCATTCCCCCATCTCTCTCCCTCTCCTCGGGCCTCTCTGTTGCTTGAGACACAACAATATTGAAATCAGGCCAATTAATAACCCTATAAAGGGCCTCTATGTGTTCAAGTGAAAGGAAGAATAGCACATCTCTCTTTAAATCAAAAGCTAGAATGAATAGCTCAGTGAGGAAGGCATGTTGAAAGCAGAGATAGACTGAAAGCTAGAACCCTTCTGCCAAACAGTTAACCAAGTTGTGAAGGCAAAGAAAAAGTTCTTGAAGGAAATTAAAAGTGCTACTCCAGTGAACACAAGAATGATAAGAAAGCGAAACAGCCTTATTGCTGATATGGAGAAAGTTGTAGTGGTCTGGAGAGAAGATCAAACCAGCCAAAACATCCCCTTAAGCCAGAGCCTAATCCAAAGCAAGACCCCAACTCTCTTCAATTCTGTGAAGCCTGAGAGAGGTGAGGAAGCTGCAGAAGAAAAGTGTGAAGCTACAGAGGTTGGTTGATGAGGTTTAAGGAAAGAAGCTGTCTCCATAGCATAAAAGTGCAAGGTGAAGCAGCAGGTGCTGACATAGAAGCTGCAGCAAGTCATCCAGAGGATCTAGCTAAGATCACTAAACAAGATTTTCATTGTAGACAAAATAGCCATATATTGGAAGAATTTGTGTTTCAGGACTTTCATAGCTAGAGAGGAGAAGTCAATGCCTGGCTTCAAGGCTTCAGAGCTTCAAAGGACAGGTTGACTCTCTTGTTAGGGGGTAATGCAACCAGTGACTTTCAGTTGAAGCAATGCTCATTTACCATTCTGAAAATTCTAGGGCCCTTAGAATTATGCTAAATCTACTCTGCCTGTGCTCTATAAATGCAACGATAAAGCCTGGATGACAGCACATCTTTTTGCAAAATGGTTTGCTGAATATTTTAAGCCTGCTGTTGAGACCTATTGCTCAGCAAAAAAGGTTTCTTTCAAAATATTACTGCTCATTGACAATGTACCTGGTAACCCAAGAGCTCTGATGGAGATGTACAAGATTAATATTGTTTCCATGCCTGCTACCACAACATCCATTCTGCAGCCCATGGATCAAGGAGTAATTTTGACTTTCAAGTCTTATTATTTAAGAAATACATATAGTAAGGCTATAGCTGCCATAGACCCTGATTCCTCTGATGGATGTGGGCAAACCTTTCAACCTAATTTGAAAACCTTCTGGAAAGGATTCACCATTCTAGATGCCATCTAGAACATTCATGATTCAGGGGAGGAGGTTAAAAAATATCAATAGTAATAGGAGTTTCAAGAAGTTGATTCCAATCCTCATGGATAATTTTGAGGGGTTCAAGATATTAGTGGAGAAAGTTAACTGCAGAATTGGTAGAAATAGCAAAGTGGAGCCTGAAGATGGGACTTAATTGCTGCAATCTCATGATAAAACTTTAATGGATGAAGAGTTACTTCTTATGGATGAGCAAAGAAAGTGGTTTCTTGAGATGGAAACTACTCCTGGTGAAGATGCTGTGAACATTGTTGAAATGACAACATAGGAGTTAGAATATTACATAAACTTAGTTGATACAGAGCAGCAGGATTTGAGAGGATTGACTCCAATTTTGAAAGAAGTTCACTGTAGATGAAATGCTATCAAATAGCATTGCATTCCACAGAGGAATCTTTTCATGAAAGGAAGATTATTTTAAGAAATTGCCACAGCCTCCCCAACCTTGCAACCATCACCCTGATCAGTCAGCAGCCATCAACATCGAGGAAAGACCCTCCACCAGCAAAAAGATTATGACTCACTGAAAGCTCAGGTGATGGTTAGTATTTTTTTTAGCAATAAAGTATTTTAGAATTAAGGTATGTACATTTAAAAAAATATATATATAATGCTATTGCACACTTAATAGAGTACAGTATAGTGTAAACATAGCTTTTATATGCACTGAGAAAGCAAAAAGTTATTTGCTTTATTGCAATATTTGTTTTATTGCAGTGGTCCAGAACCGAACCCACAATATCTCTGAGGCTTGCCTATATTCGTACATGTTCCCCTTCTCCCCACCCCCCAGGTGAGATAAAGGAGTGAGGTACTGAGAAAACAAAGATTAGACTCCCGTATCCTTGGCTAGATCATAGGAGGAAATAAGAAAATGAGAAAGAACTCCTTTTAAACAAGCTTGATGTGAGTACTCAATTCCTGGAACAAATGATGGTGGGTTGGGAATAACTGAAACCGGCTGTCTGTAACTCTTCTGATTATTTTAGAGGCTGTTTGGCCATGCCACTTCAGCTTATTCCCACCCCCTCTCCTGGAGTCCCCTGACCTGGGAACCCATTCCCATTGGGTCTGTTATCCCACCTAAGGCAGTGACAGGAGCATGGAGGAATGAGAATAGATTCTCAGACACTGGGAATTCTCCCCTCTCCCCCCTCTTCTCTTCCTTTCTGTGAAGAGCGTTAAGGGGGTACATCGGTCAGGGACCCAGCTCGTGGTAGAGGCTGTACCCGTGTTGGCCCCCCTCCTCCTCCATGGCTCCCTTTTACTCTCCTTGCTTCAACTCCCTCATTCTCATATGGCCTTGTCCTGCTCTCCATATCAGATTCCCATTCCTTTCCTCTCCAGGCTGGAATCTGGGCATGGCCACAATGGTTCTTACTCTCTGGAAAACTGCTGGTGCTGGTGGGGGATGGTGATTTTACCTCCCTCCTAACCTAGACACCTCTCTTTACCCCATGCGTCTCAAGCCGCCTCTCAACAGGGGTCTTCAGTGCAGTTCAGGGACTTGGGACAAAGTCTAGCAACTAATGAATTTCTGGAAGGAAGGACTTGGGCAGCCCTTGTTGGGTAAGTTTGTGTGTGTGTGTAGGTGGGCACAATCTGCCATGACTCCTGAACCAGCCAGTTAATAACATTTAGAAGTATTTGGGCAATGAGAGGGGAATCCTGGACTCAGAGTCTGTTCGAGTTTGGACTCTATTGATAACTGTGTGGTTCTGGGCAGTCACTTCATCTTACAGAGCTTCGCTGTTCCCACTGTAAAATGGGCGTGTACCTGTGGAGCATATGACTCCTTTCTGGGGGCAGTAGATGAGATCCTGACTGAGTTGGTGCCGGGAGAGCCAGGTGTCCTCATGGCCACTGCATCACAACTGGCAATTGTCAGGTCAACCCCGCCAACATCCTTGAAGACACCTGCACCAGGTGCTCAGGAACAGGAGAAGGCTTCTGGCTGGGGACATCCTAGAGGTTTCCAGTGAGAAGGTGGCATTGGCTGGGCCTCGTAGGATGGTTGAGATTTCTAGAACTAGGGATGAGAGTGGCATGGAGGGCATTTCATGTGAGGGCAAAGGCATGGAGGGTTGAGGGTTTGGAGGGCAGCTGCTAGTGGTAGAAGTTCCAGTGTGGGGATTGACTCATGAGAGGTCAGCTGGCATTTGGGGCTGGGCCAACACATACTTTTTACAGAGGAGCAAACTGCCTGGGAGAGGGGCAGGGTGTTGATACTGCTGAGGGAATTAGGGGCAGTATCAGAGCTGGCATCCACAGATCCATTTCCCCCAATTCTAGAAGCCTTGAATGTCCACCTAGAACATCTGATGAGCTCCTGCTGCCCTGAGAGGTCACTGATGCCTTTTGAATGGGGGAGCACAGCTGAGAGACAATAATGATGGACTGGCTGGTCTTTCCCTTGGTGATGCCACTCAGATGAAAACAGGAGTTTTGGGTCAATGCTGTGGCCAGCCTGGGGTCTGCCAGGTGTTGTGCTCACCTTGGCTCTGGAAACTGGGCTGAACCCCTTGACTCTGTCTAGATCAGAGCTTCCCAGTGTTGGCTGCATGTTGGATTCACCTGGTGAGCAGAACAAATGCCCCCCCCCCCAACCCACATTTTTTGGAGGTGCCGGGATCGAACCTGGGACTTGAACATGGGAAGCAGGCACTCAAACTCTTGAGCTACATCTGTTCCCCCACATGATGCTGTTTGAGGCTGACTTTCTACAGATGATTCTCTCCCCGCTGACCTGGTCCTCCAGGCTGCAGGGATGATCAGAGTCCCTACCAGGGGGTGGGGTGTCTGGGGAATGGGTTTTCCTGAGGAGGACATGCGGGGACTGTGGCTTGTTCTTGCTCTATTTCGGAGGGAACGTGATGAAGGCAGGGATGGGAAAACGTGTCACACACTTAGCCAGTCCACCCCCACGCACGTTTCCAATCATATGCCATTGACCTGTTGGAAGCACCTCTCCGCAGGGCGATCCTAATGATCCAGCGGCGCCTGCCATCTCCATCTGCCGTGAATCCCTAACTACTGCTGCCTCCAGTGCGGATGGTCATGGGGCTCAATATTAATATCCCCCACGTCCATCACCGCAGCTATTAGGATCCTCGACTTGCCTGCCGTCTCACTGGCAAGGGGGTGGAAGGTGGGTCCCCGGGGCCAGCTGTCCTGCTTTGAGTGGGTGGGGGGAGGGAGGGGCTCAAGCCAGCTTGTTAAATCTAATTACCTGGCTCCAGATCGCTTGGCCAGAGCTCTTCTGAGAGCCCGATCGGCTGCTTAATCCTCCGCCTGCCTTTCCGCCATAACGAGCCGGCCCGCCACCAGCAGCCGCGCTGGTAGATGGGACTGGGTTTAATTGCTACCCAAAATGTCAGCCCTTTCAAACCCACAGTATTTCATCACTTACCTTTAAAGAAGAGGGGAAAAAAATCAATTTGGACCGTGAGTTTCAGCAGCAAAGCCTGCAGAAAGGGCTGCCCAGTTCTTCAGGGGAGCTGCTCTTTTCATTAAAATAGCTATTTTTAAAACTCTCTCCCTCTCTCTTTAATACGAGATGAAAAACCCCAGCTACAAGAAGAAACCCTTTCATGAGGGAATAATAATATAAAAAAAGAGTTTAAAAAAGCCCACTTCTAAAATGGGTCCCTTCTGTTTTTTTTTTTTTTTAACCTCTCAAAGGTTAAAAAAAGAAAAGAAAAGGCTTTTATTCTCAAAGGGCGTTTACACACATAACCTCATCTCACCACCACAACAGCTTGGGGTGGCAGGAGAGGACAGATGTCATTGTCCCCATTTAATGGATGAAGGAATGAGGCTCCCATAGGCTCTAGGTTCTCCTGGGGGTCACACATCTATTTAGGGGGCAGAAAAGAGGATCCCCGTTTTCCGGGCCACATGCTGGTCTCTTCCCATGGGACCATGCCTCCAATCCCCAGGTATGCTCACCTCCAAATTCAAGCTATTTACCTACTAGTCAGAAAGCAAAGCGGGGGCTTGAAATACACACACATACACAGAAGCCCATAAGAGTTTAACACTCATTTAACTCTCAGTGAGATCACAGCCATCCTTTCTTCCCCAGGGGGATTTTTTCCCCTTTCCTTTAGAAGAAAGGAATGTAATTCTTTTGGAGATTACACTCCCTGGAAACTGTTTCTTAAGCTCCTGCCTGAAGAAGTGTTCCAAAGTCTGCGGACTAATTAACCCCATTGTTCAGAATTAATCACCTCAGGAATATTTGAAGTCAACAAGAAATGTATCAATTGGGTTCTTAATAAACCTAATGAACGACTCAACATAAAGACATATGAAATAGACTTTTAAAGCATTAGCATAAGCTACCGACCTCCCAGAACGCCTGGCGGCACAATCAATCTTAATTGACACTTTATTAGCACCAAGAATTGCTATCAATTTGGCAAATTCTCCCACATTGCCTGCTGAAATGATAGTCAAAGTGTTTTTTTAATAAAAAGAGAAAATTGTGAAAAGAAGCAATTTAAGAGCTTTTTTGGCAAATGAAGATGGGAGAAACTGGAGCCGAGACCCAGGGTGGAAATGGAAGTGACAGGGTCAAAAGCATCCTCCCCAATCTCGGGAGTCCCCTCGGGGCAGCTGACCAGCCAGCATGGATGGCCAAGTCTTCCAGGGTCCCAGGTTCAAGGGGTTATCAGTGACACACAGCTAGAAGTAGTTCTGACTGTCTCTACTGCGTTGCCCTAATGTTTGGAGAGGTTTTGGGGTGGGGAGCCCAGGCAGGAGTGGAAATGAGGGAGAGGGTGAGCCATGAGAAGATCTTTGGAATCTTCCTCCCTCTTTAGTTTCTAATATGATGGAGCATTTGCTCCCACAGGTTGGGGACTATCTAATCATGCATTTCTCTAGTCCCTTTTAATCTCTTTTGTAATACTGCCCTGAGTGTGGGGTAAAAGTCAGAGGGACCCCAAATCCTCCCTAGCAATCTCAAATCAACTGTGAGCCTGTCCCCACCCAATTTCCTGGGGTTTTATTTCAAGGGACTTCACACAGTTCAGTTGTCCCTCCTGGGTATCTGTGACACTGCGGCATCATTGTTTCCTACTCTCCCTCTTCCTCTTCCCCTCCTCCTTCTGTAATTCTTACGTACACAGTTTTAGGACTCAGCCCAGCTATGCAAGTTACCCCCATACTCCCTGGAGCAGTGCCTGCTTGCTTAGAGCAGCCAGAGCAGAAGAAACATGGGGAGAATACAGCTCTGTCCCAGAGAGGCCACCGGCAGCTGCAGACTGTCTAGTCCATGGACAGAGAGTCTGAGAAATGGACTTTCTGCTCGTGCTTGATTGGAGACTGATGGGGGGGGGGGTCTGGTGGCTCATGGCATCCACTGACAACCTGGAATAGAGTTCTGCATTGGGCATTCTGCATTAAAGCACAGGCTCTGGGGCCAGGCTGACTGGGTTTGAATCCTTAGCTCTGCTGCTTCTTAGCTAAGTGAAAGCAAATCACTTTGATTTTTTGGTGCCAGTTTTCTCATCTGTAAAAGGCAAAACAATAGAGGCTTCCTAAGAGATTATTATGAACATTGAGTCAATGTAAAGTGTGTGGAACTGGGACCTGAAACATTATATAAGTGCTTTGCTCTTATTATTTTAAAAAGAAACTAGAAGAAAGTAGTAGCTGACATTTATTGATCATTCACTATGTGGTGTCACGAAAGAGTTGCAAGAGGGAAGAGTCAACAGGGTCAAACACTCCCAATTGATTAAAGTGCCTTTTGAGTGATCTTAAGGGAGAAGTCTGAGCACCTCACATAAATTATCTTGTTCCATCCCCAAAGAATCTTATGATACAGATACAATATTTGCCCTCATTTTACATGCAAGGAAATTGAAGGAGCAGTTAACTATTTTGCCCAAGATCACATAGATAGTGACAGAAATAGGATTCAAACCCAGAGAGTCTATACCCCACATCTGTAACCTCAACCAGTTGTCCATGCCGTGGTTGGGACTTGGTGCTTCAACTTGGAAAGTGACATCAAAGAGCACAACCACAGCTATGACTTCCTCTCACATTTCTCTAGAAATCACGCCAGAGCTCAAAGCTGGGAGCAGGAGACACTGGGTCTTTCTCTGGAGGATATTTGGGTTGTTCTTCTAGAGTAAATGAATTCAAGCAAATCTGTCTATAAAGCAGGACATCAATTCTGGTAAAACAAATAATCGTCAGCATTTAGGCTTCTTTAGATCACTGTAATGGGTGTTGAAGAAGACTTCTAGAA
Organism: Tolypeutes matacus; assembly: GCA_026826555.1. Lineage (NCBI taxonomy): Eukaryota > Metazoa > Chordata > Mammalia > Cingulata > Chlamyphoridae > Tolypeutes > Tolypeutes matacus. Next base: position 30,405,830 of record JAKSZT010053883.1, read on the forward strand.
CATCATGGCACTTTCCTTTTTGGTGCGCTTTCTCCTGCCTTGCCAAGGCCATGTGAACTTCCCCCACAGACGCTCTTGGTATTACATACAGTCCAATACTTTGCCTCACTTGTTTGTGCATGATTAGTTAGAGTATCTAATAGAGCTGGGTAGTATTGTACTCTGCCAGTAGGTGTTACCATCCAGTATATACAATCCTCTGCCTTGAAATTTCCTTACATCTCGAGTTTGGGTTCTGTAAAACACTGTTCTTTTTGTCAATACATTTGACTACCTGGCCCTTATATGGTGAAGAATACAGGAAGAGGAAGCGTTTTATGGAGGAAGATGGTAACTTTGGTTCTTGATTTGTTTAGTCTGAGTATCCAAAGGCCATCTGAGCAGAGATGTGTTCTGGAAGGCAACTGGATCCATGGGACTGGAACTTGACATTGGTGGAGAAGCAGTGAGGGGTGAGCTCTCCTGGGGGAAGAGCAGAGGGTTGACTATGGGGCTCCGAGGAACACTTCCTGGAGTGGTGGGCAGAGGAAGAGGGCCACACAGAGTGGGGAGAGAGCGCCACTAAGGTGGGAAAAGGATCAGAAAGTGGTGTTGTGAAAGCTCAGAGTACAAAGAGATGTCAACAAAGTCCAACACCTCAGACTGACTAAGATGCTGCTGGACAGTCTCCCAATGAGTCACTGGTGACCAACAGATTCAGATCTGTTGGGATCTGATGTCAGAGTGGCCATAAAGTTTTAAAAATTGTAATATTTTGTAAAAAGCACATATGTTCCATATATATAAGTTTAAAAGTATATTATTAAAATAGCTGTGACCCCATTGCTGAACTTAAAAATTAGATGTTATCAATACCTGTGAGGGAAGCGACTGTGGCTCAATCAGTAGGGCTCCCGTTTATCATATGGGAGGCCCCGGGTTCGGTTCCCGGGGCCTCCTGGTGAAGGCAAGCCCGCCCACACGGCGCGGTTAGCTGACCCAGTGAGCACAAGCAGCAAGGGGGTGGTAAATGAATAAATAAATAAAAAATCTTTAAAAAAAAAAAAAATACCTGTGACTTTCTCTCTAGGCCAATTCCCTAGAAACTGCTCTTATGAAATTTCCCTTTATCATTCCTTTTCTTTAAAAATGGCATATATATCTTTAAAAAACTGTGTGTACCCTTAAACAATATCTTATTTAGTTTATCTTTACAAAAATATAGTAGTTGAGTGGTCTTTTCCAAATGAAAATCTGATCATTGTAATACCCTATTTTAATAGAATAAAGAACAAAAACCACATGATCATCTTAATAGACATAGAAAAAGTGTTTGGCAAAATCTAACATCTTTTCACAATAAAAACATTCAACAAACTAGGAAGAGAAGAGAACTTTCTTATCTGGATAAAGGGCATATGTGAAAAGCATACAGCTGACATCATACTCAACAGTGAATGACTGAATGAATTTCCCCAAAATATCAGGAGCAAGAAAAGGATGTCCACTCTTGCCACATCTATTCAACATTGGACTGGAAATTCCAGCCAGGGCAGTTAAAGAAGAAAATGAAATAAAAGTCATACAGATTGGAAAGGAAGAAGTAAAACTGTACCTATTTGCAGGTGACATGATCTTACATATAGACAACTCTAAAGAATCCACAGGAAATAATTTGAGCTAATAAATGAGTTCAGCAAAGCTGTAGGACACAAAACCCCACAGTCCTGGGACTTTGACCCTGCTTTCAGCTTCCTGCTGTTGATAGCATATGACTAGTATCTAGGATGATGGAAGAGAGAGCTCACGGAGGAGAGGCAGGGAGGAATAATAGGTAAGACCATGAGCTCTGCAGTCAGGGACACCTGCTGCTCCCCAAGCCTTGCTCTTGCAGGATGGGGTGGCCCCACCCCCACCATAGTGCAGGCATTGCCCCTTTCCTTGTCCTCTTCACTGGAGGCCGACTGTGAAGCGAGATGATCAAGAACTTCATACAGAGGACACAAATCCCATCCTGGAGGCAGGATCGCACAGGCGCCACAAGCTGGACCACTACTTGGTCAAGTCACCCCTCAAGGCCTCAGTTTTCTCAGCTGTAATAGGGGGATCATGGAGTACCTGCTTCCTACGGTTGCTGTGAGGAGTGCACTAAATGAGTAACCGAGTCCTTGTGGGAACAGTGCAGAGATTTCAGTCCCCAGACCTCCTCCTCCAAAGTCCCCCACAAGACGCTGGCTCTTCTGGAGGGAAGGGACCCACCACAGGGCCTGGCACAGAGCAAGTACCCAATACATAAGTGATTTTAAGCCTCCCAACAGTCCTGCGGGGTTGGGACTGTGAGTTCTGTTTTACAGAGAGGGAAAGTGAGACTCCCGGAGGAGAAGGGGCTTGCCCTAAGCCACATGGCATTGCCAGCCAAGGATCTGGCTCTGAGTCCCTGTCCCTTGATCTTTTCTCTCTACCAGGAGGGCTGCCCAGGCCTTCCCGGCTGGGTGGCCAGAATTGCCCACTCCTGAGGCTTTCTCCGTATCCCCACCTACTCCCTGCTCCCCGCTTGGGGAAATGGTCTTGGCAGAGCCCACCCTTTCTCAGGTTCCCAGCACAGTGGTTCCAGAGAGCGCACTGGGGCAGAGAGCTGGGCCGGGGAGGTAGAGGATGGAGGCTTCCCTCCATTAGGCGTGTGGAGGCAGCAGACATGGGCCTCTGGGGGAAGGAGGGACATTCCTGGCCCTGTGCGGCTGGCTCTCATATGTGCCTTTCACTGTATGCGGTGATAGCAGTGGGAGGTGGGAGGAGTGGTGGGAGGGGGCCCAGAGCCGTGGGGTGGAAGCCTGGGAAGCTGCGAAGGCAGAGCCTGCTGGCTTCTCTCCTGGGCTGGCCAGAGGATGGACAGAAGTAAAGAGATGGAGAGAGCTGCAAGCAGATGGATAGCCTCTGAGAGCCTACCTCTCCGAGGTCCCTGCCACTTCCAGTGGGCTGCAATCGCTGTTGCAGTGCATTTGGTGACTGATGTGGGCAGAGCACCTCGCTGTCCACTTTGCCCAGGGACCTGCCCTCCAGCCGGGGAATTACCAGAAAGAACCTGGGTACAAATTGGGGAACTTCCCTCTGGGGTGGGAGGGAGCAGGAGAAGGCCAGCTAAAGAGGCAGCCTCCCACTGTAAAGGGGAGAGGTTGCATTTGATTGCCTCTGAGGCCCCTCCTTGCTCTGACAGTGACTGGTATCAAGTAGACACTCAATCAATATTGGTTGAATAAATGAAAGAGTGAGTCTAGTTCAGGTGGATGACATGAATGGGCAGGAGGTGACTTCTGAAAGACAAAGGAATCTTCCTTAACTTGAAAAGCTAATAGGAACAGTAAACATTTATTGACTGCTCATCCCATGCCAGACATCGTGCTAAGACTTAACATGTTGTCTAATTAAATCTTCATAGTTAAATAATGGTGTAGGTTCTACTACTTCTCTCATTTCACAGATGAGGAAATCGAGGCACTCTGTTACGTGCCCTGCCCGAGGATACCCTTCCCAGGACTCTTTCAGTTACTTATAATGGAAATGCAACTCCTATGGGCTTAAGGATAAAAGAGAATTTATTGCTCACATATCCATAGAGTCCAGGGGTGGCTGGACCTAGGAGCTGAAACGATGATTTCAGGAATCCTTCTGTTTGCTGCTCCCCTCAACGTCGCTATTGACTGCCCGGACCCACATCTCAAGAAGAAAACTGGTGCGGAGGCTAAAGGTCCTGTTTCTGAAGCCAGGTTCCCTGCATCAAAGCCTGGCTCAGAGCAAGTCAGCCAGGCCTTCGGGCTTGTGAAATGGGCCTAAAAAGGAGGACTTACCTTATGGGGCTGGTAGGAGGATTAGAGGGGTTCATACGTGTAAAGTCCTAAGAGCAGGGCTTGACAGTCCGTGTGTGTGCACATGTGTTCTAGCTGTGCAGTTTAGTAAGCCCAGTGGAGAGCGAGCCTCTTCCCGCCCAGTACCTGCAGAGGCCAAGGACTAACTTTGGACGGGCTGGAGTTGGGTGCCACCTCTTAACCCAGTCACTGTGGCTGGAGGGGGCATGGGGAAGGGATATGCTGGCTAGGCTGGCCTGGTCCCAAGCCCACCCCCACTGAGCGTGGGAGGGTCTACACACTAGAGGAAAATAAGCCAGGGGAAAATCTCAGCATTTAACTGGTAAGGGGAGTGGATGTTGAGCAGGCACAAACCAACAGGTGACCACCAAAATAGCAGGCCTGGGCTCTGAACCCAAACATGCAAGCATGAATTATTTTCTTTAAATAAATAAATAAATAAACGAACAAATAGATGAATTTTCCACTTATTTTTTCAGTTTTTAATTTACATACAGTAAAACTCGCTTTCTCAGAGGTATGCCATTCCTTGTGTTTTCGTACATGTGTAGGGATTCCTGGAACCACCGGCACAAACAGGAGGCAGAACAACCCCCAATTCCCAAAGAATTCTCTCGTGCTGGCCCTTCATAACCAGCCCTTCCCCCACTCCAACCCCTGGCAACCACCGATCTGTTCTCTGTCCCTTTGGTTTTGCTTTTTTTCCAGAATGTCCTAGAAATAGAATCATCAGGATGGAATCTGTTGAGACTGGCTTCTTTCATTCAACATAATGCATTTGAGATCCATGCATGGTATTGTGTGCATCGATAGTTGTTTCCTTTTTACTGCAAAGTAATTCCATTGTAGGGATGTACCACAGTTTCTTTATCCAAGTACCTGGAAAAGGGCCTGTGGGTTGTTTCCAGTTTTGGGCAATTACGAATAATATTACCATAAATACCTACATGCAGGGTTTTATATGAAGCTAAGTTTTCATTTCTCTGGTAAGTAAATGCCTAGAAGTGTTTTCTAAGGTGGCTGTATCATTTTGTATTTCCACCAGCAAAGTAAGAGAGAGAATTCCAGTGGCCTCATATTCTCTCCAGCACACGGTATGGTCAGTATTTTGTATTTTGTGCTGTTCTAATAGGTGTGAAATGCAAGCATGCACTCTTAACCAAAAATGATAATAAACAGTGTTAGTGGCTGATGAAGTCAGGAAGAGGCTGCCCAGGGTGAGTTGGAGCATAATTATTGTATCTCAGACACCAGCACAATGGTGGGGGGTGTGGGATCCCTGTTGAGGATTCAAAATAATTGGGCCATTTAAGACAAGGTTCAAGGTAAGTCTGGGAGGTGTAAGGACCCTCCAGTGTCAGTGTGGGTCCTTGGCCGTACCCTATGCCAGGGGTTCTTAACCAGGGGGTCCATGAGCTTTAATTGAAAAAAAAAACACAAAAACATTATTCTTATGGGGATGTGTTGGTGCAGGTGTGATATATTTATTAAATAATACACAGTTTAGTGTGGACTTAGTAAGGGATCCATGGTTTTCACCTGACTGGTAAAGGGGTCCGTGGAACAAAAAAGGTTAAGAACCCCTGCCCTACACCATCCCTCCATTGCATCGACAGGGAGATCATGGTCTGGTTCAAGGGAAGGGACTTGCCCAGCCACAGGACAGGCAGTAGATTCTCAATAAGTGACCGGATGACAAAGGCAGGATTTTTCGCCAGGATTTGCTGGGGCTGAGCTAGAGTTGTGCTTGTGCTGGAAGTAGGGGCTGCACTGGTTAACCTCTTTTGGGTCCTTTGAACCGAGAGCTTTTTGGAGAGGAATGCAGCCTAGAACCCGAGCTCGGTGTAGCATTGCCTGCCCCGGGGAGCCCTGTAAGGAGGAAGGCAGGGTGTGGTGCTGGCAGGGGTGGTGTCTGGGGATTGACATAAGACTGTCCACTCTGCAGACACGAACTGAACCTGTTGCATGAAAAGTGGGCCGCTTTCCTGCTTCTGCATCCCCGTGGTGGGCAGCCCTGAGCCTTTGGGGGATCTGGAGGCCAGTCCTGAAGGACACAGAGCAGAGCTGACTAGGGGAGAATCCAGGCTCAGAGCTGCCTGGACAGAGCCCCACTTACCCCTCTGTCTCTGATCCCCTGCAGAGAATAACTGCAGGAGACAGGGCTGAGCAGAATGCATGCTGGTCCTGGGTGCGGGGGTGAGACGTTTGACGTAGGGAGGTGTCTCATCTCTGGCGGCCTTGTGCTCAGGGCCAGGGAGTGACTTAGTCTCCACCTCAGCTCCTGTGGGGCATGGGAGGCACAGCCTGACTTAACATCTAAGGTGCACTCACCTGGGGGAGAGGCCAGGAAGTAGAGAAAACCTCTTCCCAAGAAGCCCTGGGCTGGAGGCAGCCCACCCCCCACCCCACCAAAGATGAGTGTAGTGACCCTGGCAATCTGCCAGCTCAGATTGCACTCCATTGACCTGTCATTGTGGAAGGTTCCACTTCAGGGGCACTTCATGATTGGCGTTGGTGCCAGAAGACCCCTGTAAAGCGTGGGCATCATTTGTATTGCTTGATTAAATGAGCCACTGCACTTAGAAAGTACCCAAGGCGGGACATCAAGGAGTATCTTTGATGAGTGGGAGGAGGGAATGGAAGAAGGAGCTTGGTAAAGGCATGGCCAGCTGAGTTAGGCAGGACCTATATGTGTGGGGCTGGGCAAAGAGGGGTTGGGGCGTCCCAGGTGGGGGAGGCTGTGGCGGGGGAGGGGTGGGCTCCCTGTAGGGCTGTGTGGGAGTGGCCCGGGAGGAGGGTGGTGCAGGGTGGTTCTGGAGGGATCCTTTCTGTCTGGTGTTTTCTGAATGACGCACACCTGGAGAAATCTTTGTGCTCCTGAGAGCTTCAGATGCTGTTGTGGGGTTGCTCTGTGGGCTTCTGGGAGAGTCCTCTAGGACCCTGTCCATCCACAGCCCCCACCCCCTTACTCTCCTTCAGAGCAGGCTACAGGAGCTTGCGGCCAAGGAAGATGTGTCTTGCTCTTGACCAGCTTTCACCCAATGGCGACATCAAAGGTGACTGTGCCACTTGCTCCCAGTTAAGGCATGTTGAGCTGAGGAGGTAGAGCGTGACATGACGATGAGGACAACAATACCATCTTGACCATGACAGCAATAAATGCCATTTTTGGGTCTGTACTTGCTGCCAATCACTATGTAAACATTTCACATGTGCTTCATATAATGCTCACAAAGACGCTATTATTATTCCATTTTACAAATGAGATAGAGGCACAACGTGTTCAGAGTCACCTGGTGAGTATTTAAAGGAGCTAGAATTCAAATCTAGGTCTTTGTGACTCCAAAGTGAATGCTCCTAATTACCACTCAAGATCAAATGAAATGAAAATGGTCCACCCCTTGAATTCAGGTCACCAGGATTATATGGCATGAGGAGATGCTGGGGGTCTTGGTCTGTGTTGGGTGGGGTAGGGGAGAGGGGCTTAGGGACACAATCCAGTCCCTGCCCAGGAGAGTCTCCAGCCCTTCTGGGGAGGTGTGGTGGGCACTGCTGGGGAATGGTGCCAGTGCTACCCGTGTCTGGGCATTCACAGTAGGCTCTCCCTGTCTTGTCCCCAGCAAAGTTTATCCAAGGAGAACTTGGCTGTAAATTTTTTCCACTCTGGCAGCCACCTGGCCCTGGCCCCAGCCTCGGTCAGTGGATGCTGCTGAGCAGACAACAGATTCGTCACTGGGCGAGACCCTGAGCCAGCACAGCTGTCAGCCTGGAGGAGTGGCTCTGTACCATGGCCATGGCAAGTTCACCCTTGAGTGTGACAGGGGCAGATAGAGACCTCAGAATTTGTGACTGTTCTCTCTGTGTGATGGATGGATGGACCTGGCTCCTTGAGCCTCTGCCCCCACTTGCTGCCAGAGGAGGTGAGTCCATTTCAGGGAGGAGGAAGGTAGAGGGCAGGATGTGCCCTCTGTGGCCTTGGGGGCAACTTCCTTGGAGGACAGGGCTGGGCATGAATGCAGGGAGGGAGGCTGAAGGTCGGGAGCTTTTCGTCCAGGTGCACTGCTGCCCCTCTGCCTCCTGGCAGTCTGCACCTCCCATCCCTGCATAGCGCACGGCGGCAGCGCACTCTTCTTCCTATCTTTCCCCCTTGCCTTTGGCCTTCTTCCAATGATCCATCCATTCAACAAATAGTTTTTTTTTATTTATTTATTTATTTATTTATTTATTTATTTTTTTTTATTATGGGTAGAAATCAAAATTCTCACAATACATACAAACAATTGTAAAATGATATATAAATATATATGGGAGATGTTTGTGTTGGATGTGGTGGGAGGTGTGGGAGGTGGGCAACATGGGAATCCGAGTGGGTTCCGTATAATATTTTAGGTAATCTAAGCACCTCTTAAAATATATGTATATATATATATAAAAAAAAACAAATAGTTTTTAAACACCCACCATTTGCAGGCACTGTGCTAGGTGCTAACAGATAGAGTGGTGAACAAGGCACTCCAGATCCCTGCTGTGGCAGTTTGATATTATTGATGAATTCCAAAAAGAAATACTGGATTATGTTGATAAACTGGTCTTTCCTCTGGGCATATTAGAGTTGATTGGATTCAGAGGTTTTACTTTTACTTGATTAAATAATGATTAAGGCTTCGATTGGGTCACATTAGTAGGACGTTGCATCCCGCCCCCCTGGTGGGCAGGGACTCACAGAGAAATTGCACCACAGAGAAGGGAGTTTGGAGTTTGAGCTGGAGCCAGGGAAGTGAGCACACAGAGGGGCAGAGCAGCTGAGCCTGGAGAGAATCAAGCCCCAGAGAGAGAGACAGAGCCATTTGCCTGACAGTCTACAGCTGGCCTTGTGCAGAAAGCAAAGCAACTGAGCCTGGAGAGAAACACAGCCCTGGGAAGAGAGGAACACAAGAAGCCTGAACCTGGCAGCCATCTTGCTCCAACACGTGGCAACAGACTTTGGTGAGGGAAGTAACTTAGGCTTTATGGCCTGGTAACTGTAAGCTTCTACTCCAAATAAATACCCTTTATAAAATCCAACAGATTTCTGGTATTTTGCATCAGCACCCCTTTGGCCGACTAATATACCTGCCCTCAGGGAGCTTCGAGTCTAGTGGGGGCACACAGCCCACCAACACAAAATAACGAAACAAGAAAAGTGTCAGATAATGGTAAGGGCTGTGCAGAGAATTCCAGCAGAGGGATGAAAGAGAGAGTGATGGTGATGAGTTGAATTGCTTCCTCCAAAGAGACACACGGACCTCAGCATGAGGGAAGACAGCTATGAGCAGACAGAGGCAGAGACTGGGCTTGTCCTGCCACAAGCCAAGGAATGCCAAGGATTGCTGGCCAGCACCAGAAGCCAGGAGAGAGGCAGGGAACAGATTTTTCTCTAGAAACTTCAGAGGAAGCGTGGCCCTGCTGACACCCTGATTTCGGACTTCTGGCCTCCAGAACGGTGAGAGAATACATTTCCGGTGTTTTCAGCCATCCAGCTCGTGGTGCTTTGTTACAGCAGCCCTAGGATTTTAACGCAGGGACCAAGGAATTCCTTTGGTTTAGGGGATCAGGAAGACTTCTTCTAGGAGAGGATAATGAATGACAGGACAGAACTGGTCATGTGGAGTTTTAAGGGAAGAGCCTGCCAGGCAGAAGGAACCATAGGTGCAAAGGGCCTGAGGTCAGAATGAACTCAGTATGCTCAAGGGACAGAGAGAGACTCTCTGACTGGAGGTGGTGAGTTATGGGGACATGGCATGGGTTGGTGAGGCAGGCCAAGGCGCCTTAAGTCAGCATGGGGAGTTTGGATTTTATTCTAAGAGGGACTGGAGCTATTAGGGGTGGAGGGTAGGGAGTTAAAGTAGGGGAAAGACATGATCTGATTTATGTTTTTAAACCATCATTCTGGTTTCATTAGAGCAGATGCCACTAGCAAAATTCAAACTTGCCACAGTTCTCCAACTGCCAACACAGTCTGCCCCGAATATCCAATGCTGTTTACCCTGGTGCCATTCTGGCCATATCTAATGCATTGTGTCTAAGATGATTTTAAATGGGTAAAGTTTTGTAATGATGTCATTATACATAAACACATACCCCAGGAGTATTTCTTTATGAAACACGTGGATGAGGTCCAATCCTATCCACGGAAGATACAGAGCCTTGAGTAAAATTGGCACCATTACAAACTATCTTGAGTCTATCAGTTCCAAAAACTGCTCCTAATCAATTGAGTAAAGCAGGGAAGTTAAATGGAGGAGGCCTAGAAGCGTGGGCCCATTGGCCCGAAGGGATATTAACAGATTGGCATTTGAGGGTTGCTGTTTCTCAAGCTTAGGGCAGCATCATAACTCAACACATGGTTTGGTGTGACAACATTTAGTATGATATATTGAATCTGAGATGAGGTGTCATATGTAAAGGAGAGAAGAGCTAGAAGCTCAGGAAGGAAATGGAGACTAGAAACAGAAATGTGTATCAGAGCATGATAGGAAAGAATTGAGAAGCCCTGGAGTTGAATTGAAAAGAACAGCTTGAACTCATGACTTACACATTTCTGTTCAATCACTGGAATATCCCGGACTGCCTCTGGGCTGATATGCCTCCTCCAGGTGTCACGAAATTACTCTGCAGCCCCACTGATCATGGATTAGTCCTTTAAATCACTTTTCATCAAAAGGAAGCAGGGATTCCCTGAAGGATAAGTGGTGCTGGATCTCGGGGCCGAGATATCTGGGTGTTGGAAGGCAATGATGCTTTCAAAGATGCCTGTGAGAAGACTGGAATGTGCTCTGCGGCCAGCTCCCGCCTTCTGTTAGCGTGACCAAGCAGTGACAATCTGCACATGAAAATCTTTAATTATGGGCAAGGGGCAAAAGTTAAGTCTGTAAAAGAGCTGCAGTTCATAAGGCTGTTGGAAAATGGAAGCTAACATGAAGTGTGCCAGGGGAAGTCGCTTGTGTTGGTTTTCAGTGTGGTTTACAGAGAAATATTGATCAAATCATAAGGCTAGAGGTTCGCACCTAAGTTGGTTAAAGGCTTAAAATGCATGCAGATTGTGCTGTCCCTTACGGTGTTCGTTACATGTTTGTAACAAGCAAGAGGTGGGATGTAGTGGTTTGCCAGACTTGTTTCAAATGCTTAGCAAGCACGTACCCTCAAACCCAGCTTTTGTCAGGATAAACTTTTGAAAGACATATCCACACTGCCCTTTGTCTAAAGAGGCCTTTGTTCCCAGGGACAGTGTACATATCATGCCAAAAAGAAATCAAAGAGATGTCTTGAGTGAAGGTGAAGAACAGGAACAGAACTGACCCAAGAGTAGAGCAACTGACACCCCAGGGCCATATTTGGCCAACAGATACGTATGTGCATGTGTGTATTTTGACCCTTACAGGTTTAAAAAAAGGTGAATTATTACAAAATTTTAAACCAGAGGGATTTTACATATTAAATCTAGATTTTCAGTTTCTTTTGAAAAATGGGAGAATCTGGGAATCCTGAGCCAGCATTTCCATCTTTACAAAGGGCTGGAATGGAATAGGGACTTCCCTCTCTAGACAGAGCTTGCCGCTCCAGTTAATCCCAGTTCCCCCACTCCCTGTTGTCACATTTTAATTATCTTCTTGAGCTCTGTATACCTTTGAGTTTTTGACCCCTGCTGGTCAATCTGCAACAATAAAGAGCCACTGTTGCCATTTTACAGATAAGAAAAAGGCCCAGAGAGCTCCTTTAAGTTGACTGAGGCTGTGGGAGAGGCTGGTCGTTGATCACTCTTCCTCCTTACTTACTGAACCCTATCTTATTTGGGCTGGCAGTGAGCCCAGATGAAAGAGTACATTTTCCACAGTGACGTGTAGGCAGAAGTGTTGGAAGGACCATTTTGAAAAGCATCCTTCAAAGGCAGGGCAAGCCCTTTTTACCTCTGGTCTTCTTCCTGATGCCTGGAATGCAGATGCAATGGCTGGAGCTTGTTCAGCTACACTGAGTGGACCATGAAGAGCATGCAAGTCATGCGTGTCAGAGCAGAGAGATAGGACTTGGATTTCCTGATGAATGACCCACATTCTACTGGACTTATTTTATGTCAGAGAATAAACTTCTATGAGTTTAAGTCAGGTCTCTGTTCCTTGTAGTCAAACACAATTCCTAACCGATACAGCAGTGGGGCCAGGATTCACACTCATTCTGCCTGACGCCAGAGTCTGGACTCCTAATCATTCCTCTGCTCAGCCTTCTAGTTAGCATTGCGATGACACCAACCGTTGGAGAAGCAATAGTACCACATGCTTGGACTGGCTGATGCACAAGTGACAGCCTTCCTGTTTTACAGAAGCTATAAAACGGACCCAAATGAGGACAATTTGGGGATTCCTTGGCTGGGGACTGCAGCTCCATATGTCACCTCACTGTAAGAACAGTAGCCTCTGAGCTTGCTTTCTGGGCTGCCCTCCAAGGCCAAATGCCAGGTGAACAATGCCTGTAACAAGAGACAAAAGAGAAGGGGATTTACGGAGACCCCAACAGTCTGCTGAGGCTGCCAACAGCTGGGACCCTATTCTTACTCATGTAGAGTGATGCTGTGGTAACAAGTGTCCTTGCAGTTAAAAGTGACACACACCTCTTGTTTACATAGTTGGGATGATTACTTTTGCTTTTGGTAAAAGAAAAATCGACCTGGTCACATAGTGAGACATTCCTGGGGCCATGGAAGGCTACAGCCTTCTGGCTGGAAAATTCCCCACGGTTATGCTCAGGTCTCTGATCTTAAAAAACAAAGATGATGGCAACGATAATGCCATCACTGTCAGCCATTGCCCCCTAGCACTTGCTTTCACATCTTCAAAATGTGAACTAAGTCAGTCCCCTCGCCCCACCGCCTCCTCTCCCTCTTAATGGCTCCGCAGCATGCCTTCTCGGACGCTCTGGCTAAGGTCACCAGCCACCTCCTTGTTGCTAATCCAATGGCTATTTTTCATTTTATTGGACCTCTCTTTGGAATTTGATGCTATCGACCACTCTCTCTTTGAAATATTCTATTCTTTCCACTTTCTGACAACAAGATCTTTTGTTTTTCTCTCCACCTCTTGGACTAATCCTTCTTTTTCTTATCTATCCACAAATTGGTGTTCCTCGGAGGTTCGTCCTTGATCCCCTCGCGTCTACTCCCTCTCTTCCTCTCTCCTTCTCTTCCTTCCTCACCTTACTATACACGCTTTCCTCAGGCTCTCTCTCTACTCCCCGTTTTTATCTAATGCTTATCCCCTGATGATGGTCAAGTGCCTCAGAAGCAGACTCAGGTAGAGATTTGCTGGCAGGAAGTTACTGAGGTGTGCTTGTGGGGACAGCACCTGAGGGGCAGTGAAGGACTCAGGAATGCACAAAAGGAGGGACTGAACTGTGTGCTGCTGCAACAAAGTGTTCTGGGCCTGAGATGGCCCTCCACAGTGGTCCCAAATTGAGGAAAGGGAGCTGCCCCAGGGAGGGGGTGTTACCTTGGTGTGGTAGCTTCCTTCTGCCAAAGGCAATTTCTGAAGAATGGTCGGGCCAGAGCTGACTGCAGCCCCCATTCCCTGAGCTGGGGAGTGAGTGCCTCCAGTCCTGAGGTGGGGGAATCTGGGCAGGGCACCACAGCACCCACAATACAATCCCAAGCCTAAATTTACCGCCTCATCTTTTCCTGAGCAAGTACCGCACTTCCATATCCAGCCAGCGCCGGATGGACTCAGCTGCACTGCTACAGTTTCCAAAACGTGAGGTTCTGTTTGCACCGTTGCTCCTCAGCAGAGTCTCTTCTCTCTGCCTAGGATGTGCTCTCTTTGTCTTTGTTCATTAATTCCACACGTGCTGATTGAATGGCCGCTCTGTGCCAGGCCTTGTGCTAAGACCTGGGGCACTTGCCAGATGCTTGCTGGAAGTCAGCTCTTGGGCATGGGAACAGCCTGCCCATTCCGGGGAGGCTCCATCGGCAGCCCCAGCTGACAGAGGCAGAGCGGGCAGCAGAGTTCAGGAGCACCTGGGCAGTGCTGTGCTCACCACTCTGGGGAGAGGGCCACAGCAAACCCCGGAGGGATGGTGGCAGGAGTGGGCCCGGGAGCCTGGGGGATGGGCTCAGGTGACAGGCCAGCAGTGTGAGGGGCGGGGAGAAGAGGAGCAGGGTGTTCCCCTCTCCATGCAATGCCTGCCTAGCTCCTCCCAGCACCCTCAGGCACCTTCCTGCTGGGGCCAGCTCTCCTGCTGAGAAAACTGGCCTGCAGGCCCTGCTGGCTCATAGAGTCGGAATCGCCTGCAGGTCCTGTGCCCATGTATGTGCACAAATACATGAACCTACCTCCCATTCCCCCGTAGATGTGCACACAGGCACACCCCCATTCCCCACTTACACATGCATAAGAATGAACTTGCACACAGCCCCAGTACACACCCATGGCCCTCCCTACTTTTTTTTTTTTTTTTTAAACAGTTCAAGTTCAATTTCTTGGTATATGTTTTGCACTTACACAAACACTAAATTCTGCAACATACATAACATCAACATGGAAAAATACCAAATTTGTCATTGCTTACAAATAAATACATTTGCTTCAGAATACCAAACAGTTTATTTGAAAAGTCACTTAATAAAAGCACAGTCTTGCAAGTTCATCTAAAATGCCAGATAAATTTGAACAAAAATAGAATGTCTGACCAAAATAGGAAAAGACAGTCCTGTACAAATAAGCAACCTGACCAAGTCCCTCTTTGTCACCAAATGTGGGATTAAAGAGGCCAGAGCCAGGTTTCCCTTTATAACTCACTCCCATTTGCCTACACACGTAGGGCCCATGTTTCCCCTGGCAAGTGCACACACATGCAAGGACACCCACGGAGACTCTCCCTTGCTGGTGTGGGTGCACACCCACGCACACTGGTTTGGGATGCTTGAGTGACAGCTGTCAAATGCAGCGTTCCTGGGCAGCCTCTGGAGTTGCTGCTGCAGGGGTAGGCAGAGTTCTGGCTCTGGCAGTTGCATCAGCCTCGGGAGGGGAGAGGTGAGCCCTTCCTCTTCTTTCTATTTGGGCCAGCTTTCTGAAGTGCCTTGAATAAGTATTTAGTTCCTTTCCCTCCCCAGAGACCTAGTTGCTCTCTAAATACCAAGGCAGGAAAGTGGAGGCTTAAAAAGGTCATTACCAAATATCGAGAGGGTGGTATTTAGCTGGCAAAGTGGCTCATGAAGGAGAAACCTCAGACCTCAGTGGGAAGCCTTTGTCAACTGCTCCATGTGCTGCCCTGAGCTCCATGTGCTGGAGCGAAGGGGGGCCAACCCCTTGGGCAGAGTTACCCATTGAGCTGAGGGACAGAGTCTGCTGGGCCATGTGGGATCACCATAGCTCTGGTAGCCCTGCAGGTGGAGATCCCAGGGTCAGGGACCACTGTTTCCAGGGAGCAGGCAGTAGGAGGCCGTCCTTGTCCCCACCCTGGGACCACAGGTTGGCTGGGGCCAAAAAGCCCATCCTTCTGCTTCCAGTCTTAGGCAGAGAGGTTCCTGGGACTGAAGCCCTTCCTTCCTTAGGGAACCCCTTCCTCCTTCTCTTTCTTCCTTATTTTCTTCTTTCTGTTATTTAACAGCTTGGCCGCACAATTCCTCTTAGCGTCTTTGTTTAGGGAAATGCCTTATAAGATGCCAGAGCAGAAGGTGAGATCCTAATGAGAGGAAGAGAGCGAAGAAAGGGAGGAGGTTGGGGAGGCAGCCCTGGGAGGAGCCAGCGAGGGAGTGGGGAGCTGGGCTTGCTGGCTCTTCTCCACCCTTCCCCACCCTGCTCTGGGCCTCAGCCCTGACCTCTAGAGCATCCGTGACTTCATGGGGCTCCTCTGACTCTGGCTTCCCGTTGGATTTGACCAATGGAAGCACTGACAAGTGATCAGAGGGCGGGAGGAGAGAGAGGTTGGGGTATTTGCTTCCTGGCTCCCTCCCTGCCCAGTGATAGTTTCTTCACTGAGGGTCACAGGTCCTGCTGGGGGGCCCTTCTCTACCACGGCCTCTTCCCCCTTGGCTCAGCCATGCCTGTTTGCTGTGATGCCTTCACTGAAAGTGGGCAGGATGCTACTATCTATCTGCTTTTAGCTTGGGATTGCCAAAAAGAGAGGAAGGGCTGGAATGGGTGGGTGGTGATGGGGGTCCTGTTTGGGACAGATGCTGGGGCAGGGGTTTGCATAAAAAGGAGGCTCGTGACCCTAAGGTGTCTGTGTGGAAAAACAAAACTGGGAATCCCAAGGTTCAAGTGCCTGTAACAGGTAACTACCCCCTCTTGCTGCTCAGGACCAGCTGGCACCTGACCCTGGTCTACATGGGCTGCCAGGAGAGGAGCTGGGGTGGGGGGAGAAGAAAGAACCTATAGGAACTGTGAATTGGGGATGAGGTTTTTTTCTCTCTAGCTTTCACTAGACAGAGAGGGAGGGGAGATAGGCAGAGGGGGCTTTTCAGGACTGTTTTTTTCCCCCAACTGGTGACGCATAATGCAATCAGATGACATTTAAATATTCATGTCATAGAATAGGGTGCAGATGTAAGTGTGAGACTGGTGGGCAAGTGGGGGCGCGGGCAGGGAGGAAGAGAGAGCTCAGATCCACAGGCTGCATTTTACAGAACCACAGGATCTCAAAGGGAGAAAGGGCACTTGGGATCATTTAGTTTGACCCTTAACTCTTGCAGGAATTTCTTTGCAGCGCTGACGGGTGGGTACCCTTTCCACCACAGGCAGGGAGCTCATTCATCCTAAAGCAAGACTTTCCATCTTGGGGCAGAAATCATTGTTAACAGGGCTTTAGACTGAGCGAAAATCTCCATCACTACTTCCTTTCATCTCCCCCAGTGGTCCTAGGTTTACTCCCTGGGACTATCCAAAAGCCCCATCTTTACCATCTCTTGTGGGACCTTTTCTATCAGTAACTCCTCTCTCTTCTATATCCCACTCTCTAATTCCTTACTGCTTTTTCCTCTTTAGCCTATACACTTACTGAAAGATGTTCCATTGCAAAAAGAACCCAACAAACAGACCAACAGGCAATGACGACAATGTTCATCCCTAAACCTGGTGGTTCCTTTGGCTCTGACCCTGTGTCTCCTTTGCCTTGAAGCCAAGCTTTTTGAGAAAGTAGTCTTTCTTCCCTGTTCACCCCTCCTTGTCTCCCACTAAGATCTTTCCAGGGTCACCAGTGACATCCTTGATGCTTGTTCTACGGATCCTTCTTAGTCCTTCTCTCATCTGACATCCCGGCAGCCTTTGGGTCTGATGATCACACCCACTTTTGAAGCAGGCTAGTAAAATAGGGACTCAATAGATGGGTCTGGAACCTGGCAAGAAGTCCATATTGATACACCTGGAAGACCCTTGTGAGATTTCTGCCATGCAAAATAAAATTCCCTCTGGAAGCCAGGAGAAACCTTGGATATTCACCAGGGACATTATCATTGGACCCACTGGGGGGATTGATGGGTGGGGTAATCAATCAAAACAGCAAACAGCAGGAACCCCTCCCATGCCATTAGCAAAGGGGTGGAATAATTAATGGTTTAAAAAGCAAGCGCAAAAGTCAACTCTCTGGCTTTCTTGTTACTCTTAGCTTCTGCGTTCTGCTCTTACCATGTTCCCTTTGCATGGACCAACATGCAAGTAAAACCTGGGTATTTATAATCTAATATGGGAAATTGTAGTCTATAAACCAGCCCTCTTTATCACTCTTCAGCCCCTTCCTCTCTCTGGGACCCATGATCTGTTATTTTCTCCCATTTCTCCCCACTCCTTACCTTAATAAATTACTGGCCTAACTAACCTGATGTACTCTTGAAATTCATTTCTGCAGCATAGTCAAAGAACCTAGACAAAATCCGGTAACACTTTCTTGGAAACTCCTTTGGCTTTGAAGGTGCCACTGCAACCTGGTTTTCTGCACCATCTGGTCCCAGCTTCTCACTCTCATCTTTCTCATAAGGCTCTTTGATATTGATGCTCCCCAGAGTTCCACCCTTGGCCATTTTCTCTTTTCACTCCTCATTGTCTCCTGGGCGAACCTCATCCACTGGGCCCTGTATCTGAGGACACTGGAGTCTCTGTCTCCAGTCTGCGCCTCTCTCCTGAGCCAGAACCTGCAAACCCAGTGTCCCCCTGGACATCTCAGATGGAGTTCATCATCTTCCTCCCCAGGCCCACTCCCCAGAATTTCACCCCTATCGACCCAGTCGCCCCAGCCAGAAACCCGTGATCCCCCTTTTACTCCATTTCCTACTCCTCTGCTTCCAACCAATCACTAGGCCCTGCAGGCCTCCCTCTCACGTATCTCTGGAATCAGCCCTTGCTTTCCGTTTGTAAACGCTACTGCCCTAATTCAGGCCAACAGCAACTCTCTGGCCCAAGGTAGGGGGTGAGGTGTCTGCACGTGTCGTCCAGTTTTCTCATCCCTTGGACCCTAATTGGAATCTGGGACAGACCTGGAGTTCTGGGACTTGGCCCCTGGAAGAAGAGTATGTGCTTGTGTGTGTGTGTGAGTGTCTGTGCACATGTATGCATGCATGCATGCATGTGTGTGTGCTCACATGTGTGCATGTGCTGGGGGGGTGGAGCGTGATCAGGGAAGGGCTCCTGTCCCATTGTCCCCAGAGCCCCAGAGATGTTCCCCAGAGCCTGTGTCCCCCCCATTCAGTTTCCCTGTCACCCTCCCACGCAGGAGAACAAATCTCTTTCCAGCCGACTGCAGCCTGTGTTTGCAGAGACAAGAGTTGTACATCTCAATTTTTATCATTGAAAATGAAATCAAGAATGCTGGAGAGACAATATTGAAGAGAATGACTGTTCCTTTGCTGTAGAGGTCCCTCGTCCCCTCCGAGCCTCCCAGAAGGGCTGTCCCTGTTGAGATAGCAACTCTCTCTCTGGGGCCTTCAAAAAGGGTATCGTGGCTCTTACATGTCAAAACATGAGCGTTAAACGCGCCACAGCACCAAGGGAAGCAGTTCCGAGAGGCGTGGCGTGTTTGCTGCCAGCTCCCTCTGCCCTACCTCCGCAGTCCTGCCTTGATGAGACAGAAGCTGTTTTTCTTCTCAATTAGGAGAAACCCACGGCCTCATGCCCTGCCTGGGAGGTGGCAGCAACGCTGGAATTAGTGCTGGGGAGGGGGAAGTGACAGAGGCGACAACTGTCTCCCTCGGTCCTGGCTTCAGCCCCAGCCTGGCCCAGACACATGTCCTGGGCTCCCTGTAAGTCTCCCTCCCCCTCTGTGCCAGGCCCCGTGGTAGATCTGAGGACACAGGGATAAAACACAGTCCCTTCCCTGGGGGAGTTCAGAGCTAGTCAAGGAGACTGGTGGAAAAGTAGATGAATCCAGACGCCAACTAGGCTCTTCCTGCTCCTTAAGATCCAGGTCAGATCGATTCGAAACTCTGCTCAACAGATGGTGTACACGGAAAGCCTCCCAGGAGTCCTGCCAATTCCTGGAGGGCTCCTTGCCCCTGGGGTTAAGAGCACAGACTCAGGCTGCCTGGGTTTAAATCTCAGCTCTCCTCCTTGCTAGGGTGACCACGTTCCTTAACTGCTGTGTGCCACATCTGTAAAAGGGGGATAATGATAGTACCTACTTCATAGGATTGTTGTGAGAATTAAATGAACTAATTCATGTGAAATGCTTAGAATGGAGCCTGGCACATAGGAATCACTGTGAAAGAGTAACTCTTACTCTCATTGTCATTTCTAGCTCAGAGCTCCTGCTTGCATTGAATTAATTCAGTTTATGCATCTTCTCACCCCCCCTGCTGGAATTGCCAGCTCTACCCTTAGTCAGCCCAGA
This sequence comes from Tolypeutes matacus, assembly GCA_026826555.1. Lineage (NCBI taxonomy): Eukaryota > Metazoa > Chordata > Mammalia > Cingulata > Chlamyphoridae > Tolypeutes > Tolypeutes matacus. Next base: position 30,425,512 of record JAKSZT010053883.1, read on the forward strand.
CAAAGACCTCAATCCTTTTCTTTATGTTCCATTAAAGAAGAAGAAGAAGAAAAATCAGCTCCACCCCTAAAACAATGCATGACCGGGCATACAAAGCCTCTGTGGGTAGCAGGCATTTCCAAAGGATGGGGAGAAGGGATTTATAGATTGCAAAATGCCAGCAGTGTAAAAAAAAAAAGTCAAATCTTTGATATTTCCACTCCTAAAAGCCCCTCAGCCATTTCCACCACCAGAGCTGCAACCTGTTTTATTATTTTCCCTCCCCCACCCCCAAATTTCTACTTATTTCCCATGCAAAGCAGTTTAGCTCTCTCTTTTGGTTCCTTGTCTCCTATTAAATCATATCCTCCGGATATTCTCTCCCCCCAAATACCTTATCAAGGTATTTTCTTATACGAAGACATTTGCTTTCCAAAGAGGAATTCTGGTGTCAGATGTCATATCAGTCAGGATCCAGCCCAGAAAAGCGGAAAGAGTAACCTCTCTAAACATTCAAGACAGAGGGTATTTAATGCAGGGCACACACATGATTGAAGGGTGGTGAAGCCAAAAAGCTTGGCTGTACAAGTGGATACTATATTGAAATACCTTCAGGCTGGTAAAGAGCTGCTGTCCCATGCCCCAGGTACTCCCCCCACCCATCCCCAGTCTGTCCTCCACACACTCCTCCCCAGGATCCAGCAACTGAAGGGTTAATGCCCATCCCCGCAGGGAGCCTCCAGGATCTGCCCCAGGGCATCTATTCTGATTGGTCTGTGCCTGTGCCACTCCCTTGCTGGTTGTTAAATATTTGTAACACCACCCTCAGGCCAGATGAACAGGACCTCAGTGGAAAACGAGTCTGGGGCTAGGAGAAGCTTTTGAGAATGGAAGCAAAGGAGTAGCAAAACTGGAAGTGGTAACTGGAGGATGGAGCCGTGGGATGGGTTGAGACTAGAGGCAGGGAGACCCTTAGGAGGCTATTGTCACCAGTCCAGGTAAAGAATCGGATCATCTGACCGAGTGTGTTTTCTGGACACTCTGCTGGACAGTACCTAACAGCATGCTCTCCCTACCGAAGCTAAGATCTGGGGGACATGGGCCCCATCTTTTCACAGGTGGGGAAATTGAGGCCAGAGCGACAGGTTTGCCCATGTCATATAGCAAGCTCGAACCAGAGCTGGGTGGCGCCCAGCCCAGTCCTACCCCCTCCCCACCCTGTCCCAGAATAACCTGCACACCTGGGCTGCAGCACAGCACCGCAGAGTCAGGAGGAGGAGATGAGAGGAGGAGGAGACGCCAAGGTGAGCAGGACCTTCAGAGTCCGCTCCAAGGGAGACAGCAGAAACTAATGAGATCTCCGCAGGACACAACAAAGCTGGAAGAGGCCTTTGAGCGGCTGCAAAGGGAAGCCCGAACTGAGCAGTCAAGGACATGCACAGCCCCACTCCTGTGAAAGAACGGGTGAGAGGTAATTAGTGGTGGTGAGAAGCGAAGCGTTAATGGATGGGAGTGGGCCAGGGGGGGCCACCCTTTTCTCAAAACCAGCCCCACACAAGGACCTTGCTCTCTTCTTGGTGACCTCGATGAATCTTACAAACACACAGGCTGTTAGAACTAAAAGGTGCCATCCCACAACCAAACACCCAGTCCTACCTGGGCCCGTCCGGATCAGTATAAAAATGTCAGAAATGGACTCTGGACAAAGTCAGCAAAAGGGCTTTGACTCAAAGGCTCTGAGGGTCTCCTAGACTCAGGAGGAGACGTCAGAACTGGCTTTAGGAACAGGCAGGAGCTAGAGGGACGGTGGGCAAGGCTGAATGGAAGGGGGCCTCAAGGGGGCACATGTGGGGAAAGGAAACGGTGGCCAAGGCTGACCTCCATTGATTCTCCTGCTCTGGCATCTGTCCAAGCGCCCCATGGCAGGACGAGCTGGGGTCCCTGAGGTCAGGAGAAGGGAGGCCCGACCCCATCCGCTTCTGGGTGGCACTGGAAGGCCACCAGGGATTTTCTTCCCACCAGGGCATTACTCCAGCTGGGAGAGGTAACGATCCCCCACTCCTTCAAAACAATCCAGGTGATATTTGGGGAGTCAAAACCCAAGAGATAGCCTTGAGCTTCTTATTTAGAGACCACTGAAGCCCAGAGAGGGGAGGGACCTGCCCACTGTCAGGTGGTGAGCTGGTGACTCAGTCCTGCCTGTTGTCTCCCTTTCGAGGGTACAAGTCTGCAAGTCGGAGGCTTCTGGGGCACAAGGGGCGACCTGGCCTGAGCAGGACTCCCCGGCACTCATCTTCCAGGAGCCGTCTTCCTTCTCCTTCCCTGAGCACTGAGGGGCAGGGGCACTGCACTGGCGTCTCCTGCCCTCTTCTCCGAGTTTACCTGTACAGAGTCCTTGCTGCACAGGAAGGCCGGGTGGCTGTGGCCCAGGCCGGGCCCAGCCTCGACCTAGGCCCCCCTGGTGTCTTGACAGCATCCTGTGTGTGGCTGAACTGGCAGACAGGAGAGATGGGAGGGAGGTGGAAGCCTGTCTGGGCTTCCTGGGGACCCCACCCCACTCCACCCTGCCTCTGTATTCCCTGTCCTGGTCCCTGCCGCTCGCCTCTCTCCCTCTCCCTACCCCTGCTCTCCCAGGGACACAGTTTTTCATTTAACCTGCAGCAATATCTGCTCAAGCAATCATCTCTTTCCTTTCCCCTTCCTTACACTGCAGCCAGGACTATTTAAAAGGAAGAAACTTTAAATTAAATTCGGGGGAATTTGAGTGAAAGAAAACAAACCCTCACTATTATCCCGGGTAAGAAAAGGGCGTCTGGCACCTGGTGGAGAACTGCAGGCTTTCCTTCATCTTCATCAGCCAGGAAGGAAATCAGGAAGTCTTGCTCTTCCCTCACCCCTGACGCCCCCACAACCCCAGCCCTCTGGTCACTCATGGACCAGGCTAACTGAACAGGAAGCTGAAGCCCTTACAGAGGTGGCTGAGTATTCTCCCAGCTGCCTGAGGACAAGACTCACTCACCTGGATTCAGACAGGGTTTACAGGCTCCACAGTGGGAAAGGCCCTCTTGGGAGAAGAAGCAGTGAGACCTGTAAGGAAAGAAGGGGACAAGCTCTGTAGGCTGACTGGGCCCCCCTCTTCTGGCAGCCTGTTTAAACTGGGAGGTTCCAGAAGGATCTCCTGGGATAAGTGAGTCTCTGGTGAAGCCCTCCCAAGACCTCAGCCCTTTCCTGGGTGCTGCTGGGGTGGGAGGCACAAAAAAAGACCCAGAGTCCGGCTCAGTCCATTTTTTCCTCTGCCTACTGCCGCCTCTCCTCCCCAGGGTGGGCTGGGACCAAGGGCAAAGGCATTTATCAGCCCTAGTTCTCGGACATGGATCTTCACCAGGCCAGGAAACAAGCTTCTGGTTTTACCTCTCTCCTTCCCTTTCCCTTTCTGACAGCACAGGCCCCTGGGGCCTGTGTCTGGGGAGCATCTCTAGGGCCCCTGTGTGGGGAGTTAGGTATGTTCTGCCTCTCGCTCAGGTGCTGCCCCCACCCTAGGAGAGCAGGAGATGGATGGTTAGGCTGGCTCCACTCCAGGCACTGGGTCAGATACTCTTTCCCCCCTCTTCCTTGTCTCCTTTCCTTGCCTGTGATGAGATTTAGGCTGCAGGGACTTGAGGTGTGAGTGTGGCCAAAGGTGCCAGAGAAGCTGCCCGGTTTGTTTGCTCTTGTCAACCTCAGGTCCACCTGTGATGCTGGCAAAGCCTCCTGAGCTCCTTGTGGTCCGGCTCTGGCCTGCGACGGCATGTTGGGGCTTGCGGCTGGAACCTCAGTGCTTGGAGAGCCCCTCTGCATCCCCTCTGGCAGCAGCTGCCTGAGTCGGGGTTCAGAGGTTCTGTCTGTAACATGAGCTCCTATTCCGTGAGCTCTTACTATGTGCCAGTTTCAATCTACGAGTGTCACTGACCTTGTTCCTTTTTTCCTTCACAGTAATGCCACGAAGCAGGCACTTTTAATGATCCCATTTTATAGATGAGGAAATGGAGACTTGGAGAAGGTAAGTGAATGTGTCCAAGTCACACAGCTGGTAACCACCAAGGTCGGATTTGCCCTTGGCTGCTGACTCTAAAACCGAGGCTCTTGGTCACATGGCTACACTGCTTCCCGCCTCTGCTAACTGCGGGTTCTGCCTTGCATGTGGGACAGGATGGAAAACCACTGTTCACAAGCTGAACTTGAGCAAGCTGCTTAGCGTTCCGAGTCTCCGTTTTCCCATATGACAAAGGGAAATGGTGGTACTCCATGGGCATGAAGGGCTACGTGGCCAAGAGGGTGACTCTCATTTGCTGAGGGGTCCAGACCACCCTCCCAATACAAGGAAGGCAGAGAATAAGAACTTGGATATGTTGCCTCATAGGCAGGCAGGCAGACAGATGGGCAGACAGAGAGGACCCTTTGAAAGACAGAGTTGAGACATGGAGGAAATGAAAACGCGTCAGGATTAAAATTAGTGTTAGGGTGCGGGAAGTATAACTAAAATTAAAAAAAATGATATATCTTTTAATATTATTCTGATAATAAAAGCAATCCATATTTATTGTTGGAAACTAGGAAAATACAGAGAAGCATAAAGAAGGAAATAAAAATGATCCACCGCCCTACCATCTAGCAATAAATACTGTTAATACTGTCTTGTGTTTCCTTCCTATTGTTTTCCTTGGGCACACATGCAGTGTTGAAGGAGTTTCCCAGCCTAGTCCTGAGCTGTGTCCAGCTCTGGGATTCAGCCACATTCCAGCATATCTGAGATGCTGGTAGGACGGGGCCACCATGGTCTGTTGCCTCTGGGACTGTAGTGCCTCCTGAGGTAAACTCCAAGGTAGACCTGGGTCTGAATGCCAGCTCCCCCTCTGATAGCTGGGCAAATGTGGGCCTGACTCGCTGCTTCCTAACCTACAGGCTGGGGATAATTGTGGTGCCCAAGTTATAGATTGTAGAGAGCATTGAAGGAGATAATAATACACGTAACGAGGTACAAACAATGACAGTGTTTTCACAGCTAGAAGCTACCAGCTATTTCTCTGCATAGAGAGACAGAAACGCAGCAGGGCCCCCTTGTTTGGAGCAAGCTACTTGGGTCTTCTTCTGAGCAAATATAAGGCCAATAGGCAAACTCACTGAGTGGTAAGGCGACCTTTTGGTGTGTGTGCATGTGCACACGTGCATGCGGGTGTATGTAATAAAAGAGCTGGAACCCTGGATCCCATGTGGGGCTGGCAGGATTCAGGCCCATTGCATGGACGGGTTTCCACAGGGCAGGCAGGACTGTCCTCAAGCAGTGTCCTGTCTCTCTCTTCTCCTGGTGTTTGGAAGAAAGATTGACCCTCTTTGGACCACATGACTCCCTTGGGCCCATGGAGAGGATGAAGACAGAGACCTCAAGGTGGGGTCACTGGACTCTGCTGTTAGATGATTGGAAACATAGAACAGATTCTTCTGCCTTTGAGCCCCCACCTGCTGAGCTGGGCCGTGCTGGTTACAGTGGCCTTATTACTTAGAGTGCTTGCCACTGGGAAGGCGCAGGTGAGTGGTAGTTAGTTACAAAGCCTTAGGGCCAGGCGGGAGAGGTGAGCGATTGTAATTCAGATTTTTCCATGTCCCAGCCCCATGGACTCCTGTGTATGTCCCTGGGAAGGAGAGATGACTAAGAGAAAATAAAAAGCAATTTCACTAGAAAACCTATAAGACCTTGGGGGCATTAGCAGCACCCCCTTGGCACTCCCCCAGCCTCAAGAGAGGACGGTGATCGGCCTCCCTGCCACCCTTCCCTTCTTCTTTGGAGCGGCTTCACTTCCTGCTCCAACTCTGTGGCTCAGGTGGGAGCTGCCAGTCAGGATCCAGCCTTCCAGCCACATGGGTGTGCATGCGACCCAAGTCCAGCCAATCTAGAATCTTCCCTGAGAATTTTAAAATTGGAACAAAGGGAAAAGAGTCAGCTCTTCTCTGAAGGCAAATTAAGGAGATATGCTCCTTGGAGTTATGGGGGGAGGGGGTCCTCCCTTACCCTGTGGGAGGGATCAGTATGAGTAAGATAGAACAGAGCCAACACATTGAGACAGGCAGAAGTGAGAAATGGAGCAGGGAAAAGGTTTGACAGGTAACCAAATCCCTTCCAAGCAGACCCCTCTTCTCCCAATGGTTTGGTCATGTGAACCAATAGACTCTTCTTTTCATCCAAGCTCTTTCAAGTTGGGATTCTGAACTTCAAAGTACTGGCTAATATGATTCCAGTGCATTGATGGTGGGTCTGGCAGGAGATGCTGAAAGCCCTTGGGGGTACTGGTGCCTGCTGAGCGGGGCGGAGCTGGTTTATCCAGGGAGAATGGCAGAGATGCCCAGGAGAGAAGGCAGTGCTGGGGAGAGAAGCAGAACCTGGCAGAAGCAGCAGAAAACTGGGGATGGATGGAAGTGGAGACATGTCATATAACTGAGCAGACTTGTGGAATCTATCACACACAATATCAATGCAATCTCGTATTCTTTTTATTTCCACTTGACTTTACACTTCGGGCATTTTCCCTTAAAATTAAATATTATTTGAGAACATGATTTTTAATGACCACATAGCATTCCATCATATGACTCTAACAATTTATTAATCCCCTAGTGTTGGAGGTTGAAAATAAATGGTCTTCATTTGAAAAAAAAAAAAAAAAAAAAGATCTTTTTGTTATTGTATACTACACTGTTAGGAACCTTCTTGAAAATAAATCTTTGGGCACATCTTTAATTATTTCCTCAGGAGAAATTGTCATAAATGGAATTGCTTTATTAGAGGGTATGGACATTTTAAAGCCTTTGATCCATATAAATAAATTGCCTTACAGAATTGTTGTGACAATTCACATTCCCACTGCAGGATAGGAGGTTTCCTTTCCTCTGAATCTTGCCAGCCCTAAGTACTATGGTTTTTTAAAAGCTTGGCTAAGATGACAGGCAAAAAAATTATGTCTCATTTTAATTTGCATTTCTTTTATTAGTAGTAATGTTGAAATGTTTCATGTATTTATTGGTTATTTGTAGTTTTCTATTGCAAATTTCTTATTTATATCCTTTATTCATTTTTCTAATGGAGTTTTCAGATTTTTCTTGATTTGTAAGTTATTCACCTTGACAAACTGTATATATTACAAATATTATTTCCTAGTTCTTAGTTTGTTGTTTTATTTTTAATTTTGTTTATGATATTTTGATCTATTTAAGGGTTTAAATGTTGTTTTTAGATTTTTCGTTCATTTCTTTGTTCTTCCTTCTGGAAAAAATGTGCTTAGAAATACCTTCCTCATTCCAAAGCCAGATAAATATTCACCCATATTTTCTTCTTGGTCTTCTAAAATGTAATAGTTTAAACTTACTCATCCACCTAGAATTTATTTTGATTAGGGTGAGGTAAGGATCCAACTTTTTTCTCCTTTAATAGTCACTCAGTTGTCCAAACATCATATGTTAAATAATCCATTCTTTTTGCACACATTTGAAAGAGCACCTTTTCACCCATTGAATTATTTTAAGTGCTAGGATCTGTTTCTAGGCTTTCTACTACATTCCTCCAGTCTATTTTACTATTCTTGGACTGGAATATAATTGAATTTACTCATTTGGACCCAAACCAAGAGTCCTTGTTTTCCAAAAGAGAAATTTGACCCAGTTGTATTTATTGTCAAAATTGATGATAATTTTGCATTTTCATCTTGTTTTATGCCTCTTTTCTTTTTTATGCTTTCTTTGGTCTGCTTGTCCACTGCTGTATCTGCAATGCCTAGAATAGCACCTGGCAAAGAGTAGGAAGTCAATAAATGCTTATTAAATAAGAAATAAGTAAATTTAGTACAGTGGCTATTGAAGAGGAAAAAGTAATGTTGAGTCAACTGGCTAGCCATTCAGAAAATAAATAAATATAGACTCTTACCTCATATCATGCACAAAAGTACATTTCAGATGAATAAAAGATTTAATCTTTAAACTAAACAAATATTAGAAAAAATGTAGGAGGATATGTTTATAACAGTGGGATAGACAAGATTCTCTTAAGTTAGCTATGAGATGCAAATTCACAAAGGAACAGATTAATAATTCTGTTTATGACAAAATTTAAAATTTCTATAAGGTACAAGACAGTATAAGCCAAGCTAAGTAAAGCTATAGACTGGAAGAATATATTTGCCATAAGCATAGCAGACAAAGGATTAATAATCAGAATATGAATTAGATCCCACAAATAGAAAAGAACGGGGAAACGGATGTGGCTCAAGAGGGTCGGCGACCGTCTACTATATGGAGAGACCGGGGTTCGATCCCTGGTACCTCCCGGTAAAAAAAAAAAAAAAAAAAAAAGAAAAGAACAATAAAACAAAATCTGTACAAAATAGGACAAAAGATATGAATTGGCGATTCACGTGGGGGAAATGTAAACATTTTAAATTAAAATTTGCTTTAGTAATCAGGGGCATGAAAACTAAAAGGACAATGAGATTTTTCGCCCCTTTGGTTGGCAGTATCAAGTGTTGTGCTGGCTAGGATGTAGGGATGTAGGATGTACATTCACACAAACGGGTGAGCATAAATTAGCATCGCCGAAGTGGTTGGGTAGGATCCATTAAAAAAAAAAAAATGCATACACCCTTTTGATTTGAAATTTCACTTCTTGGTGTTTTACCCTCTGAGAATTACTCTCACCTGTGCAAAAAGAGGCAGCTGTCAAGATGTTTCTTTCATCCTTGCAATTGATTAAACAATTGTAAAGAAACTTCCTATCTTTCTATAGAAATAAACCAAGGAACATCCATAGCAATGGTTCTTAAAGTATTTGTGCTATGGACTTCTCTGGTGAAGCCCACAGATTCCTTCTCAGAATAATATTTTTAATGCATAAAATATATACATAGGATTACAAAGGACACTAATTATATTGAATGCAATTATGAACCTTTAAAAAATGAGATATACATATTTTTATTAATACATTTAATATCAAGGTCTAGAGGGAGGTTTCATAACTACTGAATATTTGAAGTTGAAACGAGGAGTGTAAGCAATATTCTGAGATACCTGCAATCGCTGTAATCCGATATGAAGATATCTGTGATTTCTACTGCCGACAAGGTGCTAATTCTACTGTTGTTTGCTGCCTGCTGCATTAGTTTCCTATTGCTGTTAGGACAAATCCACGCAAATTTAGTGGCTTAAAACAACACAGCTTTATTATCTTACATTTCTGTAGGTCAGAATTCCAAAATCCAATGTTGGTAAGGCTGCGTTCCTTTAGGAGGCTCCAGGGGGAAAATCTGTTTCCTTGCATTTTCCAGCTTCCGTAGGCTGCCTGCATTCCGTGGCTTGTGTTTCCGCATATTTCCCACCTCTGCTTCCATTGTCGCATTGCCTGCTCTGGCTCTAACCCCTCCTACCTCCTCTTACAAGGAACTTTGTGTCTACCTTGGGCCCACTTGGATAATCCAGGATAATCTCATCTCAAAATCCCTAACCTAATCACATCTACAAAGTCCCTTTAGCCTTGTAAGGTAGCATATTCACAAGTTCTGGGAATTAGGAGGTGGGTCTCTTTGGGTGGCTATTTTTCTGCCTCTTCACCGATATTGACAGTTGATGGAAATGACAAATTTCAGTTAGAGTTTAGTAAAAATAAAGATATAAAACTTCCCAACTCAAGTTCACAGACCTCCCGAATTCTACCCATGAACCCAAGATCTACAATATGGAATGCTCTGCATTAATACAGAAGGCACTATAATTTATATGGTTGAGAATACAAAGCAAATTGCAGAACAATATATAGTATAGATTCATTCAACTAAAATTTTTTACAGCTTGATTGAGGTATAATTGATATATGAGTCAAACATATTTTAAGGGTACAATTTGATAAGTTTTGATTATTGTGATGTGTGTATATACCATAATCAATAAACAGATCCATCATCCCCTAAAAGTTATCTTGTACTCCTTTGTAATTTCTACATCCTTCTCTTCCCTGTCCTCACCCCAGGCAACAGATCTGCTTTGTGTGACTAAAGATTAGGTTGTGTTTTATAGAGTTTTCTATAAATAGAATCATAAAATACGTACTTTTTTTTTTTTTTTTCTGGTTCACTCCATCCAGCACAATTATTTTGAGATTCATTTATGTTGTTATTGTGTATCAGTAATTCATTTCTTTTTATTGGTCAGTAGTGTTCCACTGTATGGATATACCGCAAATTATTTAATCCAGTCACCTGTTGATGTGCATTTGGATTGTTTCCAGTTTTTGGTTTTTACAAATAAAGCTGCTATGAAAATTCATGTACAATTTCATGTATAAGTCTTTTAGGGACATTGTGGTGGTTTGGAGCTGTATTTACCCCAGAAAAACACGTTCTTAAACTTAATCCATTCCCGAGGGTGTGAACCTATTGTAAGTAGGACCTTTTGATGAGGTTACTTCACTTAAGGTATGGCTCATCTTAATCCTATTACTGGAGTCCTTTATAGGCAGAATGAGAAAACGATGGAAAGTAAGAGGCTGAAATTGAACAGAACTGGGAAGAGAACTGAGAGGCTGGGAGGAGCCGCCATATGCATTGCCATGTGACAGAAGAGCAAAGGGCCAAGGATCACTGACAGCCTGCTCCAGAATGCCACAGTGTTTGGGGAAAAAGCACCACCTTAACGATGCCTTGAGTTGGGCTTTTTCCTGAACTCAAAATTGTAAGCCCTTAAATTCCCAATATTTAAGCCATCCTTTTGCATAGTATTTTCTTGAGAAGCCAAGGAAACTAAAACAGACAAATACTTTACTCCTGGGTAAATACCTAAGAGTGGCATGGCTGGGTTATATGTTAGGAGTAATTTTATAAAAACTTTTTGAGAAACTGACAAAGTTTTCCAAAGGGATGGTACCATTTTATGTTCTCACAAGAAGTGTATGAGAGTTTCAGTTGTTCCCTATCCTCAGCAATACTTCATACAATCAATTAAAAAAACCTTAGCCATCCCATTGTTGCATAGTAGTATCTCATTGTGGCTTTAATTTTCATTTTCCTAATGACTAATAATGTTGAGCATTTTTTCCTGTGCCTTTTTACTATTCATATAGCTTTTTTGGTTCAAATACTTTGCCCACTTTTAAAATTGGATTGTTTGTCCTCTTATCATTAAGTTGTAAGATGTATATGTTGTATATATTTTACAAATATTTTCTCCAAGTATGTAGCTTGCCTCTTCATTTTAAAGTTTTGCTGATTTATTGATTTTTGAATAGCTCATGCTTTTTACGTTCTACTTAAGAAATCATTGCCAAGCCTGAGGTTATTAAAATAGTCTCTTCTGTTTTCTTCTAAAAGTTTTATGCTTTTAGCTCTTACATTTGTGTATATGACCAATTCCAAGGTAAAGTTTGTATGTGATGTGAGATAAGGGTCATGTTTCCCCCCTCCCCAAACAATATCCAATTGTTCCAGAGCCAGTTGTTGCAACAATTATCCTTTCTTTTGAATTGTGTTGGCATTTTTGTTGAAAATAAATTGACCATATATACCATTCATTTTAAACTGTGTACTTTCATTTTTATTCAGTTCAAGATATTTTCTGCTTTTCTTTGATTTCTTCTTTGACTCGTGAGTTATTTAGGAGTGTTATTTAGTTTCCAAATATTTGAAGATTTCTTTGTGTTATTGATTTTTCATTTAATTTCACTGAGGTCAGAGAACATACTTCATATTATTTGCATCCTTTCAAATCTATTGAGACATGTTTTATGGCCCAGAATGTGATCTATCTTAATAAATGTTCTGTGTACTCTTGAAAATAATATATATTCTGCTGTTGCTTCGTGATGTGTTCCGTAAATGTCAATTAGGTCAAGTTTCTGGATAGTGTTGTTCAAGTCTTTTATATACTTACTGATTTTCTATCAACTTTTTCTATCAATTATTAAATTAACAGTGTAGAATCTCTGACTGTAATTGTGGATATATCTATTTCTCCTTTTGCTTCTGTTTTTGTTTTACGTGTTTTAAAGCTCTGTTGCTAGGTCCAAGGTCCATAAAAGTTTAGGATTATGTCTTTTGGATGAATGAACTCCTTTGTCATCATGAAACGACTCTCTTTATCTTTGGTAATATTCTTTGTTCTGGAATCTACTTTGTCTGATATTAAGGTAGCCATTCCCGTTACATGTCACTTGAAGGTGTCCCATAGTTCACTGATACTCTGTTCTCTCTCTCTCTTTCTGTGTGTGTGTGTGGTTACTCTTCTTTTTCTCTGTGTGTTTCATTTAATTTTGTATTGTTTCTATTCCTATGTCTTCTAATCTTTTCTTCTGCAGTGTCTAATTTGCTATTAATCCCATCCAGTGTATTTTTCATCTCTAGAAGTTCAATTAAGGTCATTTTTCCATCTTATATTTCTCTCCTTAACATGCTTATATTTTCCTTTGTTTTCTTGAATATGTGAAATATAATTACAATAATTAAAAAAAATAACTTTTAATGTTCTCTTCTGCTAATTCTATCATCTGTTTCCATTCTTAGGTCTGTTTATATTGATTGCTTTTTCTCCTTATATGTGCTATAATTTTCCTGCTTCTTTGCATGTCTGGTGATTTTTTTTTTTTTTTTTTTTTTTTTTTGGATGCCAGACATTGTGATTTTACTTTGTTGGGTCCCAGATTTGTATTTTTTATTTTAAAAAATCTTAAATTTTTTCTGGGTTCCAGTTAAGTCACTTGGGAAAAGTTTTAGACTCTTGAGATTTGCTTTTAAGCTTTATTAGGTGGGATCACAAGTGTCTTCTGATGATTTTGACCGACTATTGAGGCATATCCTTCTGCATCCTCTACTGAATGCCCCATATATTTCCAAGTCATTTCCATTCTGGGTATTGGAATCATGAATTCTTCCTGGCCCATATGAGCTCCAGGGATTGTTCTGCTTGCTTCTTTCAAGTGGTTGATACTCAGCTGAAGACTGCAAGGGGATATTCTACAGATCTCCAGAACTTGCTCTGTGTGAAGCTCTCTCTTCTCTAGTACTCCGTCTTTTGAATGTTAGCTTCCTTGGCCTCCTCAAACTCCCAACTTCATCTCCTCTGTCAAGTTGACAAACTGAGTCCTTTTGGGTTCCTCCTTCCTACATCATAGCTGTGAGCTAAAGCTCATAAGGCTCACCTCATTTGTTTTCTTTCTCCAGGGACCACTGTCCTGTACTGCCTATGGTCTAGTGTCTGAAAACTGTTGTTTCTTATATTTTGTCTGGGTTTTTAATTGTTTCAAGTAGGAGGGTAAACCCAGGCAGCTAGTCTCTCTTGGTCAGAAGCAGAAAAATTCCATTCAACTAAAATATAAAAAAACAAAACTATATATTTTTTCATCTACCTATATATGTTCGTAAATGTTCAGGAAAATGCCTGGGAAGATACAGACTCCATTGAATTCTGTATTAAGGACTGGGATTGGTATAAAAGTGGTTAAAAAGTGCTTTATCTTAATATTCTTTGAACATTTAAGTAATGTGCTTATGTATTACTTGTGTAAAGGTAAATAAAAGAAAAAAAATTCCCGAACCTTTATACTTTTTTCTGATTATCAGCTACAGGAATAAAGCAGTAATAGCCATCTGTAAGATAAGAAATAAGCATCTTTTGAATTCTTCCACCCATTCATAACAAATTTCTGATTTGGGTCAGTATAATCTGGTTTTCTACCCAATTTTCTATCTTTTTAAAGATTTTACACTCTGTGTCTTTGCTTTCAAAATTAGAGTTGATATTAATATTTTGTTTTGTAAATATTTACAATAATTATTCAGAATTAATATTTATATTTGACTTGTTCAATGCTTACTGGCATACATAACTTTCCAAAATAGAAAACTTTATTTGAATAATTTTCAGTTGCAGTAAAAATTTCAAACAATGTTGAGAAAGTAAATGTTCTTTGATCCCCAACCCCAGATAATTGCTGTTAACAGTTTGCTGCAGAGCCATCCAGATTTTGTATACATATTTGTTTCTTCATAAATCAAATTATAATATACATAGTTTTCAAGTATGCCTTTTCCCACTTCATATAACATGAGCACCCTTCCATGTCACTTCATGTAGAGCTTTTACATATCTATGTACTGTATATATGTACCACATGGATAAATAGATATCATAATTATTTCACTACTCCTCTAGTAATGGGCATTTAGATTGTTTCTAATTTTTCATTACAATAAACAGTGTTGCAGTCAACACCATAATTAAATATTTGCACATATTCAAGAATATTTTCTTAGAATAAATGCCTAGAGATGAGAATTTCTGGATCACAGCACATGCTTTAAGGCTTTTGATACTTATTAACACTTTGCCATCCAGAAAGATACCAATTTACACTGGTTTCAATAGCATAAAAAAGTGTCCATTTCCCTCAGGTTTTTTTTTTTAAAGAGAAGTTGTGGGTTTACAGAAAAATCATGCATTAAAAAGATAGAGTTCCCATATGCCATCCTATTATCAATACCTTGCGTTTGTTACAATTCATAAAAGAACATTTTAATAATTGTACTATTAACTATAGTCCATCATTTACAATAGGATTCACTGTTTGTGTTGTACAGTCCTATGTAATTAAAAAATTTTTTATTCTAGTAACATATATACAACCTAAAATTTCCCCTTTTAAGCACATTCACATTTACTGAATTAGAGCTGTTAATCACATCCACAACATTGTACGACCATCACCAACATCTATCACTAAAACTTTACAATCGACACTCTGTACAATTTAAGTATTAACTCCCCATTCCCTACCCCCACCTGGCCTCTGTTAACCTATATTCTAGATTCTGACTGGATGAGTTTGCTTATTCTAATTACTTCATATCAGTGAGATCATACAGTAGCGGTCCTTTTGTGCCTGGCTTATTTCACTCAACAAGATATTGTCAAGGTATCAGAGCTTCATTTCTTTTTATGCCTGAATAATATTCCATCCTATGAATATACCACAGTTTATCCATTCATAGGTTGATAAGACGCTTGGGTTGCTTTCACCTTTTGACAATTGTGAATAATGCCACCTTGAACGCTGGTGTGCAAATATCTGTTTGAATCCTTATTTTCAACTCTTTCAGGTATATACCTGGAAGCCTACACCAGGTTTTATCATTAAAAAAAAGAAAAAGAAAGAGAAAAGAAGGAAAAAAGAAAGAATGAAAGAAAGAAGGAAGGAAGGAAGGGAGGGAAGGAGGGAGGGAGAGAAGAAGGGAGGGAAGGAAGGAAAGAAATAAAACTGCCAGTTTGAAAGGGGAAAAAAGAAACATAACTGAGAATTTGGCTCCATTTAGGCTTTATACTATCCTTTTCTTTCAAAACTTGTTTGAAATTTCCACATTATCTTTTGGTATTTAGCTAGAGTAGGGGTTGGCAAACCTTAAAAGGGACAGATAATAAATATTTTAGGCTTTGAGGGCTCTCCAGTTTCTGTTGCAACTACTGGATTATGCCCTTGTAATGTGAAAGCAGCCATAGATAATATGTAAACAAATGAGCATGATTGTATTCCAATAAAACTTTATTTACAAAAACAGACAGTGGGCTTGATTTGACATGCAGGTCATAGTTTGACAACCTTTGTACTAGAACAGTGCTACACATTAAAAATATAATGCAAGCCATATATGTAATTATTTAAAATATTATAGTATCCACATTAAAAAGTAAAAGGAAACATGAAATTAGTATATTTTAATGCAACGTATCAAAATGATCATTTCAACATGCAATCAATGTAAAAATTATCGCAGTATTTTACAGGGTTACATTTGTGGTATGTCTTCAAAATCCAGTGTATATTTTACACGTATAGCACAGCCATTCAGCCAGCCATTCAGACTGTTCAAGTGCTCAATAGTCACATGTGGCTGGTGGCTACTTATTGGATAGAGCAATTCCAGAGCATAAGTCTATGCCTGACTTCCTTTTTCCTTTGTAGGAGACTACTTTTTTC
This sequence comes from Tolypeutes matacus, assembly GCA_026826555.1. Lineage (NCBI taxonomy): Eukaryota > Metazoa > Chordata > Mammalia > Cingulata > Chlamyphoridae > Tolypeutes > Tolypeutes matacus. Next base: position 30,441,527 of record JAKSZT010053883.1, read on the forward strand.
TTTTTTCTTTCTTTCTGTAGATATGCTTTTGAGAATTAGGTCTTAATTTTTCAATATTTTTTTGCCTGGTCTATTTATTGACTCTTTTCTAACTATAGATTTAATTCTTTAATTCTTTAACAAGAAACAGTTCTCACATTATATCTCTGGTTGTTGCTTTGGTTCTATGCTTCTATCTTCTTTGGAAACGCTAATTATTTGTATATTGTGTGTCTGTCACTTCTCCTTCACTGCTTCTATCTCTGTCTTTTTCCTTTGCACTCTGGGGAAACTTTTAAAAAGTTTGCCCTCCACATCACCGATTCCATTTTTCTGCACTGTGGTTTCTTGTCTTTGCAGGTTTCTAAAGAAAATTTAAGTATTATTTATACTCTTTCCTTATCTAGCCTTCTTTTTATTTCTTCCTGCTTCTCAGCCAACCAGCTCTTTTCCCATTTAAATCTTCTGTTTTATCACTCATTTTACTCCTTCTTTATTTAAAAATTCAATTTATCTGAACATAAAAATAAGCCTATTCAGGAGTGGATGTGGCTCAAGTGGTTGATCTCCTGCCTCCCACACGGGAGGTCCCCGGTGCCTCCTAAAAACAAAAAACAGACAACAAGCAAACTAACGGAAAAAACAAAAACAAAAACAAAAACAACAACTCTGGGGAGCTGATGTGGCTTAGTAGTTGAGTGCCGGCTTCCCCATAAGAGGTCCTGGGCTCATTCCCCGGCCCCAGTACCATTAAAAAAAAAAGAAAAAAAAAAAGCCTATTCAGTCAACTCTGCTGAAAACCTTATTGATTTTAAGTTGTCTAGTATAGTAGCCAGTTATTGCTACAAAAAACTGTATAACAAACTACCCCAAAAATCTGTGATAAACAACAAGTATTTAGTCCCATGCTCACATGTCTGAAGGTCAGCCTTGGGTTGTGGGCCTGCCATTTGACAGGTGGCTCGGCTCCATATGTCCTTCAAGGCTCCAGGATATGGGGACAGTGGCAGCCTGGAGCATGTTCTTCTCATGATGGAGGTTAAAGGTCCCAAAGGGGCATGTGGAATAGACTCTGAAGGCTAAGGCTCAGATCTCACACAATCATTTCTGCCCATAATACCACTGACCAGAGCTGGTCCTATGGCCAAGCCCCAAATCACCAACCATGGTGATTTTGGAGAGTTTTATCACTTCACCCTTTATCATTTGTTTTAAAGGGTTAATTTATAAAACTACAGTGATTTACCACTACACATCTGTCAGAACAGCTAAATTAAAACACACACAGAGAAACAAAAACAAAACAATGATACCAAATGCTGGTAAGGATACAGAGAAGTTGGAATACATACATTGCTGGGAAAGATGCAAAATGGTACAGCTCCTTTGGAAACCAGTTCCTCAACTTTTTATAACATTCTACATATACCTACCATACAACACAGCAATTCTACTCTTAGGTATTTATCCAAGAGAAACAAAAACTTAGGCTAAGTGAAAGAAGCCAGATTCAAAAGGCTACATAGTGTATTATTTCATTTTATATGACACTCTGGAAAAGGAAAAAAACTAGAGGGACAGAAACAGATGAGTTGATTTTTAAAAAATGATTGAAAACAAAAGCTGGGGCCTTTCTTAAAATGTCTTTGTTTTTTTTTTTTTTTTTTTTAAATTTTTTTAATTAAAAGGCTCTTCTCCTTAGTATAGAGTGATATGGTCGCTATTTTAATTACAGTATATATTATATCCTGTGTTGCTGGATTTTTCCCCTCTATAGTTTTGGATGAAAATAATTCTTTCTAAATCTAGTGTTTAACCATAATTAGAACAGGTGGGTCATCCTTGGTTCTGCTTGATTTATCTGGTTGTAATTTTTCTGAATGAATTCAAACAAGCAGATCAGTTTTCAACACCAGGTCTCCTGACAGTCACAGGTGGGCCTGACCCAGCTGGCACCTCTGCAGGCTGTGCTGGTCATGGGAACAATGTCCAAAGGGCACCATCACCTGTGGTTCCAGGTAAGCAGGTGCCAACAAAGAGAATCCAGGTTCGAGAGACAATGTGTAGTACCTTTAGTAAGGCATGAAAGAGCATTCCATCTACGGAGAGAGGACCCAGGACAGGGGAGACTCAGGGCTCCAGATTGCTAAACAAGGGACAGCTGAGCCTGGAGAAGTAGCAGGGCATGAGGGGACAGGGCTGGAGCAGTTCAGATAGGGACATTCCATCCCTAAAAGGAGCCAGGAGCGGGGCCAGGGTAGGGGGAGGGGTGTTATACAGGCTTACCAGCCCTTGGGCCTCCACTCTGCCCAATTTCTTCTTTAATGGAAATCCTCCTTACCCACCCCCACTAGCTCCAGCACAGGTCCCCAGCAGGCAGAGTGTGCATTACTAATTAGCAGGCTCCTGACTAAACAGGTTGCATAATTTTGTAGAGATGAGCATCAGGAAGCTGATGGCTTGGGCAGGTGTCCCTGGCTTCCTCCTCTTGTTCCTGAAATTATCTCTGGGCAATCAGTGACTTCCTTCCACCCCAGGTTTGCTCTGGGCTTGCAGGTACCCGCTGGTCTCCTTGGGCTGACCTTTGGCTTGGGAGTTGCCTTGGGGCAGTGCAGCCTCAGGATCCAGCCAGGGCTAGGAACAGGCCTGCTGTGAGCCCCCCTCCCCCGACCCCAGGTTACAGAGACCCTCCCCAGCTGCAGCTCTGAGTCCTTCACTCTTATATTCCACTTATTTTCCTGGCTCAAGGTTCCAGTTTGGCCTGGCTTGTGTATGATCTCAGAAAAGGTCCTTCTCCTAGGCCTCGGCTTTCCCCTGTCCATTATTCTGGGCAGTGACTGGTCCTGGGAGAGGAAATAAGGACTGGGTCGGTGGGAGTCCTGGACTGAGCAGGGGAGAGTCACCATTTTCCTCTGGGCCCCTGTGTGGCCTGGACTGAGCTGAGCTGGCTGCTCTGCCTTGTGGAAGTGTCCACTAAGAGGCCTCATGAGTGTGTGCTGGGTGTGTAGATTCAGAGAGAAGCCACGTCTAAGGGTGGCTATAGGCTGAAGCTTCTCTTTGTTATCCTCCAAACTTCAGGAGGGCCTTGTTAAATATCACCACCCCATCTCAGATGCGCTGGGACAAACAAGGGACCTCGTGGCCCACGGAAGAACGAGGCCCCTGCTTTTGCTGAAGTCCCCTTGGTGGTATCAGCACGGACCCGAAGGGAAGCAATGGGATGCCAGGAGGGGGTGTTTGAGGAAGCGGCTCCAGGGGAGGGTGGTGGGTGGACGCGTTCCTGAGACAACGTCTGGCAGCCCACTGGGGGATGTTTTGAGGTGGGGTAGGCTCTTGCGAAGGCAGCTGGTGGTGGACAGTCCACGTTATGGGCATGGCAGCCTTCCTGGGAACGTGACCACCTTTTGCAATTTCAAGTTGAGGACGTTCGGGCTCCCTGGGTTACTACCATTCGCCATTTGGAGCTCTGGGGAAGAGGCGCCAGCAAGGTGCTGAGGAAGCCCTGAGCAAGGAGCGCCCCCTTCCGTCTGGGGGGAGAAAAGGCTTTCCAGAGCGGGTATTGTTTGAGCAGCTCTTGGAGGGTGCATCCCTGTACGTAAATCTTAGTCTGTTCTCAACATTATTTCTTTAGGAGAAATTTCCAGAAGCAGAATTTCTGTGCCAAAGGATAGGGCACCAGTCAAAATTTTTTTGGTTGTAGTGACGGAAACCCCCTCAAGCTGGTTTATCAAGAGTAAACAAGTGTGGGTGGGGATTTTATTGGCTCACACAGAGTGGAAAATCCAGGGTATGAACAGAGCTTTCCTCATGGGATCCAGGACTCGATCAATGTCTTCAGAGCATGGTCTCTCTCCCTTCATCTCTCAGCTCGGCTTTCTTCTGGAATGGCTTAGTTCTCAGGGAGGCTTTCTCCTGTGGTAGCCTCTGGAAGCTCCAGCCTTATATCCCACCAGGTTAGCCATCTGCACAGAAAGAGGCTCTCTCTTTCCTATTTGTTCCACCTGAGTCTCAAAGGACCGGTTTGGGTTGTGTGCCCATCCCTGAGCCCATCCCCGAGGCTGGGAGATGCAGTGCCAGAGCCTGCAGATCAAGTACCCACCCAAACCACTAGGCTGAGAGCCATGGAAGGGTGTCTTCCCAAGGGAAAACTGGATCCTGTCTTCAAAAAGGAAATAGGTATCGCACAGAAAACCCCACAGCTGTCAACTGCTAGCAGGATCATTTCTAATTCTTTGGGTATTTTATTGAATTTTATCTTAAGCAATCACCCAACAGCTCTGACGAGACCTGTTGCAGCAGAGACTCAAGGAAGGCTAGAATTCCTTGAGAGAATCATTGCTGGGCTGAAAACAATGGCATGTCAGGAACTCCGAGGAGCTCTGCATAAAGCGTGTTTGCCATGGATTGAGCCCTGATCTAGGTACTGGAGAGTAAGCTGTTCCTACCTTCAGACTCCATTACTACCTTCACAGAGCTTCCCCTCTGTGGGAGAGCACCTGCGCAGAGCTAACAACCAATCAGAGTCCGGAGGGTACTCTGAAAGTGCAGAGGGTGGGCCCTCACGCCAGCCCGGGCCGCGTGAGCCTGGCAGGGCAGCCTGTCAGGGTGTAAGGCTTGCTTTTGAGACTTGAAGTTTTACTGGGAGTTAGCTAGGTAAAGCCAGGAGGAGGCCTGGGATTGGGGTATCCAGGTAGCGACAACAGCCCAGCCCGATCTAAGGTACTGCGACCTGAGAGAGAATAGAGCATTTGGGAACTTTAGATGGACAAGTGTGACTGGAGGGCCTGCATGGGGATGGGCTGTGGGGAGGGATGGTGAGAGCTGAGGCCCAAGGGCTTCGTAAAGGACAATGATGCGGAGGGCTCTGCCAAGGGGCCTGGTAACAGGAAGCCAGGAAGAGGTTTTGAAGGTTTCCCTTAGACGTGTGTGATCTGAGGTAGGTGGGGTGATTGAGGTGTGAGCCTGCACGGAAGTGGGGGCGAGGGGTGGGGGGTGGGGCGGGACAACACGAGGTGACCTGTGTAAAGTGAAGAGCAATTCTTCCTCCCCTACCCTCCTCTCCTTCCTCTTGTTCTCTCCTCTCTTTCTTTCCCTCCCTTCCTCCTTTGTCCCTCTTTCCTCTCTTCCCTTGTCTTTTTCTCTCCTGGGAGGAGGGGAAGCTGGCTTCCCCAAAATAGAAGTTTATGGGGAGGTTTATCCTTGGCACGAGAGACATCCGCCTCACTCCAGAAAACCCAGGGTAAAATAAATCTAATTAAATCTGTTACTGTTCACAGAGACTAGTTTTGTGGGCAATTGACCTGTTTTATTTATTATGTAAACCATCATGAAACCCAAGCTCCATATTATTTATGCTAATGGACGGGAATAGGTAATAAATCCCGTGTGAGGATGTGGGCACACCAGATGGTGTTGGTGGCACTTTGATGGCTTGTGCTGGCAGAGCTGAAGCCAGAACGCAGCTCCCAACCCCAGGAGAAGGGTGGGAGGTGCCGAGAGGGGGTGGCACTCAGCCTCCGGGACAGCCGCACTCTCAGCAAATTACAAAGTGCTAATGAGAAGAGGGGGGCTTTCTGGGTCATGTCCCTCATCCATCTCCTTCACCTGCACACAAGGAGGAAACGCCAATCTGGGTTATGCCCCTTGGGGAGATGGGAATAAAAATAAGATGGTGCACTTTCCAAGAGCCTCGTCCTAGGGCAGGCACTGCTACCTACGTGATCCCGCTGGCTCCTCTGAGAAGTAGTTCTTATTTGTCCCATTCAGTAGGTGAAAACACTGAAGGGAATTTGAACCGGGATTTGAACACAGGCATGTTTGATTTGTAAGCCTCAGGTCTTTTCAAGGTGCCATGGCCTGTGGATGAGGCACGTCTAGGAAGGAAGGAAGGAAGGATGTGAGCCAAGAGGGGAGAGAAAGAGAAAGTATGGAAGAAGGAAGGGCAAGAGAAGGGGGAAAGCAGTGAGGGGCCAATGGGAAGAGGATTGGAAGAGGGGGCAGGGGGATGGGGAAAAGGGGAGAGAAAAAAGAGAAAGTAGGGAAGTGGGGGTGAATAGAGGGGAAGGAGGAGAGGGGAGAAAGGAAAAGAGGTGAGAGAGAGACGTAGAGGCGCTTCTTTCTCTCCTTGAGAACAAGCACTACCTAGATCAGGGCTTCTTAGCAAGGGGTCTATGAGCTTGAATTGAAATTCAAAAAAATCATTATTCTTGTGGGGATGTGTTGCTGCGGGAGATATATTTATTAAATAATACACAGTATAGTGTGGGCTTAGTAAGGGGTCTGTGGTTTTCACCTGACTGGCAAAGGGGTCCATGGAACAAAAAAGGTCAAGAAGCCCTGCCCTAGATCTTCAGAGGAGATGTAAATCTGTCAATGGTATGAGGGCAAGTGCAGTGCAGTGCAGGGACATTTATGTGTAGGTGGGAGCTGTTTCTAGCTTCGAGGGCAGCTGCCACTTAGAGAAATTGAAAAGCAGGGAGCTTATTTATTGCCAAAGGCTGAGAGCATCATCTTTCCTTCAAAGAAAGGAAGAAAGAAAACAATACACGAGGCAATGAAGAAAGATCTGAGTTTACAGGAGCCTTGCAAGTAAGCAAAGTTGATTACCAGCCTGCATCGGCTCTTCCCCAGCATGATCTGAGCTACACAGGGGACACCAGGCAGACAGAGTTGCTCTTTTCTGTATGTCAGGTGCAAATTCTTGCTTTTTTTGCTGTCTTGGGCAAAGGGACCAAAAGAGAGGAATTTAATTCCAAATGTGGTTTGATTTACTTTCAAAACAGATAAGGCACAGTTAGAGAAATGTATACGGGAATAAAATTAGATAGCAAAGGCATTAGGGCTACTTTGTGGTAGTAGAAAATGTTTGAACTTGCTGTGTGAACTTGAACAAATGACTTAGTGTTTACGAGCCTCCGTTTTCTCAGTGTTGTTTATGTGCATTGAACAGGGCAAGGCATGAGCCAGCACGTGCCTGGCCCAGAAGAGGTGCGCTCTCAGGCTGGGTTGCCAGGAAGGCACACTGAGATGGACAGTTGTGTTCCGGAAGTCTATTGGGGGTGCTAGTAAACTCTGGAGTAAGAAAGCAGGATTGAGCAGAGGGAGGAGTTGAATGATGATGCAGTACCACAAAGGCCTTCATCAGTGGGGAGCTCTGGAGCCAGGATGGACCTGCAGTAAGCTGATGAACTGTCCCAGCTTGCTGGGGACCAATGGGGTTCCCAGGATGCAGGACTTTCAGTGCTAAAACTGGAAAAGTCCTAGGCACCCTGGGATGAAGTGGTCACCCTACCCTGCCAAGTTGTCCTGCCTTGTGGCAAGGGAGATGGACCTTTACAATCTCACTGGATGTGGGCTGCCTCCAAGGAGGGATTTACCCTGGAGCGAGGTGGCTCTCTCTGGCTGAGGGCAATTCCTGGAGAGGGACAGGTGTGAGCCATCCTTGCCAACATCCAGGCAGTTGGGGAATAAGTATCTGTTCCTGAAGGTGGGATCAGGGGGGCGCACCACAGTTTCCACTCCAGGTGTTTAGTAAGCGTGAATTCTCTCCCCACAACCCATGATGCAGGCTCAAGCAGTTGGGTGCCTACCTACCACACGGGAGATCCCAGGTTTAGTTCCTGGTGCCTCCTAAAGAAGATGAGCAAGACAGCAAGCTGACGCAACAAGATGATGCAATGAAGAGGCACAACAAGGAAACACAATGAGAGACACAACAAATTGGGGAGCAGAAGTGGCTCAAGGGATTTGGCACCTCCCCTCGTCCCCGCAATGGGTTTGGTTCCCAGTGCCTCCTAAAAAGAAGACAAGCACACAACGAACAGACACATGAATAGATACAGAGAGCAGACAGCAGGCTCAAAAAATGGGGAGAGGGGGAGAATAAATAAATCAATCTTTAAAAAAAATTAAGAAAGGGGTTTCCTTGGGTGTCACAAAACTGGTACCATCTGCTGCCATCTTTTAAGAGCTCAGGGAGGTCTCCTCCAAAACCTTGTGTTGGTTTGTAAGACCTCGTACCTCTGTCCCGATGAACAGCCTTTCAGGGTCTGGGCCCCTGGGCCCCAGAAGGTCCCACTGCAGTTGGAACACCACCTTGGGGGCAGTAGAACTTACCAGATTCTTTAGCAGGAGATCCTTTTACTTTTCTTCCTGGTGATTATTCTTTCCATCTTCTAGTTGGGAGTTTCAGACTATCCTCACCCTAGGTAGTTAAAATAATTAGAATAACAATAATAACAGCAGACATTTCTAGAGCCTTTACTAGTGTCAGGCACTGTTCTAAGTAAATCATTTTATCCTCCCAGGTGTCCTGTGAGGTAAGTACAGTTGTCCCTATTTTACCAATGACAAAACTGAAGCCCAGAGAGGTTAAGAACTTGCTAAAGCTCACACAGCTAAGAGGCAGTAGAGCCAGAATACACACCCATGCAGTTTGCTTCCAGAATCTGTGCTCTTACTCACTATGCAGATGCTGCCATGAGGGTGAGACTGTCACGTGAATCAAAACTTACAGTTTGGTTCCACTGGCAGTTCCGTACCTGTATCCTTTAGTAATGATAACATTTTTAAAGGCAAAAATAGATACAATTTATCAGGTACTAACTCTGTGTAAGACCCTCTGCTAACTGCTTTATGTTCATCACCTATTTAATTATCATCACTCACCTAGGAGGTAGTCACTCTTATTATCCTCATTTTATAGGTGATAAAACTGAAACTCAGAGAGGTTGTCACTTCCCCAAGGTCACAAAATGATGGGGCTGTTGTGGTTACTTATTGCTGAGTAACAAACTCCCACAAATTTAGTGGCTTAAAACAACCACCATTTTATTATAGCTCACCTTTTTGGGGGTCAGGAATCCAGGCAGGGCTCAGCTGGGCCATTCTGCTCCACATAGCATGGACTGAGCCAGCTGATGGCTGGTGGCCTGGAAGACCCAAGACAGATTTTGGTGGGAGCAGCTGGAGGGCTGGGCTCAGCTGGGCCCCTTGTCCTGGCCATGCACTCTCAGGGCCTCTGCACACACGTAGTGCAGAGGGTGGTGGAGACCTCTTACATGGCAGCTCAGGGCTTTGGGGAGGCAGGAGGTGGAAGCTGCTGGTCTGTTTCTGAAGACCTGGGCCTGGGAGCTGGCACAGCACCCTTTCCAACATGTCCTATTGGTCAGACATCCCGGAGCTCACCCAGATGCAAAGGGAGGCGAGTCAAAGAATTTACGACCATTTAAACCTACCACAGAGACCAAATCTGTTGTCACCAAAGCCTTGGGGTTGAACCTGTTCCCCACATACCTGTCCACCCTCCTTTATGAGCTTTCTCTTTGCCCTGTGAGTCCCTCATTTCAGAAAACTCGCGACCAGCAGTTCCTCTGCTCCTCAGCCTTTGATCTCTGAGAGCAGCCAGCCAGGAGAGAATTGTCTGGCCACCCAAGCCCATCTTGACATAAAAAGCCTCTTTGCCTTTTCCCGCCATCTTTGCTTGCCTTCAGCCTGCCTGATGGTTCTGAACTGAGGTGGTGGCTGAGCCCTGGAAAAGGGGTGGGTAAGACCCCGTGGGCTGCTGCAGTGAGTCTGAGGGGAAACCTGCCAAGTGAGGCTGGCAGCCTGGGGACAGGTGGAGGGCAGAGATGGCCTGGGTCACTGCTGATGGTAGCAATCCAGGTAGCACAGGTAGGCCTTGGGAAACTCAAATCTGGTCAGGTCATTCCCCTGATGAAAACTTTCCATGGCTTCCTATTGCCCTTAGGTTACAGTCCTGCCTACTCTGCAGCCTCATTCCTCAGGACACTGCACTTTGTACTTTCCTTTCTAGCCACACTTGCTTTTATCCAGGAGGATGCTGGAGGCCTGGGAGAGAAACTACCAGTGAGAAACTGGAAGTGAGAGATGCAGAGAGAGAGAGAGAGAGAGAGAGCGAGAGCGAGGGAGTGATGATTGTCTGGACAATTGTGTGAAACAGGATTGAGCCATACCTGAAGCTTTACCAAGCTCTACCAAGAGCCATGCAACTCTTTAGTGAAAGGAAACAATGTATTTCTTATACGCTTAAACCAGTTGGGTTTTCTGTCATTTGCAACAAAGGAGTTGAGATGATGATGGTGGGGCTGATGGGCTATTAAGCTCTGGAGAAAGAGCATAGAACCTTACCATCCTGGCTTGAAGGCCCCCAACTCCTCATTGTATTGATGGGGAGACTGAGGCCCAGGGAGGGGAGATCACACATGAAGGCAGTGAAGTCTGTGGACTTCCAGTCCAGTGGTAGAGGATGATTTAGCTGGGAGAGAGAAATTCCAGATCTGGGGGCTGCTTCCTGAAAGCCCTGACCCCCTCCTGCATTGGGCAATGTGCAGGGCTCTGTACACACATGGAGGAGAGACAGAAAGGCTCAGGCTCACCTTGTGGGAAAAGACGGTAGCTGGACCTGTCCCACAGAGAGTCCTGCAGGGGCATTAGGGGAAAGATGGAGTACCCAAGATTTGCCAGGCAAACCCCATCCCCTGGTCTGAGCAGCACACAGAGGCTGGGTGCTGGAGGGCAGGTGGGGCAGCCCCAGGACTGGCCCCGACCAGTGCAGGAGGGCGAAGGGCTGCATGGCTGAGGCTCAATTAAGTGCTGTGGACACCAAGTTTTCCGAACTGGCTCACTGTATTCCGGCCATGCTGACCTGCTCTTTTTTTCTGAAGGCGCCCAGCACTTGCTGCACCAGGGCCTTTGCACATACTGTTCTGTCTGCATGGACAGCCTTTCCTACCTTCCCTCTCTCTGCCTTGCTAATCCTTGTCATCTTTCAGGACTCAGCCTAAAGATCACTTCCTTAGGTAAACCTTTTCTTACCTGCCTTCAATAATTAAACAGATATTTATTGAGCCCCTAAGCTATGCCAGCCACTTTTCTAGAGGATAATGATGAACAAAACCAATTGGAGCTTATACTGTCCCTTAGAATGGAGGTGGGTAGGTGGAAAACACACATACTATGTAGGAAAATGAAACAGTGTACAGGGTGAATGATTGCCTGGAGAAGGAGTGTGGGTTTTCACATGGTATAGTGAGCACAGACTAGAATAAAATGAAGGAAGGAGCCATTTGAAGAACTCAGTATATGACTGCATTACCTTCCTCCCAGCGTGGGACATGACTCCTGGGGATGAGCCTCCCTGGCACCAAAGGATTGCTACGAAGCGCCAACTGGCAATGCAACTGGAAAAAGATCCTGAATAAAAGGGGGGAAAGGTAAAGACAAATGAGTTTATATGGCTAAGAGTCTTCAAAATGAGGTGTGAGGTCATCCCAGAGGTAATGCTTACGCTTATCTCAGTAGGATCTCATAGAATTCCAAAGTGGATATGTCCCCAAATAGTTGGGCTCCTGAGGGCTCTGGAAACACCCAGGTCCTATGTCAGGGTGGATAGCTCCGGAGTTTGGTGCCTTGCTAGTGAGCCCTACTTTGGAGTTTGTGCTCCTGAGAGTGAGAGTTGGACTCATCTATGTCTTCCCTGTACATGGCTCATCTGTCCCTTCTATTCAAACCTATACTTGGTGCTGGAGTTTGTAGATGTACATCCAGAGACTTGAGTCTTTGGGCTGTCCATGTGCCAGCTGGGCCCGGAACCTCGGTGGAGCAGCGACTCCTACTCCACAGCTCATTGGACTCACCCAGGACAACTGGCAGGGAGATGATGATGGACAATGGCCATCCCAGGGGATGGAGAGAGTCTCCAGCTGCAGGCAGGATAATCCCATCCATCTTCCCCATGGGATATAAGCCCCCTCTCAATTGGAGGTAGAGTGGACATCACCATCCCAGACTCCTCAGGATGGGGGAAAGAGCTATGGACTAGAGTGGACTTACTGGTATTCTGCTATAGACATATTGTGATTCAAGCAATGGAAGAAATTACAACATTGATGTGGAGCCAGTGGCTACTGGAGGCTGTGGGGGCAGGGAGAGGGAAAATCAGTTGTAATACAGGGGCTTTTTTCGGGACTTGGGAATTGTCCTGAGTGACATTGCAATGACAGATATAGGCCATTTTATATCATCATATAACATGCAGAACTGTGTGGGAGAGAGTGTGGTCTACAATGTGAACTATGGTCCATGCTTAATGGCAAAGCCTCAGGATGTGTTTATCAATTGCAATGAATGTGCCACACTAATGAAGGATGTTCATGTGGGATGGTGTGGGAGGTGTGGGAGGTGGGGCGTATGGGAATCCCTATATTTTTTGTGTAACATTTATGTAATCTAAGTATCTTAAAAAAAAAAAAAAGATCTAAAGGCAGAGAGTCCCAGGCAGAGAGAACAAGTACGAAGGCATGTGTGGGGGGGGAGGGGCAGAGGGAGGTGCACTGGGCTTGAGTGAGCAGCAAGGAGCCCAGGGTGGGTGGAGAGGAGTGAGTAAGGGGTGGTGGTGGGAGGAGAGGTCACATGTGGGCAGAGTGCAGGTCAGGGAGGGCCTTGTAGGGTACAGTAAGGACTTGGAATCTTATTCTTGGTTGCATGAGGGGTCACTGAGTGTTTCTAAGCAGGGGTAGGTGGCATCATCTGATTCACATTTTGCAGGCTCCCCCTGGTGGTGGTGTGGCTAAAGGCCATGGGTGGAAGAGGGTGGAAGCGGAGTGACTGGCAGGGGCCATGCCAGGAGTCCAGGCAGACATGAAGGTTGCCTGGGCTGGGACAGTAGCCATCCAGGTGGGGGGAAGTGGTTGGATTCTGGGTATAGTTTCAAGGCAGAGCCAACCAGATTTGCCTAGGAATTGGACACAAGGTGTGAAAGAAAGCAGGCAGCTGGGTGATGCTTAAAGAAATGAGAAAGATGTGGTGAGATGGGTTTGGGGGGAAGCTCAAGAGTTTCATTTAGGTTGTATAAAATTTGCGGTGGCTCTCGAGCAAATGGAATTGTCCAGAAAGCATTTGCATGTATGAGTTTTGTGTTCAGGGATGGGTTAGAGCTGGAAACAATCACTTGGGTGTCCTCAGTCTGTTGAAGGCATTTGGAACCACATCCTTGGAATGGTAGAAGGGATGGAGAGAGACAAGAGGTCCAAGGCTTGAGTCCTGGCGCCTGCCAGCATTTAGAGGTCAGAACCAGTAAGGGGCTCTAGCCAGGGGCACAGAAATGGCCAGAGAGGGGGAAACCAGGGGAGAGTGATGTCCTGGAAGCAAGTGGAGAAGACTTGTGGTGGGGAAAAGGGGTAATGATCAACTGGGTCGGATGCTGCAGAAAGATGAGATGAGGCCTGAGAACTGACCAGTAGATTTGGTCCCACAGAGGTCAACCAGGACCCCAGTCTGTGCTCTCCCAGCAGCCTTCACTGTTCCTCCATCTCAGGCCTGTAACTATAGAGTTAAACGTCTCCCTTCCCTTCCAGAGTGAGAGCCACAAAAGGGCAGGTGCCACATCTGTCTTGGTCACAACTGTATCAGGGCCTAGTTCAATGGCTGACACATGACAGGGTGAGGCTGGAGGTGTGATCTGGGATGGCACCTACTCCTGCCCTCCCCGCTTCCCCAGGTGAGGGGACAATCAAGGGCTCATGGGATCCAGGGCAGGGCTGTGCCTCTGAGACCAGGAGGGATCAGGGGAGAGGGGTAGCCTGCCCCCACCAGCAGAGCAAGTTGCTGGTCAGGCCTGGGGGCTGCTGGAAGGGCTTGGCTGGAACCTCTAGGCTGTCCTCTTTCTGGATGGAAATTCACCCGCAAATCCTTCCCTACCTGGGGAGTGCTGCCCACTCCTCTCTAGCCAAGGTGGGAAATGCTAATCCTGGTCTGGGCCAGGATAAGCTGCTGTTTAAATAGTTAGAGATTAGTTTTCAAATTGACAAATAAAGCCCATCTGGAGTGCTTGGAGCTGGTCCCTCCAGGGCCTGGCTGAGCAAACCCAATTTAATTAGCCTGGGGCTCAGCCCGGCAGAGATGGGGACGGATTTGGGGGGGGGCATTCCTCTAGCTCAACTGGGTGCCTCTGAGCAGCTAGGCTAGCCCGTCTGTCTGTCTGTCCACCCCAGCCCCTCTCCCTACTGTGCTGAGCCCTTACGGTGAAAGGGTAGGTGGGGAAAGGGGGAAGCATTTTCTCTGTCTCGCCTACAAAAAAGGACAGACCTGAACCTTCCCCTTCTCTAGGCTTCTCACTGCTTCTCTCCACTACATTGAGTGCTCAGCTGCAGGAACCACCGGAGGTTCTTTTTCATGCCTCATTCTTTCACCTGTGCCATCCATCCACCTATCTACCCACCCATCCATCCATCCATCCACCCATCCACCCATCCACCCATCCACCCGCCCATCCACCCATCCACCCATCCACCCATCCATCCACCCATCCTCCCATCCATCCACCCATCCTCCCATCCATCCACCCATCCATCCATCCACCCATCCACCCATCCATCCATCCATCCATCCACCGAATAATTATTGAGCACCTCAGTACACAAGAAACAAAGGCCCTACCCTCTGGAACTTCTGGTCTGGTGGCGGGTGACAGTCATTGGTCAGATAATCGCACAAACATGTAGTCATAGATTTTGAGGTGTACTATAAGAGAAATGGTGTGCGTGGGGGCTTTGATGTGGTGGGTGAGAGTGGGAGGTGGGCAGAGTGGTCAGGGGAGGGTCCTAAGGAAATGACACTTGAGCTGAGATTCGAAGGGTGAGGGGAGTCATCAGGTAATAGACAGTGAGTTTGAGGGTGCATGCCTGTGTGAGCAGGTGTGCGGCATCCCAAGCAGAGGCTGAAGCTCTGAGGGGAGAATGCATAGCACCCCGAGCACCTGGAAGAAGGCCCTGAGGTGGGAACACTCCCAGAAGGGTGGGAGCCCACGGCAGGGCCCCTCAGCCATCCAGCCCATTCAGTCTTTGATCAGAAGAGCAAGGGGAAGCACTCAAAGGCTTTAGGCAAGAACTGCAGGATCAGGTTTACATTTTAGAAAGATGGTGCTGTCTCCAGCATGGAGATCAAAACTTCTCTCTGCCTGGAATATGCTCCCAACTACTTTACCCTCCTTGTAACCTCGCTGCAGAGGTTCTCAGAGTGAGCTGGGGGCCCACCCCATCACAGCACGGAAATCGCTGCATGCCTACTTCCTGTGCCCACCTCTGGGTCTCCCGTTGTGCCTTATCCAGAGATAATGTGTGGGCAGTTGAATGAATGAATGAGTGAAGTCTTGGTTCAAGCATCAATCTCCACGATGAATAAAGACAACCTGACGTTGCTTGGGGCCCTCAGCTTTGCCCACGCTCTTCTCTGTGCGCCTGCTGACCCCGCGGACATTTGCCGTCTCCCCCGGACCCCATAACTGGAGATGTGTGGGCAAACGTTTGACAACCGGCTCTCAGAGGGGACTGTTTTGTGGCGCTTGCTGATTTCTGTAAATGTGCCCGGCGTGGCCCATTTAAAGCTGCCTCTAGGACATTGCTGACGGCAGAGTTGGGAGGGGGCGAGCACAGCGAGCGCTGGCCTGCAGCACTCCAGTGTTACTGGAACCTGGGCCCACATCTGGTCGGGGCCCTTTGGCCCGGCTGAGCGCAGGCCACCACCTTCTGGACCTGGAAGCCTGGGCTTACTTGGCATTGGCTTTCCTGATGCCTCCTGGAGAGGCTGAGCCCGTCCTCTGCTTGTGGCCCGACTGCCTTTTCCTCCTCCCCGGGGGTGGGGTCTGACCCCGACTCTGGCTCATCCCACAGTTGGGGCCTCCCCCTCTGGCCCCTAAAAACTTCCCAAGCAAGGTGTCCGCTCTGATCCTTATTCACACGCCAGCAGCCCCGCCTTGCTCGAGGCCTGTCCATTCCTGCGGTCAGAAGCCCACCATGGCTCCACCCAAGCCTACCTGGGTGAGGCCCAGATACCCCAGCCCAGCCTGCAAGGCCTGGACGGTCTCGTGGCCCCTTCCCCAGAGCACACCTGCCTGCTCACTACATTTCGTCCATGTGCCCTTGCTTGGGCCTCTCCCTGGTCTGGGAGGCCCTCCCTTCTCCTCCTCACCCATCTGTCCAGGCTCAGCGCGCACCTCCTAGGCTGAGGCCCGCGGCCCAGGCACATTCCCCTTGTCTGCACTGAGGCACACCCCTTTCGGTCGAGAGGAGCAGCGCGTGGCATGGTTTGAACACGGACTCCTGAGCCAGACTGGCTGGGTTGGAATCCTGTTCTAGCACTTACTCGTTGCATGACTGTGGGCAGGTGCCCTCACTTCACGGTGCCTCAGTTTCCTCATCAGTGAGAGAGCGATCGTAGCAACAACTCTCTTCCTGGGAGGGTGTGAGGGTTAAATCAGACGCTTCTTGTACAGCACTTAGCAAGGTGTCCGGCACGTGGTGAGTATTTAGCTTTCATGAGCCCTTGCGCGGTGCTTTCAACAGCAAGCCCTCCTTTCGACCCATCCTCCTGCACCCCAGGAGGCGGCCCTCCCCTGAGCCCAGGTAGCTCTTCCCGGGCTCTCCTGTGGCCTTCAGAAGGACATTAACTAGGACATCCTCCTCACTATGGCCTGGACGTTCGGCCCATGGCTGGCGCAGTCCCACCCTGCCCCCCGTCCCTCTCTCCCGACCTGGTCCTTTATGGGAGGGTCTTGGGAATCCATAGAAACTGATAAAATTCCATCCACTCAAGTCTATCAGGGGAACAGATTTTGCACCAAGTTATAATTCAGGGATTTTTAGTTGGAGTGGCTTAGAAATGTTGAATTTGATGAAATGTACATTCTCTAAAAAACCCCGGGGAATCCCAGCCATGCACACATAAGCCGAAGGATCCCAGGTGGAACTGAGCAGGATGAGCCCACTGCACGCTTTCTCATTAACCATCATTTGCTCCTTGTGTATTTGTTCTATTCTCTTTGAGTAGTTTTAGGGAGACAAGCAGTAGCAGGACCTAGATGTTTAAAATTTATTAAAGGGGGGAAAACCCTAAAATGGGGAAAATTCTATCCATGAATTACATTTCTTTCTTCCATGTATTTGGAAAACAAGGACTCTAGACGTCGTGTTTGCAAAGGTATGTGCAGGGTGTAGGGGAGCCTCTGAGGAGGTGGCATGGGGCCACCACCAGCCCTGGGCCCCACAGGGTCAGGGGAGGGAACAGCTTCCGGGATGCAGAGAGGCTGAGTAACTCGCCTGGGGTCGCACAAGCAGTGGCCTCCATCACTTGTTTCCTCTTTCGATATCCTGAACTAGCACCAGGGACTGTGTGTGACAGGAGGCAGGACTGGAATGTGGGGGACATACAGGGTTTCATCCTTGAAACCCCGGGTTGTTCTTCTCCCATATTTGCCACAAGCCCCACTGGGCAGTAGGTGAGTGGCGCTTGCTGGGAGGACGTCACACATGAGAATCTTATCTGCAAACATTTCCCGAGGACCCAGGCAGGCTCGGCCTGTAACAGGCACACGTGCCCAGCTGACCAGCCACTCTGTCGTCCTTCAGGACACAGAGGGGAGCTGGCGCCTGGGCAGGAAAGGTGGCAGTTGGCACAACAAAGGCAGGGCCAGGCTGGGCGGAGGCCAGGGCTCCCTGACGGGTTTGCTTTCTGCCTGGTGATTACCCATTACTTCCCGTCAGTGCCTGATAAACCGTTATCATGGAATTATCCGCCGCAGGCTCCAGCATCAGTATGAAATCCATTACTGTCTGTCAAGCCCTGTGGCTAATGGGAAAAACCCGGCAGCTGCTTGGTGCGCCAGGCGGGGCTCGGACAGATCCGTTATCTGTCCATTACTTCAGCAATCACACCTCGTAATGGAATCTGGGATGGGAAATGACAAGAAGTCCTGGGATGTGTCACTCTGATGGGCGGCTGGTGGTGGGGCCGCTTGGCTGGCTGTGGAGTGCAGTGAGTGGCAGGGAGATGACCTAAGAGGACATCCCTAAAGGCAGCCCCATCAGCTGGAGGGGAGCCCTTGTCTTGCGGCCCACGAGCAGGTTCCCATTCCACAGCCAGACAAATATGTTGGTGGACAGAAGGATGGATGGATGGGTGGGTGGATGGATGGAATCCCAGCCCATATCCTAACAGACTGGAAACAGTTCCCACCAGCCCTCTCTTCCTGGCTGAGCGCCACCCTGTTCAAGCCCAGGGCCAGCTGCAATAGCAGTATGGTGTGAGTGTGGGCTTTGAAGCCCCACTCTACCACTCTCTAGAAGCATGGCCTCATGAAATCCCTCTGCCTCAGTTGCCTCATCTATAAAATGGGGATATACTAGCATCCATGTACATGCCCGATATTCTGAGGTGCCAGGTGAGTGGGGAGGCCTTCCCCACCTCGTTTGTCCCCTGCTCACAATACCACTGATGGTGGTAGAGTGTGGTCATCAGGTGCACCGACCTTGGAACCAGCCTGGATTTAAATCCCGACTGAGGCATATGGACCTCAATCTGACCGTGGGCTAAGCGCTCCCTTCCTCTAGTCTTTTCCTGACTCACCTGTGCAATGAGGCCAGTGGTAATTACCTTCTAACAGGGCACAGAGGATATGGTGAGATGCCGTCACCTCTCCATTTCATTTCCTCTCCTCTCCCTTCCTCACTCTGCTCCAGCCACACTGGCCTCTTTGCCTTTCTACAAACACACCAAGCTCCCTCCCACCTCAGGGCCTTTGCACTCGCTGCTCCTCTGCCTCGAATACTCTTCCCCAGATCTCTGCACATTTGGCTTCTTCAGCTGATGCAGATTTACACAAAGCTTACCATCTCTGGAAGGCCTTTCCCAGCCACCTGATCTGAAGTTACAACTCTCCCTCTCATATCCCTATCCCGCCTTCCTGCCTTGTTTTTCTCCCTAGTACTTACGGCATCCTATACTTTTACTTGCTGATTTTCTCACTCCCTCCCTCTAGAATGGAAGCTCCGTGGGGACAGGGAGTTCTGCCTTTTTGGTTTGGTGCTGTATCTCCAACATCCAGGGCAACTGCAGGTTCATAGCAGGTGCTCACTAAATGTAAATATGAATGAATGATGTATATAGACACATAGCTGAGATACTGGAACTGCCAGCTTCTTGGTGATCCCCCTCTCCTTTGTTCGCAGAACTCCCAAATTTGATGTCCTCTCCTCCTGCCTCTCTATCCCTTGTTAAGGGTCCAGCATCCCTGTCTCCCCTAGCTGCAACTAGAGCTTCCCCACTGTCTTCTTTTCTTCCTCTTCTTGCCCCCTACAGTCCATTCTCCATACAAGTCAGAGTGGGTTTCTTAAAATGTGATCCAAGGTACCTTTTCTTTCCCTGCTTATAAGCCTCCAGTGCCTATTCATTGCAACTAGAACAGATTTCAACCCCTTCAAGGCCCTATGTGCTCCAGCTCTGGCAAGCTCTTGAAGTCCTCTCCTTCTGGGCCCCCACCCCCTTCCCTCAGCACACTGGCCACACTAGCCTTCTTGTGGTACCTCCAACCCACCAGGGTGCCTCCACTCAGGCACTTTGCCCTCTGCCTGGAATGCTCTCCCCCCAGATCCCTGCCTGGCTGACTGCTTCCCATCAGTCCTGTTCTGGTACAGAGCCCCAGCACTCTCTACCAACTTAGTCTGTTTTATTGTCTTCATGGACTTATTACTAACCAGAATTGTTTTAGTTGTTTACTTTCTTATTGTCTGTCTCTTCCACTAGAATTTAAGTCCTGCAAGGAGAGGGGATGATTTGTTGGTTTACTGTTAGAATCCCCAGTGCTCAAAAAATATTGAGAGAGAGAGAAAGGAAGGAGGGAAAGAGGGAGGGAGGGAGGCAGACAAGTGCTATAATGGATGGCCTTGCATCTGATTCAGAGCTGTCCTCTCACCCCGTGTTCTGCAAGCACCCTGGGGGTCTCTGGCCCTGTGAACTGCCTGTTGAGACCTTGGCCTCTCAGTCCCTTATCATCTCCAGAGTATCACGTCCATGCCACATCAGCCACCCTGTGCCACACCTGGGACCCCCTCATCACTCAAAACATCGAAACTGACATCTAAACTTGACATCTAAACTGCCACCCGCCCCCTCATCCCCCTCTCTGTCTACAACCTCCTACCCTTTAAGTGCCCTTTTGAGTTACCCAGTGGAAGTAATGAGCTGTGTGATTGCAGGCAAGTCGTCCAGTCCCTCTGAGCCTCTGTTTCCTTAGCTCTGCAATGAGCTTAATACCCTCCTCGTAGAGCTGTTGTGGGGACTGAGTGTGTTTCTGTGCTTAAAGCACACGGCAAGAGCTCCTACGTGGTAGCTCTAAAGTCTGTTTCCTCCTCATCCCCTCTGCCCTTTCTCTCAGCCTCCTCCCAGCCTCTCTTCTTTACTCAGCCTGAAGCCATGAGGTCTCACCTGGACTACCTGCTCACAGGCCCTCTCTGCGCACCTTGGCCCCTCCCCTCCACCTCTCCTGCCTTCGAGGTTCCTCCCCTTCTCATCCACACCTTTCCCCCCTATCCTGCCCGCCCCCTGCTCCACCCTCTGGACATGACCATAGGAACTATCCCTTAGCACTCTGCAGATTCGCGGCCCAGAGAGCACCAGGCTTTCCTTGTCCGTGGTCAGTTCCCACTCCCAGTCCCTCCCTGTGCTCTGGGGACCCTGTGCCTGAACTCGCCCTAAGCAGTCCAGCTCCCTGTCTGCTTGCCTCATAACTACTTAGCATCTCCTTCCTGCCTCTGCCACCCACTGAGCTCAGTCCCTGTACCTGGGCTCAGTCCCTGTGCCTTCCCCTATCTCTGGGGTGAGGACAGGCTCCTCCTCAATCCCCTCTCCAGATGCCTTTTACTCACCTTATTTTCAAGGCTCTGCCCAGCACTCCGTCTGGTGACCTCATCCCCGCCAGAGACTTTCAAACCCTTAAATGCTGTTGAACCCTCCCCATCTGACCCCAGCTCCAGGGGAGCCAAACTGCTAGTGATCCTCCACACATTTGCGTGCGAGGTCCCTGCATCTGCAACACTGCGGGCTTCGCCACTGGCTCTCGATTGCCTGCTCATCCCTCGATATCCAGCTCAGGCATGACCTCCCCCAGCCGCGGGGCCAGCCCCCTGCTGTGCCTGGCCGGTGCCCTGGCCTAGGCCAGCCCAAGGCAGCCCTTACCGTCTGGTTGTTGTCTGCTTTCTCATCTGTGACCCCACTAGGCTCGCCCCACACAAACATGCTCACCACCCCCACCGAGAAACACACACGGATCTGCATCTGCGTAAATCTCTCTTTCCCTGTCCATCTGTCCATCCGCCTGTCTCTCTGTCTTTCTCCCTCTCTCTCTCATACATGCACAAGCGCATAAGGTGTTAATTGGAAGAGTCTTGGGCATGGGGCCCATGCAATCCCCCTGCCCCCTGTGCTGGGCAGGCCCAGGGATTGGCAGCTCAGGGGCTGTGGGCCCTGCCACCCTACGGGAGAGGCCTGGGGCCAGGCGCAGCCACCAGGCCGAGTGCAGCCAGGTGCTGGCAGGGACAGGCAGGTAGGCCACGGCCCCTGGTTTGGAAAGGTGGGGAGGAGGCGGATGTGGCTTGTCCTGGGACAGTGGATGGGAACTGGGAGCAGGATCCAGCCTCCTGCAAGGACCCAGGCACAAACCAGGCAGATTTAAAGGGCATGGCTGGCATTGGAGCCCAGCAGAGAAGGCACAAGCACACATGATAGGAAAACTCTGCCCGGAGGGCCGAGGCTGCAGGCCTGAGAGTAGGTGGTTGCGGTCACTGAGCGCCTTACATGGATCGTTTCATTGGCTTGCACTATTATCTCCATTTCACAGATGAGGAACGAATGGGAGATGTAAGAGGCTAGTTAGGTAAGTTGCTTGGGGTTGTGGAGAAGCTGATGTTGGAACCCAGGCAGCCTGGCTCAGGAGCCTGAGCTCATGTGAGAGCCCACGTGTACCCCGAGGTGTGCAGACACACGTGCACACGTAAACCCAGCACAATTCCTTTGGCCTTACCTCATCTGTCGCTCTGTATCCTCTGAAGTGTCAAGTTGTATTAATTGAAGGAAGCAGAGGAGGCAACTCGGTTGGGGAGGGATTGGGAGAAGCTAAGCAGCCTACTGGTTTGGCCAGGCCCCACGGAGACTCCCAGACCCAATTAGCAGTTTTATTAAAGACAATTGGATTAGATGCGTCTGCTGCAAACGTTTACTTGGCTTGAGCTAGGGGAGTTTATTCATTTCTCATTAATTCATCGGCTCCCCTCTCAATGTCAGCTGTTAGAGCACCAGGCTGGCTGGGCACACATGCCTAGTGCCTCTTACCTCTCTGCACCTGTCCTCCCCTGCTGCCCAGTCCCTGGTTCTCTCCAACCCCAGGGCAGTGCCTGGCCTCTCTGTCCCCTTCCCAGGAGACAGGGCTTCCTGGAGGAGTCTGTGACAGAACCAGAAGAGGGGAGCTGAGAGCAGCAGGACTAGACTACCCCTCTCTCCACTGCCGTCCCTGCCCCACCCACTGCCCTACTCCCCTCGGAGCAAAAGCCTAGAGGGGACCTCACATCCCAGGCTCTGGCTCCCTGCTAGGACAGTGTCCTTTATTATGTCCTTCCTCTGAGCATTTGCAGTGGCTATTCCCTCTGCCTGGAATGCTTTTCCCCCATCTTTGCATGGCTGGCTCCTCACCCTTCAGGTTTAAGCTCAAATGTCACCTCCTCAGAGAGACCCTCCCTGACCACCCCACCTCAAGCGGTCTCTCCAAGATTGTCTGTCTGTAGATCGGCACCCTCTTTATTTCCTCCAGAGCCCTTATTGGAGTGGAAATTATCTTGTTTCGCATTTGCTGCCTAAGTTAATAATCCTCACAACAATCCTGTAATGTTGATATCATCTTATACCCATTCTACTGATTGGGAAATGGAGGCACAGAGAGGGTAAGTGACTTTCCAAAGTCACACAGCAGGCTGGTGGTGGGGCTGGGAGTGATGCCAAGTCCCACTGAATTCAAAGACTCTGCTCTTTCCTTGCTGCTCCCTGAAGAGTATCTTCTTCATGAATGTAGGGTCCTGAGGGGACACTCCTGCCTGCACAACCTCGTTCAAGTGCAGAGAGCAGGCAGAGTCCCTGGTCCAGGGCTGGGTAGGTGGGTAAGTGGGTCGGCCAGCAGATCGGCCTCCATTGCCTCTAGCCTGCTGGCTGCTACAGAGTGAGGTCAGGCTGTAGACCCAGGCCCAGGAGGGCAGCCACAGGCCACGCGTCCTCCATCCCCCAGCCCGGCAGGGCCGGGAGCCTTTGCCACATCCAGCAGTAGTATATTCCCTCCCGCTGCAGAAATTAATTTGGGGGTTTATAGAAAAATCGATACGATTTGAGTTATCCAGGGCGGTGGTCACAGGGAGAAGCACAAAATCAATAGTGAGAGATTGTCTTATTTCACGGCTTCTGTAAACGGGGCTGGCTGGGCCACTCGGGGTGGGTGCAGGCAGGCGAAGGTCAGTGGGCTACGCGGCTGGCGCCTGTGGCTGCCAGCCGGTGGGGAGGGGGGAGGCTCCTTTCAGCGCCTGCTGAGGCTGATTTGTCTTCTCCCTCGGCACTGTCAAAGGGCTACGTAAATATTTATTAACACTTCTCTGCAGGCGAGAGTGCCTTCTTGGCTGCAGCTCCTTGGGCATCAGACTGTGGCAGAAAATCTCCGTGCCACGCCCCACAGCTTGCCTGTGTTAGACAGAGAGGGGGCCCCCGGGCAGCCCGGGAAATGAGGTCCCAGCGCTGGGCTGGAGCAGTGGCTTTATCATCTGGGAAGGCTCCTGAGGTTGTGTAAAGGAGTGGAAGCTGTGGCTGGGCAGGTGCTGGGTCCGGGGGGACCCCCACCTTACCTGGCCGGTTCCCTCCTCCCACAGCTGGGCCCCTTAACTGCATTTACTAGCCCAGGCCCATGCCCTGAACGTGTCCTGGCTGGGATCAGAGGTTCTAGAGCAGCACGGTCCAATAGTGGGCCATGAAGCTGAGCCACCTCTGTAACTGTAAGTTTTCTAGTAGCCACATAAAAAAGAGGAAAAAGAAACAGGTGAAATTAGCATTTCACCCCATTATTAGGAAAGTTGTGGGTTGACAGAACAATCATGCATAAAATAGAGGATTCCCATCACCAACACTCCACATTGGTGTGGAACTTTTGTTACAATTGATGATAGCACATTTTTATAATTGTATGATTAGTTAAAACTCACGGTTTAACTTAGGGTTCACTGTGTTGTATAGTTCCATGGATTAAAAAAATTTTATTGATTCCATGTATACAATCTAAGATTTCCCCTTTTAATCATATTCAGATATACATATATTTCAGTGCTGTTAATTGCGTTCACAATATCGTGTTCCATCACCACCATCCATTGCCAAACATTTCCATCATTCCAAATAGGAACCCTATACATTTTAAGCCTTAACTTGCCATTCTGTATCCCCACCCTATCCCCTGGTAACTCACATTCTAGATTCTGACTCTATAAGTTTGCTTATTCTAATTGTTTCAAATCAGTGAGATCATATAATAGTTACCCTTTCGGGCTTGACTTATTTCACTCAACATGATGTCTTCAAGGTTCATCCATGCTGTCGCATGTATCAGGGCTTCATTCCTTTTTATGGCTGAATAATATTCCATTGGATATACCACATTTTGTTTATCCATTTGTCAGTTTATGGACACTTGGGTACATCCATCTTTTGGCAGTTGTGAATAATGCCGCTACAAACATTGGTATGCAAATATCTGTTCAAGTTGCTGCTGTCAATTCTTTTGGGTCTACACCTAGTAGTGGGATTGCTGGTTCTACACTTAGCTTTCTGAGGAACCGCCAAACTGTCTTCCACAGCAGCTGCACCAAGATGAAATTAAATTTAATAACCTATTTTATTTAATCCAATCTATCCAATAGACTATCATGTCAACTTATACTCAAAGTAAAAAATTAGTAATGAATCATTTAAAATTACTTGTTTTCAGGCTAAGTGTTTGAAACTGGGTGTGTACTGTACACTTTTTGTTTTTTTAGTTAGGCAAGTAGTTCATTGAGAAAATGGAAGAAGAGAACAGAAACGGGAGAAAATAACAGATTATGCATCCCCAGATGTAGGTATGGGCTCCTCCAGGCAGAGAGAGCGATTTGGCTTGTAGGGTTACCTTTATTAAGCTATTAATTATTCCTCCCTTTGCTAATGTTTGGGGGAGGGTCCCCAGCTGTTTGCTGTTCTCATTGGTTACCCCTCCCATCAGTTCCCCAGGGCGGCAATGGTGAGGCCCCTTGAGGGTATCTGGGGCTTTCCCTTGACCCTGGACGGATCTTGTTCCAATC
This sequence comes from Tolypeutes matacus, assembly GCA_026826555.1. NCBI lineage: Eukaryota > Metazoa > Chordata > Mammalia > Cingulata > Chlamyphoridae > Tolypeutes > Tolypeutes matacus. The sequence continues at coordinate 30,466,714 of JAKSZT010053883.1, forward strand.
TCATTCCAAATGGGGTTCTCATGGCTGGGGTCTCACGGGGTCCTTCTGGCAGCCTTCTTGGTGGGGTCTTTCCCTCAGGGGCTTTCCAGGGGGTTCCATGGCCACGTCTTTCGTGGCCATGTTTTTCTGCCAGGCCTTAGACTCACCTTCCCTTTTCCTAAACTAACCTGCCTCAGTTATCAAAGAGGACTAAATGGATGCTGGGAAAATAAAATCAAACAAAAGCATTATAAGTGCTTTACAAATGCAGGTTATAATTATAACTACTGCACATGAAAGTGAAATATTAACTAATATTTTTGAGAATAATAGGTGTCTGAATACCTGCATGACTAGTAAAGAAATGTCTCTGAACCTGAGTTTCATCATCTACCTTTAGACATGTTTATAATGCCTGATAATTCCATGAGGAAAGAGTAAGCCTAGACCATAATGCAATGTAATGTAAATGCAATATAAAGGAGATTTTTGTAACAATAAACTAACAAATGCCATATATTGAAGCATCCATTAAAGCACGTCTGAATTTGTGCTAAGCACATTTCACGTGCTCAGCGGTCCCGTGGCTACCATGGGTGATAGTACAGTTTTCGAGGGCACTGTCTGGGATTCGCGTCTATCCCCAGTACCAATATAGGGGACTGAACAGATGGTGCGGCAATCGTTACTGCTGCCCATGAAATATTTCCAGTTCTCCTGGGCATAGACCATTTGCCCAGTCCCTTGAAGGGAAGCATGGTCACATGACTTGCTTTGGCCAGTAGGAAAAGAGTGGATGTGGCATCTGTGATCCCGAGGAAGAAGCTGTAAGAGCCAGGGTCGCGTTCCCCATCCTCTCTTTTCCCTGCCACAGTGACCAGCAATGCTCCGGAGAGTAAGTGCTCTGGCAGCCTGGGTCCCAGAGGGAACAGCCGAGACCCGGATGAGCATGAGCAAGAAGCAGATTTTTGTTGTTTTAAAAGCCCCTGTGGAGCGGATGTAGCTCAGTGGTTGAGCACCTGCTTTGCACGTATGAGGTCCCAGGTTCATTCCCTGGTACCTCCAAAAAAAAAAAAAAAGCCCCTGAAATCCTGGGGTTGTTTGTTACTGTAGCACAACTTGGCTTATCCTCGCTGATAGATGGATGGCTGTGCTGAAGAATCTGCTCATCCCTCATTCAGCACTATTTGGGGGATACAGAGAAGAGGCAGTGAAATGAGGACCCTGCCTTCAAGGCACTAGTGGTCTAATGGCAACTGGACGTGAAGTAATGACTTTCACAATTACATTTCTAATTAGAACTGGGGTGAGTTACCTGAGAATAGTGTAAGGAGCCATGATAAGCACCTTGCATGGGGAATCAGGGAGGTGGGAAGTAGGTAGGGAAAGGGGCAGGGTGGAAGCACATTTGTGGTGTGGGAACAGAATATGTGAGGTCCCTGAGGTGGGAAGCAGCTAGACAGATACCAGGGAGAGCCCTGGTCCCCTGTCTTCATGTTTCCAGGAAGAAACATCTACTCCAGGAGGAGTGACATTTGTCCCTTCTGGCTCCCTGCCTCTTACCCACCCCTCCCGGAGGGAGGAAGAGGGGCTCATGAGATGGGCAAATCTGAAAGACTGAGCTTGCTTTTCTCTCTCATCAGGCTCACACAGGAGGTCGAGTCTCATCAAGGAAAGAAAAAAGAGAGTGCTATTTACCCTTCTCTCAAGTCTCAACTGCATGTTTGAGGAGCTGTGAGAAAAGGAGGGTGGAGGGGCAGGCAGGGCCCAGCTTGTGCTGGGCCTTGTAGAAGAGATGAGGGTTTTAAAGCATGATCAGATCTGTGTTTTTAAACCTCCCAAGGAAGGAGGATGAATTGGAGGAGTCAAGAGGGGAAGCAGGGAGAATAGCTAGGAGGCTGTGGTGGGCAGGGGCCCAGACAAGGGAGGGAGGTGGACTGGATGGGGCATGCTCTGCAGATGGGGAGAGGTGGCTGAATCCACAGGGCTTGGAGGTGGACTGGGGGCACAGGGTAAGGGACAGAACCTAAGTCCTTTAGAGAAGCGCTCGGCCTCCCTGCTTTGCTTCCCTTGCTCTGAACCTGGGCACACGCCTGAGAACCAGGGCCCAGCTTTAACATTGGGTAGCCTCTGAATCCCCCTTAACACACTCCCAGGCAGCCACACTAATGGGTTGGAGTGGGCAAAAGAGGCATGCTTTATTTGTCACTCCTGAGCTGGGTCAAGCCTGCTTCTGAGGCTTGTGTGCAGGGTGGGTGTCAGGCAATCCTGGGCACCCATCTTTCACACACACGGGGTGTGACTTGTTCTGTCCTTCCACGAGCTCACAGCAGGCTGCAGGTGTGTAGAGTGAGATGCAGCCTACAAGAAGGCTGCCTGAGTGGTATGCATAGGCTGCTCAAAGCTCTGGCCATTTTACGTCCGGTGTAGCCTGGGCCCCTACCTGCTGATGACCACTATTTGCTGAAGCCCCAGATGAGTGCATGCCTCGAAGAGCCGCCTCGGCCCCTGAAACTTGAAGGCCATGGGATATGCTTGGGCCCTTTGGGTTTCCCAACCAAGGTCATGCTGGGACTGTGTGGAGTCTGGATGGACAGTGCACCCTGGAAGAATACCTGAGACTGGGCTAAAATCTTACTCACCAGGATGGCTGCAGAGCTGTTTGTTATGATGTCTTCTGGAAGCAGCCCTGGTCCCTTGCTCAGGAGTGAAGCATGCTTCAGTGATGGGGTTCCCGCTCCATGGACCCTCTCCCAGTCAATAGATGTGGCCATGATGACTACAGAGCAGCACTGGGAAACACCTGCCGCAGCTGGTGCAGAAATGACATGTATGTGTCCAGTGACTGCGGTCATGTAGAATGTGGGGAGTGGCTGAGGGGCCTTGCAAAAGGGAAGGTGTGGGGAGCCAGGGAACTGGAAATGACGTTCTTTCTCTTTATCTAAATGGGTCTTTACCATGATGCGGTGGGAGGAGACATCATCTCCCACCACTCCTGTTTCCTGGGAGGAATGTTTCCTGCACATGCTCAGGCTCCCATTCCCACAGAGAAGGAACTGAGCATGCTCAGCGCAGGCCCTCTTCTCTCTGGCTTCTCCTGCCTGCAGAGAGGTTCCCCCCATCTGCTTACCTTCCTTCCTTTAGTGGAGCAGGCTTGGGGGTCGCGGGGTGGGGGGGGCAGCTCATTTAAACAAGGACGTAGGGCTCTTACACCTCAACCGTGTTCTCTTATGTAATAAAGCTAGTACTTTGATTTCCAGTTTTCTGACTCTTGTGGGAGAAGGGGGATGCCATTTATTGGGCTTTCTTATGCCTCTTCAGTGTTGAAAAAGCATCTTGTCAAAAAAAATTTTTTAAAAGGCCACATATATTTTTTTAAAAGTCAGGGATTTTGCAAAAGCCTTGAGTTTAGATCCAGTGCCCAGTGGGTATTGCCCTTGACACTTCACAAAGGACAACCACTGAATGCCAAAGACGGCTGAGCAATGTCATCTTTTGGGTACAATAAAAAGTGCCTGAATGGGTGGGGAGGCCAGGTGTGTCGCCCAGCAGTGGGGCACAGATCCGCCCTTTACCACTATGTGACTTCAACAAAGCACCTTAACGCATGTGTGTGCGGGCAGGGTGGGCTTTGGAGATGGATGTCACCACTTACTGTGGAACCTTAGGAAAATCACTTAACCTCTCTGAGCTGCAGTTTTCTCACGTATTGAGTGTAACAAGAGTCATTCCTCCTGGGGATGCCAGCATGCATCTCATGGTGCTGGGTGAGTCCCACATCACTGTCGGTGGATCAGATAGACGGAGGTAACCCAGAGATGAGGGCAGCAGACAACCCTGGAAGCTCCGGAAATGGCTCTTCTCCTCCCCCATCCTTTCTCTTCCTCTTTGGCCTACTATCCTTTCAAAATCCCAAGACAGAGGCACGGAATATGGATGGTGTTCAACCCCCAACTCAGGGCTTCCGGCTGATTTCATGCCAGTGTGTTTTAGCATTTTGACACTGCCAGATCGAGCCTCTTTATTTTGTTACAGAACCGTGGTTCTTTCTCATAAAGTGTTTACTGGGTATGTAAAATATAATCATGGCTTTATGAATATGAACTAGATTATTTTAATGATTGCAGGTAATTTAAAACTTAAGGGCAATCACATTTTCCAGCCGTCTTCTGGTGCTTTAAAAACACGAGTGAGCAGTTCTGAAGAGCTGTGGTCTCGCACGCCTGCTCCTCGGGAACATCCCTGCTCCAAGCCCATGTTACGGCTATCTGATTATTGTAATTGATGACATTAGGAATAAGGAATCCGCACAGAATAATAGAGGTGCCTGTCATGCCAGAGTGATTTTATTCATTGCTAGAGAAGTTCATAAAGTTGAAAGAATGCACCTACCTGGGCTAGAGCAGCTCAAAGCAGGTTTCAGTCTTTTTTTGTTTTGTAAGTAAAAGTATTGATACCTGAACCTACTTTTACTGATAATCAAAATAAGTCCTGTAAACCCTCCTCCATTCTGCGGCCAACCCATGTCAGCCTCTCACTCTGTACCTCTGGGAGTTACCCTCAGTCACCCAGTCTGTGTGGGAAACCACTGCCCTGCTTGTCCACCTGCCAACTCTGGGGCCCCTGCTAGGCTCACGCTGGCTCGCTGGACCCCCAGCCCTCTGCTTTACTCTTCTTTGATGCTGTTCTCACCCACTCTCCCAAGTTTGGTTGCAGAACCACTGCCTTTTGGGTCCTGAATGCTGACAACAGACACAGGGATCCGAAGCCTCACATTCTTCACTCTAGATCCTCTCTTTGGGGGCAGAGTTGTCATCTCTCATGATTTCTGCTGTCTTTTAAAAATTAAATATAATAACCATTATCTATAGAAGGTTACAATGTGGAGATGTAACTGAACATGCATTCATTTAATGTCTCACAGCCACCTGGTAGTGTAGGTTTTATTATTCCCATTTTACAGGCAAGAGCACTAAGACTCAGGGAGGCTAAACTACTTGTCCAAGAAAGTGTGTTTTTGGTAGTATCAGGGACAAGATTCAAACCCATCTTCATCTGGCTTTTAATTGCTAGAAATAGTTTTTCCACAGAGAAGTGAGGAAAGGAGGAAAGGAGGGGTGTGCATGCAGAAAGTGTGGGTGCAGGGCTGTGGGGGAGTAGGAACTTGGAGGCATTCTTGATGAACAGTTTTTGTTTTCTCTGGGAACTGGGAAGAAGGTCCTTGACTGAGCAAGAGAGAGGGAGTTATTAAGTGGTGGGTTGGGGACCTGCCAAGAGGAGAGGGATTTTGAAATATGGCCGGAAGAGAAGATGGGAAAGTTTTTGGATCAGAAGCACCTGAAAGGAGTTGAGATTCCAGATGAAGGTGATGCCCAGGGATCGGAGAGAATCCTGGCCATGAGCTTGTGCACTCTCCTTCCGCCAGGTCCAGTGGCCCCCAAATGAAGGAGTGGGAGGTGGACAGGAAAGAAAAGGAGGTGTCAGGCTGCCTCGTAGTCTTCACTGGGGAGCGGAGGCAGGAGCACGGCCATGCAGCTCCAGCACTCTGACCCTCGGGGGCGACACCCAGGCCATCCCACCCCACCCCACCCCACCCACCCATCTGGGTCTACCCAGAGCCACTTTCTGCATAGTGACTTTGCAGATCCCATCTTGGGGACAGAGCCCAGGTTAAGGCAGAAAGATTTTGCTCCCATTCTTGCTAATTTGCTGCTTCTGCTTAAGCTCGTAAAAAGTTTCCTAGCAAAACCATTCCGGCCTGAGTTCCTGCCGCAGCCTGCTGAGCTGCTGTAATTAAGCTTTGATTAGCCGACTACAAATTCCCTTTTGGAAGCCAGCATTGCCCTTGGAGGGCCTTAGAGCCTTAGGTGCATGTGCGCCCCAGAACTCGGGTCAAGTTTTCCAGTGTCAGTGGTCCAGTGAGCAGCATCGGGAACCAGGGCAGATGCCATTCTGCTGGGTCTGAGAAGAGGGTGTGCAGAAAGAGACCTAGGCCGGCCCAGCCGCCTTCCAGAACTGGGACAGCGACAGGCTGCGCTTCTGGGAGCTGACGGTACAGATGTGAACATCCTCTATGGACGGCCTACCGTGGCCTGTTTTACAGCTCCAAACAAAAGGCGCTGGCCAAATATATTTTTCTACCCTCACAAGCTTGTTGCAAACTCGGTTTTATGGATGCACTAAACCTGCCTTTTAAATTATCGTCGAGTGTAATAAAACGGCAGAAAATCGTCAATTTTCCTGAGAATGTGAGTAAAGTGGAAGATAGTAACAAGTCGGCGTGGGAGCTGCGGTCCAGCTGTGTCTTTAATCGGAAAGCAGCCCCCAAAGCTTTGTGGGAACAGCTCTTTTCTAATGGAGCAGTGAGGCTTAGATTTTATTCTGCGGAGAAAGGCCCTGGAGGTGAGGCAGAAACCTTGGAAAAGAGGCCCCTGCCACGGAAAGGGAGAACTGCACATCTAGAAATGCACCCAGAGGCCAAGGAGGAGGAAACACGGGTTCAGAGTGGCCCCCAGCAAGGACCTCCACTCCCACTCCTTGCCCAACAGCTGGCAGCTAAGAGCTAAGCTGCGTGGCGGGGAACGGGCAGGCATGTGCTGCAGGTGGTGAGCAGCCACCTCTTCCAAAACGTAAACTAATAAAAAGCCTCATGTGCAGCAGCTTCCAGGTTCCACGGTGTCCATACGCCCTCCACAACCAATTTCAGGCCACCCGCATGACGTCACTACACACGGATTTGGGACGCGGTGCCCGCACAGCAACACCCTGTTCATGCTCTTTCCACCTCAGAGCTACGGTAGGTGTGAATACCCTCAAGAACATAGATAATAGCAAAAGGTAGTGAAATAAGTAGGATGTGACCAATTTTGAGCATGTATTACCTTTGTTTTTAATGTAATTTAATTGTAAGTTTATGTAATTTAATTAGTAATAATGGCTGTATTTAGTAGCCAACTTATAAAATTCCTGAAAAAAAATGGGGCTTTGGAGTCAGACAAACTGGACTGGAATCCTGCCTCCAGCTCCTCCTTACCATGTGACCTTGAGCAAATGACTTAATTTCCCCGAGACAATCTGATGAGTGGAAATAATATCTTCCACTTTTCTTTATTCCATCCACAAATACTTATGGAGCACTGTTGTAAGTGCTCACAGATAACTTCGGTGAACACAAAGACAAGGCAGACATGTATGTTTCAGAAACACTGATAGATAATTAGACACCGTGATGAGTACTCCAAAGCAAAAGAAAATGGCTTCTGAGAGGGAATAATAGGGACCATGATGCGGGTGAGATGGTCAGGGGGACTTCCAATGAGGCACCAGTAGGTGAGCTGAGCCTGTGGGTGTGAGGGGCTTTGCCCCGTGGTAAATGGGAGGAAGAACATTCGAGGCAGGGGGAGCAGCAAAGACCCCTGTGGGAAAGAGAGTCACTGGGAGCCGGCGATGGCTGGTATGCAGTTGGCGCCCAGTAAATGCATCTTCCTTTCCCTCCCTACCCCTCTGTGGCTCAGTAGCTCCATGAGGGAAGGACAGCAGCTGCCCTGGATAGGAGGCACTGGCCAGGGCAAGGGCTGTCCCTGTGGGCACAGTCCCCTCTGGCTGGGGGCTCAGGGCCCTCGGCCTGCAGGGGGTCAGGCTGCAGGCCCAGAGAGCACTGAGCAGGGACCCGGGGATGGGACGTTTAAAAAGTTGGCTAATGTTGAGGGCATCTGCGTGGCCCTCAGTTCTCTAGAGCAAGAAGACTTGTACAACCTGTTTGCTTTCATCCTGTGCACACTGAAAATCCAGCAACAGATCCCCTTTCCCTCGACTGTGGCCCAGAACCAAATTCCTTCTAGTAGCGTGCGGTTTGCCTTTTCTATCCTGACTTCACGCACTGAATTTCCCTGCTCCCATTTCTCCCTCACTCAATGGTCCTTTAAGGAATGTATCATTATAAACTGCCTGGGATTCTTGATTTGAATGTGGTAGTGGGAGAAATTAGAGAAGGAAGGAGCAAAAGAAAAGAGAGAGACAGAAATAAACTGAGATACAGATAGAGAGGTAGGGGAAAAGAGATAATAGTGTGTTCAGCTCAGGAACTTTCCAGAAAGCCAGAGACTTGGGTCATATGGCCAGATTCCTTGACCTCTTACTCGAGGCAAAGCCTTGACCAGGGCACTGGAGACATGATGTAGAACGGGGGAGATGAAAGTCCCCAGGATGTGGAGACAACATCCCAGCATCCAAGATGTCCTGAAGGTGCCACCAGGTGTCGTAGTCACTGCAGCAGGAGGAGGGTCTGTGTTAACCCAGACCCTGAACCCAGAGCTGACCAAGCCTCCCTGGGCCGGCAAGGGGCACGGGAGCAGACTGCTTGTTCCTGTGCCAGGAGTGGGATGGGGGAGTGCAGAGAAGGGAGCAGCCTGCACCAGGGCTGAGAGTGGTGACCTGGGGGAGAGAACCTTGGAGCACAGAACCACCCCAGCCCCGTCCAGGCCACCCTGTGCCCAGCAGCACTGTGACGATGTCCTAGGGGCAGAAGCCAGCCCTGCAGGTCAGCCTGCCATGGGGCTTCCTGGTCCAGTCCTCACCTCCTGGGCCCGACCGTGGCTTCCCCTGGCCGGCTTGGTGTAATGCTCTTTCCTTCCCTGAAAGGAGCTTTTCTGTTAGTTATGGGAAACCTGAGGCTCCCCTCCAATCTCTCACCTCCTGAGACACACCCCCAGTTTACCTACCCTGTTACCGCTGCCTCTGACCTGCCAAGGCCCACCTCCGATAGCTGACTTCTAGAAGTCACATTTACATGCTCGTTTCCAGCTCTCACCTCCAGCCTGACCTCCCCAGGTTCACGTCTAGTCTCTTGAGTCTCCTTTTTGACTTTGTAGCTACAGCCCCTGCTAACATGGAGCTAGCAGTGGGATCATCCTCCAGAGTGTTGTGAAGATTGAACCAGAGAATGCATGTCAAGTGCTTGGCACAGTGCCTGCCTCATGGTACGTGACCAATAACAGGAAGTTGTCTGAGATGCTGGGGACTCCTGATGAGCCCCAGAGTCCCAGCCATTCAGGCCCACTGACTCCCTGCTTGCCCCAGGCTCCCTCACCCCAGACAGGTGGTCTGTCTGCCCTTGCTCATTTCTCTGGTCTCTGACCACAGCTTGGGCCACACTCTCCCAGAGGGACACAGGCTTATCAGTCCCAGCTGATTCAGCCTCTCCCAAGCTTGCAGGTCGCCCTGCTCCCTGCCCTCTGGCCTTGAGCCTGGGTCCCTCTCTCCCATGCTGTCTTCATCCCCTGTCTAGCTTGAGCCTGCACCCAACCTCCTTGCCTTTCCCCATCAACTCCCCACCACTGCTGGGTACTCAGTATCTCCCAGTGCCTGCACTTCCCAGCTCTGGGCCCAGGGATGTGGAAGGCACATCCGTCCCGCCCCAGGCCCAGGGAGCTGCTGGCCACTGGCTTTGGAGTCCTTGAGCATCAGAGTTGGAAAGACCCCAGAGATCTTCAGAACCCCACCCCACCCTCCACAGAGCAGAGGGCGCACTGAGAGCTCTGCACTGTGCCTGGACTCCTTGCCTCTTCTGTCTGGAGGGCAGGAGGTGAGGTTCTGCAGTGGGAGCAGGAGGATATCTGAACGGGATCTCTAACTCCAGGACAAAGGCCAAGGACCTTCCCAGTGAATTATGGAGATCTGTTAACTCATCAGGGGCCCTTCTGCCCACAGCCCACTTTCCTGGTGGTCTAGGTAAGAGTCTCTGCCTTCAACATCCCAGCTGAGCCTCTGAGGAGATAAAAATATTTCACTCCTTTGACATGGATTTTGTGCTATTTTGCTTTTACAACCATTCTCTTTTAAATGCATTTAGTTCTAAGCTCCTTAAATCCTGTTTAAGTACATGGGGATAAGTCTTCAATGAATACAGAAATAAATAGAGAAATAGGAAGAGCTGTGCATTTCCTCTTTTTCCCCTCTTTGCCCTTCTCTCTCCCCGAAGTGGCATGGAATGTCCCTCCTGACCCACACCAGCTCTGGCCAGTCCTGGCAGGTGGGGAATCCAAGTATGCCCAAGGACACAGCACTCGGCATTGGGCTTGAGGCCTGATGGCTGCTCAGCCTGGGCCTGCCCCGGATCCCTTGCCTTGCTCTGGGGCCACCCCTGGACCGCACACCCCCTTTCTCAGTGTGTCTTGGTCAAATTCTCTAGAAGCAAAGTCCAGATGGGGATGTGGGTATCCAAATGCTCTCAGGAGAAGGTGAGTTAGGATGCAGGAGAAGGCAGGGGCATGTGCTCTGCCAGATGTGGCCTGAGCAGGAGTCCTGCTTCAGCCTGAGCCTTTGGGGGACTCTGGACCAGAAGCACCAGAGTGTAGGTGCCGTCTTGAGGAAAGGAGAGAGGCCTCTGTGAATCCACAGCAGTGGATCGTTCATTGGTCTCCTGGGAGAGGTGATGTCTGAGAAGGGGGCTGCTGAGAGCTGTTACCAGCCACCACTCAGGGCAGCAGAGGGATAAGCTCACCGTCCAGACAAAAGGGATCTGAGCAGGCATCAAATTTGCCCACTAGAGTGGCCCAGCATCTCCAGAATGGGCCTCTCCCTCCCTCTCCCCAGGCTTCCACTTACTCCCTGTCGGAGTCTTGCTATGAGCCCTGCATTTCCTAGCCATCTCGCAGCATTTTTCACAACCAAGCCCACAAGAGAGGCTTCTGAACACTCCTTTACTGCCGAGGCTCAGAGAGGTTGAGCAATTAACCAAAGTCACACAGCTGCTGGGTGGTAGAATCAGTATTCAAATCAAATTTCTTGAGCCCATGCTAGCATTCTGTTCTGGTTCCTGTGCTAGTTCGACCTGCCAGATTCCATTTTCAGCAACCTTCATTGTCTCCAGCAGCCCAGCTCCCTAGCATTTCTGAATGGCTTCTGCTCTGGGCTGCTGGCTCCACTTCACCCATCACCCTCACCCCCAGAAGTCAGTCACTTCTGGTTTCATCCCATGCAGTTTCACATGCCTGTCCCCTGGTTCTTTAGGGGCCCGAGTTCTGCCAGTAGCTGGAAACCCCTGACTTGCCCACAAACGGCATCTCACTGGGAAGGGATCCGTGTTTCACCACCGCTGTCCTTGCTGACACCTCCATCAACACAGATCTTCCTCAAGACAACAGACATTTATCCTTGACAGTCAGAGACACAATTGTAATCTGATGCTGGAGGCCTAAATTCTGTGTTGTCACCAAATTATGATGGCTCTTCAGTCAGAGGAAAAGAGGTGGAAGAGAGAGGGTTGGGGAGGGCTTGAGAAACAGCCTGTGCTCTGCCAGAAGCCATCTCCCCTGGACCACGGCGGGGCCTCAGCCTGGGCACCAGTGGGGTGGCTCACATGTCCTCTGCTGCTCTTTGGGAGGACGCATGGCAGAAATGAGGGAGGGAAGGTGAAAATCTCGGGCCAGTCAGGTGGAGGGACCAGGCAAGCAGAGCCCTGGAGGTTGGAGTGAGTGTGGTGCGTGTGCATGAGTGAGGGTGGGCGGGCATAGGTGCAGCAAGGTGCTGGCCAGCCTAGAGTGGACAGTGTGCTGATGGGGGGGGGGGCGGGCATGCCAGGCTGGAGTGGTGCATGGAGGCTGGAGTGGAGAAGCAGAGGTGCTGGGTGCCCTAGGGACTGTGGGCCTGCCATCTACCTTCCTAAAGCCCCTCCTGCTGTCCAGCGCCATTGTTCCCCAGAGGACCCAGGTTTCTCTGGCCTTCTGTTTAGAAGGCAGAGGATTATCGGTGAACCTCCTCCTGCCTCAAGGGCTATAGGGTGGGGCTGCGTGAACCCACGAAGCAGAGTGATGGACCCCCTGGTGGACTGTGATCCTTCAGGACCCCGGCTACCTGTCCAGAGGAGTGGCCAGCACTGTCTGACTTAGTATTAGCTTTTGCAGAATGAAAGACTGAGTCCTGGACTGGGGGTGAGGTGCCATGCAGACTCGAGAGAGGCAGACAGATGTGAGTTCTAATTCAGCCTCGACCACTTCCCTGAGTGACTTTCAGCCAGGCTCTTCACTTCCTTGAAGGCCGCTAGTGAGGATTAAGTGGCCCCCAGTAAATTCCTCTCCTTCCTTCCCTTCCCTTCCCATTGCTTAGTGCGTGCCGCCTCCAGAGGCCAGATCTCGGGTCCTCCCTGGCTGGGAGCTCTCCTAGGACCCTCCTGGACCCACCGAGGGAGGCCTGCCTGAGAAGACCCCCAGATGCTCCGCTGCGGGCAGCCCTGCCTTCATAGGGAAAGAAAGATCAACTTGAACATGAAGGTCCCCCAATCCCTTCCCGTACCACGTTTCCTGGAGGGAGTTTGCAGGCAGAGTAATGTATGGCTCCATTTTTAGATGTTGCCGAATTCCATTTGCCAGAGATCTGTGTTTTATGGCCGTATCAGTGTTTCTAAATTGCACTATATTTTCTTAGCTTGATGGGAATTTACAGCACCCGGATTGGAGCAAAATTGGGCTCTCCCCAAGGACTGGAAATCACAGGGTCCATGGCTGTGGCTGTTGCCTCCCCCTCTGACAGCTTCATATTAAGAAGGAATCCAAATCTGAGGGTGGAGGCCCGGAAGGCCCACTTGGTGAGGCATTCCTCAGGACTGGGAGGTCTGGGGCTGCTCCCTGTGAGGCTCTGGGCTGCCCCAATGAGGTGGGAGGGCTATGGCAAGGGCCCTGGGGCAGAGAGAAATTCCTGGGCTGGGAACTGGGGGAGGCTCCACTGGCAGCCAGCCTCGGGCTGGCTTGTCCCTGGGAGCACAGTAGCAGGGCAATGCCACACATTTGAACATCCCTTTAGTGGCCTCAGAGCACTTCCGTGTCTTCTTAATTTCCTCTGAGGAAAAGAGGACAGCGAATATGCACCAGGGAGGAAACCGAGGGTCTAGGGGATTACCTCGCATGGTGGAGCTGGCGTTAGAACCCAGGGCACTCCACACTAGTGTGTGCTCTCCCCCCACACACTGTGGGGTTCCTTCCCCTCCATTTCCACCTGGAGGCTGGAAGGGGTGCTCTCATTTATGAGCTTGAGGGGCAGGCAGCATGTAGTTGAACCCTCCTAGAGGCAGTGTTACTCAGCCTGAGCCTCAAGGCGTGAAAGCAAAGAGCCACTCACCCGTGGCAAAGCTGACACCAAGCCCCAGGAATATCCGCGTCCAAAGCCTGTTCTTAGCCACCACGCTCTGCTGCTTCTGATGCCAGTGACCAATCCAACTGCAGCTGATGTCGGTATGGGCTACTCGACTCCGGCTGGGAATCCTGATGCATTCTGGGAGTCAGATGGTGCCTGTCGTGCTGACATCCAGCAGGCTTTGGGCTCGCGCCACCAAAGCCATAGAGCTTGGGCTGCACCTGCATTTGAAAGGCACAATTGCCTGGCTCTGGCCTCCCAGGATGACGCTGTACCGCCCAGGACACTGGGCAGGGAAGGGATCCTGGGAGTCCCAAGGACCCAACTCGGAACTGCAGGATGTTCTGGCCAGTCTCTCTGGTGGGTCCAGGCAGTTTATCTCACTTGGCAGCGATCTTCTGTGTAAAAGCACGTCCGACGATTTGTGCAATAAAGTTAATGGACTTCTCCATCTTAGAGCAGCTGAATTCTCTTGGAGCAGATGCTGAGGGTTATAGATGTTCTAATTAGGAAGCTGCCTTTGGCACTGAGGAAAGGAGGGAGGCTGGCAATGCTCCTCACGTCCCGCAAAGACCCACTGCCAAATGGCTCTCTCTGAGCTGGCCGGGGCAGGCACGCTGCAGCAGCAGAGGGCGGGGGTGGGGAGATGTATTTTTCCCCTCCCACCTCCCAGTTCCCTTCTGGCACCAATGGTCCTCCTCGTTTAACCAGAAGTGACCAAGGGGGTCAGGTAGGATGGCCACAGCTTCTAAAGTCTGAACAGACACCAACAAGGTTTAGAGTGTGATCAGATTAAACTTGCAACCAAGTTAATCTGACACATTTATTGATGGGCATAACTGCTATTGGACTGCACCACAATTAGGCATAAATGGTAGGTCGTTCCTGTGAGTGACTGTAATTAGTAATTCTCATTTTTGGCCCAATCAAGTTTGGATAGTTTTTTTCTTTCTCTATGTATAAAAGTTCCCCAGTGTCTGCAAACAGCCTTGATATTGACTGTTTTCTGTTTCACTCACCCATTTATTCATTCACTCATTTACCAAATCTATGAAATGGAGGTCCCAGCCTGGAGCTCTCATTCTGCTGTCTCCTGGGTGATTGTGGATGTGTGATTCCACTTCTCTCAGCCTCGGTCTCCACATCCATAGTATGGGGATGATGCCCCTACCTCGTAGGGTGATGGTGAGGATTCTGAGAGATGAGGTCCACCAAGGTCTAAGCCCAGGGCCAGGCTGGACTGTCGCTCATTAGCTGGAACCTGTCATTCTTATTAATGGCAACAGCTCCTCCAGGAAAAGAAAGAGCCGGGCTCTCGAGCCTTCGGTCATCAGGGGGAGGGCGATTCTGTGTGTGGAGGGGGCCTGAGGCTTAGAGTTTGACGGGGGCTGCAAGTGGGGCCCAGCGCTGGGGACATTTGATGGGTGGTGACTCTTGGGACCTCATCCTTACCTGCAGGTGAGTGGGGTTTGGAAACTTCTGGTTTCCATATCTTTAGTCTCACCGCTGCCAAGCCCTTGAGAAATGTGATGGGTCAGACATCCCTGGAGATGAAAAGTGTTTGCACAGAGCCTGGTGCTGAGATCGAATGCTTGGGCCCATTCCTGCCCCAGCAGGTGCGTTATCAGAATTTGGACAATTCTCGGTGTCCACAGGTGAATGAGGGGGAAGAAGAGGAAGTGGGCCCCTGCAGTAAACCTGGAAGGATGGGCTTTGGGCCTGAGGGACTGGAAGGAGGCTTGCACCCTCCTGAAGGAAAATCTCTCCATACCTGGGAGTCTCCAGACTCAGAGAGGGGAGCAAGTGCTTTGCTAACACAACTCACGCTGGGAGAAGATGGCCTGGGGGACAGCCTGGAGAGATGCAATGGGAAGGGTCTTGTCAGAGTGCTGGAAGGAGCATGTCGGGTGGGGGCCTGGGCTGTGAGGAAGAGGCAGGGGGCCAGGAGATAGTGAGGTGCTATTGACTCCCTGGGCTGGGGTGGCAGAGAGCCCAGGGTTAGGCTCCATGTCCTGTCACCTGCTCACCGGACTTGGGCATGGTGTTGGCCCTCTCTGAGCCTCAGGTTCTTCATATGTGAAATAGGGATGTAGCATATGCTACTGGGTCCTGTAAGTATCCCCTGGCACTTACTACCTCAGGGCAAGCCGCCCAGCTTCCAGCTGTCACCACTTGCGTTGTTTTGTCTGAGGCTTCCCTGGCCCCAGAGCCCGTCTTGCCATCTTTCAGCATGCACGCCAGAAGGACCATCTTTCAGCATGCATGGCAATAGCTGGGGACCAGCCCTACACCAAACATTGACGGGACTTGGTGTGTACATATCCCAGCTCCCTCACCCTTTGAATAGGAAGCTCTGAGCTGTGTGTTCTATGCTGGCTCCCCTAGTTTCCCAGAGGGATTAAGCTCCAGTTGCCCACAGAGGTGGGTGGCTTGGTGATGCACCTTCTTTTGGCTGCCTTCCCTTCCACATCCCACTTCCCCACTCCCCTACCTTCACCTTTCAAGCACAGTACTTGAAACTCAAGACCTTGTCTCAGAGTCTCTTCTGAGGGATCCCAAACTAAGATAATCCTGTACCTTTAGGATAAATAGATAATCCTAGCACTGTAGGTCTGGATGTGAAGTAGGTACCTAATACATCTAATTTCCTGTCTTTCTCCTTACATCCTGTCGGGACCTGGCAACTCAGTTCAAGGGGTTCCAACTATTGGGAGGTGGGAGAAAAAGGCCTGAGCCAGGCTGGGCTGACACTCGGGCCCTCCTGGGACAGAGGCGGAACCAGGGGGCTTCTCTGGCAGGAAGCTGCATGTTCCAGGGTGGGGTGACTGCTCCTGAAGCCATCTCCACGGGGCCTCCTCATCCCAGATCCTGTCTGGAGGCCGAGGCGGGCAATAAATCCCCTCTGTGGAGCTGGTCCCAGCATGGGCCGCCCTGCAGAAAGGCTTCATCAGCGACCTCATTTGCATAAGATAATGAAATCGCAGTAAAAATAGTAAAAGAAAAAATGGCTTGGAAACTTTGTTTCCATAATGACAGATGCTTTTTAAACAGTCAGCTTCTGTTTCCCAAAGAAGTGCCACTGAGGGCCTGGGGTGGGGTGGGGGAGCTGCGTGTCCAGGTCTCACCTGCTTCTCTGGAATGGCGACCTACAGCCTCCGGGAGTCCCTGCCCTACTCTCCTGCTGCTCCTGGCTCCCTCCAGATGGATGGGGGTGGGGGTGGGGTCAGAAGAGGGGGCCGGTGCTGACAGCCAAGCAGCCAAGGACCCTCACAAACAGTAAGCCTGATGCCCCCTTCACAGGTGCTCTCATAGGAATTATTTTCTTTCATTCTCATGCTTGTCTCCTGAGACAATCAAAATGGGCCTCCCCCCACAGGTGAATAAACAAGGCTTGTGAGCTGTCCAAGGTCACCTGCCTAAGGTGATGGAGGAGCTTTGAAACTTGGGCTCCTATTCTGAGTCCCTGTCTCCTGACCAGGACGCCTCCAGGGGTGCTAGGAGGCCCTTGTCACGGGAGACTGCAAGGGAGAGGGTGGGTCCCTGACCTGGGGGGTGGCAGGACCTGTGGGAGGGGGACCAAGCTCAACAGTTCTCTGACCTCTGTGCCTTGAGGTCCGAGTGGGGTGAGAGGACCAAGGTCAAAGGAAAGGGGTCCACTGACCTCAAGAATACAGTTGTCTGGGATAGGACTCCTCCAGACCTAGAGGCCAGAGAGTAACCCAGCCGGGGCTGTTCAGAACTGCCTTGTCCTATCACCTCCAATCCCCAGAGCTCTGCAACAATCTGCTGTTGAAGAAAGATTAAATAGAGAGACAGACCACACAAATAAAATAATGGAAAAGGGGGTTGCTTCTCCAGCTCAGAGGGAACTCTCGAGTGTAGTCCCACGTTGATCAGGGGTGTGGGGTCCCTGCCTTACCACCCCCTTCCCTCTAGGCATTTGGGATGGGCTAATCCAATGAAAGAGGGCTTGGCCACGTGAGGGCTTGAGGAGAGCGGGGGCTGTGCAAACTCTTGGAGTTCAGATGGGTCTTCCCACATGCAAAATGGCCAGTGGGTGCCATCTGGCCGCTAAGGAGTGTGTCCTTATGGAGGCACAGAGAAGGACTTCTAGCGAAGAATGTCTCCCAGGTTCTGTACTGGGCTTGTGCAAGTGGAGACTGGCGGATCCCACTGAGGCAGGCAACTGAAGGTGCACATTTAGGCAGCGCTGGTCTCTCCGTGGCTATGTCCATTTCAGTCTGGTGGTCCCTCCCTGGGCTCCCTCCTCCAGCCTGTAGAATCTTTGGCCCCATAGGGGAGGTGGTGGACAGGGAACAGGGCTGTGCATCCTTCCAGATCTTTGTATCTTGCAGTTGGAGCCAGGCCTTTGATCTAAAATCTGGGTATTTGCCATCTTTGTTTGCTGAGTCTTCTATGCCTGGGCTTGCCTGGCCTTTGGCATGTTGGGGAGAGGTCCAATCATTTGTTACTATGTAGAAAGCATTTTTCCCTTCACAATAATAGTGAACATTGGCTGAGCTGGCCCGTGTGCCAGACTTGCACAATCTCATCAAATCTCTATGACAACCCTCTGAGGTGGGTCTTAGTCTCCCCATTCTACAGATGAGGGAAATGAAGCTTTAAGAAGCCACAGAAACATGTGACAACATGGATGAAGTTTGAAGACATCATGTTGAGTGAAATAAGCCAAACACAAAAGGACCAACATTGTATGACCTCACTGATAGGAAATAACTAGAATATGCAAATTTTTACAGACAGAAGGTATATTACAGGTTACCAGGGGCAGGGAGAGGGGAAAGTTTCACGGGGGAGTCAATGCTTAATGGGTGCAGAATTTCTGTTTGGGGTGATGGAAATTTTTGGTGATGGATGGGGGGGTGGTGGTAGCATAACCTTGCGTAATTAACAGCACTAAATTATTTACCTGAAAGTGGTTAAAATGGGAAATATGTTGCGAACCCAGAAAGTTAAACTCCAGAATCTCCCCAGCCCAACTTATTGTGCCCCAGTCACTTGGAAGCTTATTAGCAATGCAGAATCTCAGGCCCATCCTCGACCCACTGATCAGCAACCTCTACTTTAACAAGATCCCCAGGGGATTTGTGTGCACGTTAAAGTTTGGGCGTGAGGGTCTAGAGCCACCTCGCGCCACCTTTTCTGAGAGCTTCCCCCCTTCCGCTCCCCCTGCTGAAGGGGTGGGTAGATGATTTGGAACTGAGACATTTTCACTCTAGGTGGTTGTTGTCGGACACTGGAGCTGGGGGCATGGGAGGAGCCAGGCCTGCGGTGGCCATTTTCTGCCAGGAATAAGAAAAGGAGGAGAGATAGAAAGAGCGGGTGGAATGAGAGCCAGAGAGAGAAACTGAGGGGGAGAGTGTGTGTGGATGTCAGAGAGAGAGAGAGAGAGAGAGGGAGATGATTAAGGAGCTATGCAGCTGTGCTTCCATCAGACCCACTGCAGTATAGCTCCCAGTGAAGCCCCCGTTTTGCTCCCATTAGTTTGAGCCGGTCTCTGTCCCTTGGCCCAACAATCCCCGCCTGGGAGCCTCTTTGAATGTCTGTTCCTGGGGACTCAGGACATTGCAACTAGGGGACAATGTCTGGTTCCTAGAGAGAGGAGGAAGCACAAATGACATGGACAAAGGAGAAACTGAGGCAGAAATGTCTGAGCTTAAAGCAACTGGGGCCAGAGCCGCAGTGGCCGGACCCATCACTGCTCTCACTCCCAAGGCCTGGCCCTGTCCTGCCGCGGAAGCCTCCTTCGCGTTCTTAAGGCCTCTCTCCCTTCTCTGCAAACTTCAGTAAGGAGGTGGAGTGGCAGGGCTTTCAGGGCCTCGCATCCTGCAGGGGCAGTCAAGGGGATGGAAGCCCCGGGGGGGTGGGCAGAGAGGCGAGAGACTGTGTTTTGGAGTCGGGTGCCCTGAGTTTGGTCTTCCAGCTCTGTGTGTGGGATTCCACAGTAATTGGCTGTGTGACCTTGGACAAGCCACTCACCTTTCTGATCCTTTGCTTCCTTAACTGTAAAATGGGTTATAATAACATCTTAGAGGGCACTGGGCAGCCAGTGGGAAAATGGGTCTAAAGTGCTGGGTATGATGCTTGGTTGGTACTGAGTGCTTGGTAATGCGGGCTCCACTTTCTGCCCTGAGGAAGGCATAGTGACTTGAGAGAGTAGAGAGAGAAGCAGCACTTTGCCGCTGTTCTGCGGCAGAGCTCAGCATCATTTCCTGCCTGCCCTCATCTGGGGGACTCCTTGCAGCCTTCTAGAGAGAGAGAGACAGGGACAGGCAGAGCTCAGTGAGCAGGTGGAGATGGGTTCTCTGAGAGGCTGGGGGACCAGGCAGTTTCCTTTCATTCCTTGGCCCTCCAGAGACAATCAGGGCTGCCCAACTATCCGGAAAGGGCCAGGCTGACACTTGCGCAGAGTCCAGGGTGTCATAGATGAGCTTGTGGGCTAGACTATGGGATCCAGGGAAGCTCGTCTCACTGCTCTATCCCCAGAGAGGATATCCCCCTTAACTCACAACACCTTAAAAGGTCCTATTTACAAATAGGGTCACCCCCACAGGACCTGGGGTTGGGACCTGAACATGCCTTTTATAGGGGACATGATTCAATCCTCAACAGCTATGATTACGATGATGTCATAGGGGAGCAGCAAGGGTTCTGGACACAAATTAGCATCACAATTAAATCTATCCACATGGGACTTGGAAGACAGAGGCCATCTTTCTGACCCCATCTGGCTGTTCTGTCCTGGGGATGTGAGGTTTTTATCAGCATTATTTCAGTATCCATTTCCAACTTCTTGGGTGATAAGAGGCAATTGTGATGGTGGTTGCAGTGGTGGCCGCTCCTCGGTCCAGGCTTCCTGACCCCTGGGTTGCAGCTCTGGGGTTTGTCTTGCCCTCACAGTTCTAGTCTCAGAGGTAGTTGCTCCCCTGGTCAGTTCTGCATTGTTCTGGGAATCATTTCTGGAGGCCTGGCTTGGACCTGGCTCCCTCATCACTTTTGTAAGCATCCAAATCCCTGTATTCAATTCTTCTTGTTCAAAATACCCTGCTCCAAACTTTGATGGAGATGCACAGTTTCCATCTCTAGAGATTAACTGACTTAGAGCTTTCTCATTTCCAGTTTGAAAAGGCTCAGGTAAGATCCCAGATTGGCCAAATTTGGAGAAGATGCCCACTCAACCTCGCCAACTATGGCCAGGAGAGGGTGATGTAAGGAAGTGGCAACTTCCAAGGTAGCTAAGTAGATGAGGATGAGTTTGGGAAGGGAAAAACACTAAACCCCTGAGACCTGAAGTTGGAACCAGGAGCCCGGTCTGGAGCTCAGCTCCAGGGCCTGCTGCCTGGGACATAGTCAGCCCTGGATAAAGATGGCACAACTTACCTGCCCTTCACTCTCTGATTCTGTGGAGAGAAGAGAAAAATAAAACCATCTCAAGAGGATCCTATTTTCTAGAAACATTTCTTTATTTAAAATTTAAAACCATATTACTTCATACAGCAAACTGTGCACTTTGATATATCACAGTGTCTTAAAAAGGAAAATAATCAGATTTGTTTGGAAATTTATTTACATCAGCCTAGAATGATTGGCAAGTAACACAGTTACTATGAAACCCAAATTGTTACAAAATGTTTACAAAAAACTATATTCATAGAAATTCTGCATGTCCACAAAGGGCATCCCCTGAATGGCCCAAAGACCAGTGTGTGGGAACCATGTTAAGTGGGAGTGGGGGGCGGCCAGGCACTCTGGTCTGGGCTGTGGGCAGGCCAGGGGCCTGGGTGGCCTGGAGTGCTGTCTGGGGACTCAGGCTTGGGGCTGGGAAACCAAGTCCCCATTTTGGAGGCCCGGCCAGGGAGTCAGCCCAGGCAGAGGTGGGCTGGGGGCTTGGAGCACAGTGGCACGGGGACCCCTGGGGCCAGGATAGGATCCTCCTCAGGGGTCTGGAGTCAGACTGTGCTCTGGCCAGGGCCCCAGAGGCAACCCAGGGTTAAGGTGCAGAGCAGCCTGACTCATGGGGCTGAAGCAGAGGCCGCATGGAAGACCACTCCAGATCTTTCCTTCCTTGCATGCTCCAGAGATGCGCTGCTCCACGAAAGAGGCAGGGCTGCCAGCTAAAGGCCTGGAATTGTGCAGAGCAAACACATCCAGGTGGGGCGGGGACAGAGGTCTGCTGGCTGCTGGGGAGGATGTAGCAGGGAAGAGAAGGGCAGACAGATGGCCCCAGGCTGTGGCTAGGGTAGGAACTGCCCTCCAGCTTCCCATCTCTCAACCCTGCCACTGCCCTGCTCACATCTCTGGCTCCTTGGCTGGCCCCAACAGCTGGTCTCTGGGTCACATGGGCTTAGGGTGGTTGTCTGCGGTGGGGCAAGCTCTTGGCTGGCATTACTGTGCCGGTATCTAGAGGTCTCAGAGTTTTGATCTGTGATCTGACCAAACTGTCGGGTGATCTGAGGTCCTCTGTTCTAGAAAACAGGATCAATGACCAAGGCACCGGGACCTTGTACTGGCATGCTGGCAATGCCCGCAGGGCCACTTTCCTTAAAGACTGACTTCATTTTGCTGGCTGTGAGCTGTGGGTATCTTGTGTCTGGGTGAGAATTTGCCGCAGAGGCCTTTACCTCTTAGAATGAGGCCTCCTCAGCCTTCTGGGATATGAGAGGTGGAGCCTGAGACCTGGCTCGTGACTGTGCAGGCAGGTGAGAGGTCTAGGGAGTGGCCCCCTCTCTCCCCGCTCTTCTCCTCCCTGTTCACTGCCCTGGGACCAGAGGGCACGGTGTTGGATCAGGAGCCAAGCACCAGCACAACATTTATTCCCAGATGTGAGCCAAGGTGTTCTGCCTCAGACAGACTCTCAGGTGGAGACAAGGTGCCTGGGCCACTCCTGCCTCTCCCCCAGGAGGGCCCTGGCTGTGCAAAGCTACCTGGCAGACCCACGTGGTTCTGCCCCCTTCTTCAGGGTCTGGAACCCTGAGGTGTGCAGGGCTGTGCCATCCCCAAGGGGCTCTCTGCAGCCCCCGCCCCAGCCAGCCTCTGTCCCAGGCTCGACTGCTGCAGCCCCGTCTCTCACGTGGTCCCCACCCGTACTGGCTGGGTTATGTACACTCTGTGTGCAGACGTGCGGGGAGGGGTGCGTATACACACGGGCTACAGGTCATATATACACTGTGCATATATATATACAGTATATATAGATCTTTTTACATTCATATATATATTTTACAAGAACATTGACTTTCTACCAAAAACAGTTTTGTGACTTCACATCTGACCTCAGCTCTGAAATTTTAACTCCAGGGCAAATCCAGGACTGAAATGAGGGCTTGATTCAAACAGGCATCAGGGAGAGAGGGCAGGGCTCTTCCACTGGGGAAAGTAGCCAGGCCCATTCCAGATGCACGGACCATGCCTGGGACAGTTACAGAACTGCTGGGTCTCTCAGGAGGCACCTAGCTACAGGGTTGGGTGCCTTTCTTGCATCTGTCCATGGTGCTGAGCCCACAGGAGATTAAGTCCATATAGCTGTTTGTCCAAACTTCTTGGCTTTTCCCAGGCGTCCCCCCCACCCCCGAGTCATTCCAGATACGGGCCATTGACTTTGGCCTGTTTTTGGGCTTTTGTGCATATAGATGGGAATGGCTTGGGGCAGGGGCAAGTCCTTGCTGAATGATGAAGAGGCAACTGTAAAACCCCAAACAGCACCCCCTTGAACAAAGAGGCAGGGAGGGGAGCTTCTGACTGTCTTGGCGGGATTGTGCCTGGGTCTGACTTCTGTTCTCCGCGAGGTTAAGGAGGGGGGAAGCAGCTCCTGACCGCTTGGAGTCTTCCCCCAACATTGCCAGGCCCCTCCCCTCTCCTGGGCTGGGAGTCACATCTTTCGGTGGTCCAGGGCCGTGGGGAGGGACCCAGGTGTGCTCTTCCAGTTGAGGCAGAGGCTTGGTTATGAGGAGTTGGGGGCTCGTCCACCCCTCAGAGAGTCAGAGTCTCACTCACTGGCCAAGGGGTCATTTTCACCATTTTGAGAGACACTTGCAGAGTGTGGCCCCCTGAACAGTGACAAAGCTCTCAGGGCTTTCTTATCTGTCCACAGCAGAGAGACCAGCAACAGCTCCAGGGGGAGAGACACAAGGAGGCGCACTTTTTAAAAGCCCCGGGAATATGGGGGAGGGCCTCCTCACTGCTGGTCCTGAATTCGCCAGTTTGGGCAGGTCGAGAGGAGGCAGTGGCATCTTGGGGTCAGGGGTGGGGTGGAGGAGGGGGCACTCCTCTGCTCAGGGACAAGACAGGAGCAGGTCAACACCTCAGGCGAGTCCCATCTTCTGCCCCATCCAAACCAACTTCTCTGCTTTCCATCACGACCAGCCACCGACCTCACCTACTCTGTGTGGCGCCACCACTCAATTCCACACTCAGCGGCGGGTGAGCCTAAATTTAAGTGCCCATGATCTGCTTCACTGGGAACACCCCCCCCATTCGGCCCTCCCCCAGCTCACAGACACAGGGATGCCGTCAGCACCCAGAGTGACCTGGAGGGACATGGCACACTCTCGGCTGGAGTGGTCTCCAATGCACTTTGAACGTTGGGCTGGTCTTGAAGACAAACACAGGCAAACAGGCACAGGTTGTGCATTAGCCACACACAGACATGAGACTTGAATGGGAGAGGCGATCAGGCAGCAGGCATCCCAGCCCCGTTAGGAGCCCACATATCATTTCAGTACCTGGTGGGGGATTTACCTAATTGAATTGTGCCTCTGATTACCCACCATCTGCCTACCCCATGCCACTTCCTTTTCTCCACCCCATCACAATCTACCTATGTGCATAGCCTCAGAAGAATGTGTCACGTTGATATAGCATCATGCACAGATGCACATGTGTGCGATAGGAGCGTGGACATGGGTATGTGCTATGAAGTTAGACTGGCTCACGTAAGACGGGGGCCAATACTGTGGTTTGTAAGAGCAAATTAGCAAATGCCTTCATTAGAATCCTGTTATCCAGGAACTGTGAAAAAATGTTTTCCCTTCTAACAGGATACTCCATCTAGAGCAAAGGTGTCACCAGCCTTGATCCCCGAAGGGTTTCGCCCCCACCTGGCCAGTCTCCCGTGTGAATGCCTGAACAACCATGGCAAATCCTCGTGACAAATGATCTTTTCCCATGCTGAAGTGCAAACAGACTTTGATTCCCTGCCTTGCTGATTGTCCATCCCTGTTTCTGCTGCGAGCTGGACCCTATATGCACTGGAACACATGCTTGTGTGTGAGCACATTCACACACACTCTCCCAAGGTCCAATTCCACATGGCTTCTCCTGTACAGCACACCTTGCCAAGGCTGTACGTCTGTCTGGTTCTGTCCTCCACCCCTGGCTCTCCACTGCTCACACACATTCGTGCCCATACACTCACCTATGCATCCCTTGATGACATGGCTTTTCTTCTTACGTGTATTTGGCTCTGCTGTGGGTTTTATCCTGTCCTCCACCCTCTGCCATTCAGTGCACAAATGCACACACACACAAAAGCACACACACTCATGCATGTGTGTATTCATATTGTACTCACCAGAACCCCATTAAGACATGGCTTCTCCTGTTTTTACATGTATGGGGCTCTGCTGCTTGTCCAGATTTGTTTCCCTCACCCCCAATTCACACACAAGCATACACATGTCAGAACCCAAAGGATTCTCCTATTATTGCATATCCTGGACTATGTTGTATGTCCAAATCCGTCTTTAGCTCCAGGCCCCAAAGCTCACACACATGGAAAAATATGCGCATATATGCAGATACACTCACACACGCACTCCTACATCCAGAAACTCATGGCTGCATGGCTTTTCCTCTCATTGCATGCAGTGAGCTATGCTGCATGTCCAGCCCTGCTCTGTGGATGGAGTTGTTGGAGCTGCTGTGGTTCCTGGAACCAGCTAGTTTGGTCCTGTAGCTCATGGTTTGGAGAAGGGACAGTATTCATCACATGAGCTCACTGTGGTCTCCTACTGGGAAAAGTGAGACTATCCTCCACCCCAGCTGAGAAGGCCCCTGGGATCCAAAGATAGCTCTTCTCTAAGCAGGCTCCCCACGAAGAAACAGGAGAGAGATGGGGGAGGGGTGGCTGGTGCCCCCTAGTTCCCTGCCCAGAATCTCTAGCCCTCAAAGATGGCCCTCTCCCTTGGCCACAGGAAATCCTGCTGGCCTCATCATGTTCTCTTTAAGGACACTTTGTTCCTAACTCTCTTCCATGTCTCATTCTTTTCCTAGAATCTTAAAGTCACAGACCTCTAGAGCCTCACAGCTGGGTAGAACTCACTGGTCATCTGGTTCACCTCCCTCACCTGCTGCTCCTTTTCTGCTGTCTTCCCCGAGCCCCACAAGGTCACGGCTGCTCCAGACAAGAGACCAAGGACCAGGATGGCCTTGTGTCTCTGGGCAGAGTCTTTGGTTAATTCTCCAGGAGGCAGCTTCTCCCTCCCCATCCTTGGGGCTTCTGGCAGCTATGATATCCTGCCCCTGAGAACTTTCTTTTCCTGGGGAGCATCTTTATGTGTGGGAAGTCCAGAAGGCTGGAAGTTCTTTGGGTTCCCTTTGGCTTTACCCAACTACCCCAGAGTTGACTTGTATAGCTGGACACTGAGCCCTGTTCTAGGAAGGATGATCTGGCTTCTACTTTAACCTAGGCAAGGTTCCTCTTCTCTTTCCAAGATGACAGGGGGAGGCCCAAGTCAACTGGCCAGGAATGGAGAGTTGCTGATGAGTAGATGGCAAAGAACCCAAGTTCCCAGTTGCCAACAGAGTTTAGAAAATAGCTTGGCAACCTGCAAGGTAAGATCCATTGGCTTGAGGGCCTGTGGGATTTCTAAAAATTCCATTGTTCCTCTGCTGGGCTTCAAATACCGGCTGAGTTTCTGGGCATCCTCTGTGAGAGACTTAGGGGGCGTCCCTGCTTCTCTAGCCAGAAAATGGGGAATTTGCTGTGAGCACTCCTCCAGCGATGCTCCTAGAGGCCTTCTTAGACGAGTAGGAGCAGTTGGGACGTTGTCCACAAGAATTCAAAAGGGCAGCGTCTGTCTGTGCCATTCTCCTCTCTCCTACGCCACAGGCTCTCTCTTCTTTTCCCCTAGGGGGTTTCTGACTTCAACTTTGCCAAGACAAGGGCTGCCATGGGTGGTGCCAAGTCCAGAAGAGCAGGACCAAGCGAGCAGCCCCTGAGGGATGGAGCCTTCCCCCTGCCAGGCGTGTGGGGTGGTCACCCCTCCTCTTCAGCTCCCATCGGCGGCCACACTATAACATCCTTAAGGCGCCCAAGGTTTGTGTCTCTGGTTTCATGGTCAAGTCCTAGGAGGTCTGGGCTTCTGGGAAGGGAGCGGCAATACAAGAGTTGTTTCTCTTTGGCCTCTCAGGGCCATGACAAAAACTTCTGATTCCAGAGGAGAATTGAAGGGCAGGTGAGTTTGGCCTGAGAGAGGCATGTGCTTCCTTTGGCCTTTGCTGTCTTGGCTGGCAGCTTTAGAAACCCATAGAAGAAACAGGAGAACGACGGCCAAGCAGCTGGCCGGAGGGCCTGCTGGTTTCCTGGTAGGTAAGGACACAGGGGCTCCTGGCCCAACAGGTGGGCAGCAGCTCTTGTCCCCAAGCCCAGAGGGGGACAGGGGACATCCTACCAATCTCCTTTGCTTCCCTCTGCCCTGTCCCCAGGCCTGTGGTCCCCACCCTGCCCAGGCCTAGGGAAACACGGGGGCCAGTGATGTGCTGCAGGTCATGCTGTCCTTGCCTGGAAGCCGGCGATCATTGAACGTGTGCATGTTGATGACGGCGTCAGTCTTGACCAGCATGGGAGGCTGCGGCTTGTGCTTGACCCGACGCTGGCAGGTGAGGGAGAAACGGATCTCATCGGCCACGGTGCTGCAGAAGGACCGCTGGGGAGGGGGGTGGCAGAGAGAGGGGCACATGGGTGAGGCCTAGTCCTGCTCCTCCAGCCAACTCCTCCCTTTTCCCCTAGAGCCCATGCTGAGGCCACCCTGTCTTTCTAACACCTTCACCCCACTCCACCTTCTGCAAAATGATGAGTACGTAGAGTGGTCTGCAAAGTGTCACATTGTCCTTTGGAGGCTGAGCAAGGCAGGTAGGGCAGGTATTATCATCTTGTCCCCATTGTACAGATGAGGAAACAGGGGAAGGGACTTATCCAGGGACACACAAGAGGCAGAGCCTAGATATAAACTCCTGCCCTCTGCTCTCACGAAGCTTGGGGAGCCTCTTCTCTCCTGCCTTCCCCATCCAACCCTGTCACAAGGGCAATTCACTTCTCAAGAGTTGTTTACCCCCTTGCCATTCTAAGTGTGATCTCAGGACCTGCTGCATCGCCGTCACCTGGAAGCTGGTTAGAAATGCAGCATCTCGGGCTCTGCTCCAGAAGCTCCGAGTCAGAATTCACATTTTGACAAGATCGTGTTTCCTGTCTGGTTTGACTCCATGAGGCTCTGAGAGCAGGAACCAGCCAGCTTCATCCCTGTGAGCTCACCCTCAGCACAGAGTCTGACCCAGAGTCAGGGCTCAAGGAACACTTGATGAGTGGATGGCTAACCCTTCTCCTGGAAGGGCTTCGACTAAAGGGGAAGCAACTTGGGAAAGTCCAGCATGTGTCTCTCAAGGTGAGCATGTGGGAGGCAGGTCCCTGCAGGGCTGTTGGGTGGCAGTGGCCTCCTTCTGGCCTGGGTCCCTGTGAGTAGCCAGGAGAGATAGCAGAAGTGCGGTGCTGCCCATAGGAATCTGATGGCAGGGGCTTCTATGACGTGTCCTGCAGCTTGTGTCGGGGCTGGGGGCAGGAGGGCCTGGGGAGTTTCTGCTGTTGCATTCTTGCCCAGACTGCTCATGGGCAGGTCATATGGTGCAGGGGTCTGGGGACCTAGCTTTGATTTCTGGCTCACCTCTTGCCAGCTGTGTGATCTCTCTGAACCTCCCCTTCCTCGCCTACTAAACACAGATTATCATCCCTTATCTCCCTTTCTTCATTCCTCAAATATTTATTGAGGCCCTGCTATGTGCCAGGTCCTGTTCTAGGCTTCAGGCATACAGTGGTAGAGAAGACAGACAAGGCTCCAACCCTCAGGGAGCTTATGGTCTAATGATGGGATGGAAACAGATAATAACAATGTGAATAAATAATTTCAGATAGTGGTAATACCAATCAAGACAGTAAAACAGTAAAATGGGTCAGAGAGTGCTTAGGAGTGGGGATAGGTGGGGAAGGCTACTTGAGGGGGTGACATGTGAGCTGAAACCTGAATGACCAGAAGGTGTCAAGAGTACAGCTCTCTTAGGGAAGAGCATTCCAGATGGACATAACAGCATGTGGGAGGCAGGTCCCTGCAGGGCTGATGGGTGGCAGTGGCCTGGATCCCTGCGAGTAGCCAAAAGAGATAGCAGAAGTGCAGTGTTGCCCATAGGAATCTGAAGGCAGGGGCTTCTATGGTGCAGGGGTCTTGGTGTGTTAAGGGCTAGAAAGGAAGCCGAGCGTGGGTGGATCAGAGTGAAGGAGATGGTGGGAAAGGGGCTGTCAGAGAGATAGGCAAGGATCAGAGCTGGTGGGACATTTTGGTGGTGGTGTGGAACGTGGTGCTCAGGCCAACTTCCCATTATTTACAATTATGATGAGGCATAATTTATTTAACCATTCCCTACTCTTGGACAGTTAGGGTTTCCCCCATTTTTTCATGTTATAATTAACACGTCAACAAGCATCCTTGTAAACAAAACCAGGCACATCCTTGACCACTCCCATAGGGGGCATGTATGAAAGTAGAGGTTGACTGGTCAAATCATACGGGTATGTTTAGAGACGATGAGCATACTGTGAAGTTGCCTTCCAGAAATATACCATTAGACTCCCCTCTGCAATATTGGAAAGTGACCCTTTCCCTATACCCTTGCTAGGTGAGTATTATCTTTCCCCCTCGTCTTTGTTGATTTAGGCTTACTAGTTTTAAGGGATTCCATTTCATTTTCGATGGATGTATAAACTGCCTGTTTTTAATGGTCCCTCTACTCATGATTTAACTGGAATCTCCATCCACACTGGATCTTCATGCCTTTGAACTTCTTTGTGAGAGGGGTTTCCCCCCAGCCCAGGGACCCACAACCTGGGTGCCTGTACACTTTCTTAAAATACAATGCCAGGCACCAGCACAGAGCAATTAAAGCAGAGTCTCCGGGAGTGAGGCCAAGGCATTAGCACTTAAAAAATTCTCTCCCCATGATCCTAATTTGTAGCTGGGGCCCAGAACCACTGCCCCAACCGCACTTGAATTAATTAGACAGGTTGAGCCTAGTTCCACCGTCTGCATACTCAGGCCAGACCATTTTAATCTTTTAAAAAAAAAAACTTTTCAGTATGAAAAGTTGCAAATCTCTGCAAAAGTAGAGAGAATAGTCTAATGAACCCCTATGTAACCAGCACCCAGCTTCAACAATGATCCTGGAGGGTTTTAAGCAGGGATGATATGATTTGAATTATGTTTTCAAAGGGCACTGGCCGCTGCATGGAGGGTGGAGGGCAGACAGCCTGGGTGAAGCAGGAAGGCCAGTGTGGAGACCATTGCCTGGTCCAGGCCAGAGGTGATGGGGGTTTGGCCTAGGGTGGAGTAACAGCGATGGGAAAACATGACGGGCGTCAGCACATGAGGCATGTGCTGCAGGGGTGGGCTTTGGTGCAGATGAGAGCAGAGACCGAAGTGGGCCTGGCAGATGGGAGGTAGGAAACCAGCACACAGCCCCTTCTCCTCTCTCCGAACCTTTCCCGCCCAGGCCCCTGTCCTCTGGGGTTACCTGCTCTCTCTCTGCTGTTTTGCGGAGCTTGTACACAAACTCGCCCATGGCCACCAACACCGACAGGATCAGCCCGGCGGCCAGGACGATGAAGATGCCCCCGATCTTCTGGATGCCCAGGGCACTGGCCTCTTTGCTTTCCTCCTCGGGACAGCCGCTGCCACGCCACCACTTCTCCTTCATGATGTGCAGCTTGTCCTCCTCCTGCAGCTGCAGGATGGCGATGGTGATCTTGTCCCGGTACGGGGAACCTGAAGAGGGGGCGGGGGTCCTGGCTGTCAGTAGGATTTGGTCATCATCGGCCACATCCCCCCTCCCCCCACCAGGAAGCTCATGAAAGGGGAACACTATTGCCAGAGGGCCCTTCCCTCTAAATCTATGCATGGTATCTGGGTGGAAGTGTTTTGATGTAGGGTGGGGGGTCTTGTCCATGACTACCTCCCACCCAGGCTCCTGGACCGCCCAGAGTATCAACCAGCTACATCAACAGGGTGTATGCCTGACCCCCGAGAACTGACCTCCTCCACCTGGGCTTTGTCCCAGGGTGGTCCCATCCCCCTGGCCTTTGGGCGGAGTCAACGCCATCTTTCTTGGCTGAACAGAGTGAGCCATAGAGGGAGCAGGAGGCTGTGAGCGTGCGCAGAAGTGGGGGGAGGCTCGCCGTCCTCTGTGCCCCCGCGACCCTGCCCACTGCCCTGGCTCACCCATGGGCGTGCCGATGCCGTAGCCCTTGGAGTCGATGAGGCCCCCGATCTGGGTGAGGTTGCAGTTCCTCTGGGTGACGTACTCGATGGTGGTGGACTCCATGAGCAGGGCGTAGTCTGCCGTCAGTGTCCTCTGGATGCCCTCCTCGTTGTTCTTCACCAGCGCCGAGGGCTTGCTGCTCATGAAGGCCCACATCTTCTCGAAGGTGGAGATCTTGGATTTCTGCGGGGAGGGGTGACGCACACACAGCTGCTGAGCATGCCGGGAGCCAGCCCTCACCCCGCACTCAGCTGGGCCTGCTCACTGAACTCTGCACAGTCCTCAGAGTAAGGAGTGCCACCCATTGCTCAGATGTGTGACTGAGGCTCTGGGTGGAGGGGTTCCCAAACACACAGCTGCTGAGTGATAAAGTCAAGATTTAGACTCAGGTCCACCTTCCTGGAAACCCTTGGCTCTTTGCCATGGCACAAGTGGTTTTCAGACTGACTTGTGAAAATTTAATTTTCTTTCTCTAACATTTATTAAACAATTATCACGTGCAGGCCTTGTTTTAAGTGCTTTACTGGTATTGACACATTGATTCTTCACAGCTACCACAGGAGGAGGGTACCAACATTAGATCCATTTTACAGATAGGGAAACTGAGGCATGGCTAAGTCACTTGCCTAAGGTTACTCAGCTAAGTTGCAAAGCCAGGCTTCAAACCCAGCCCCCCAACTCCAGAGCCCATGGTCCCAACCACCCAGCTGCTTCACAAGGACTGATGTGGGAACTCCCAATGGTATAACACCTCTTGGTATTCAAGCCCTTATGTAATCCCTGCCCATTAAGTGTGGGCTGGACCTAGTGACTTGCTTCTAACTCCCCCCAAAAGTGATGGGCAATTTGCTATGAAGCGATAGATAACTAACACACCCTCTCACTTATATACACCCATATACTATTTCTGTTCCCAGTATTAGTTGCTTTCTCAGATACTCATCAATTCTGACTATTCCTGTAATCAGGTTATCCAAGTCTAACCACCCTGGCTTTGCCACTCACATGCTCCCCAGACATTCTACCAGTCCTGGTTATTGCAACCTAAGTACTATTCTCCCTTCTTTCCCACCTCAGTCTCTCCTGCTTTCCAAATTCTCCCTCTTCAACCCAAGGTGGGAGTGAGAGGGTGGTTGAGGCAATCAGGGCTCCCCTGTACCTCCTAATGCATCTACCCATTAAGCCTTCTACCAATCAATGGATCCAGCCAGCCATCCTTTCATTCATGGGCTCCGCTACTTCCCCATACACTATCTACACACTAATTCATTCAACTATCACCTAGCTCTGACCTATTTTTCCATCCACCCCACCTCTCTTACCCACTCACACTTCCATGTAACCAGTCATCCATCCAGTAAATCTCAAGTCCTGGCAAAAGCACTTGCCAATGAGCCACTTGGTAAGCCTTCGGTATCAGAATGGGATGAGAATTTTCATTTCTTCAAATTCCTCCCTCCCCTCTCATCTCATTTCTCCCATACGCAGGCCTGCCTGACATCAAAACACATACTCTTTCCAATAACACTACACCATAAATGGAGATAGGAACTTCAGTCGAGGGGAGTGTGGAGGCAGATGGGCTTTGAGGAAAGACATGTGAAAGCCTCCAGTGGGTAAAGGAAGACGGAAAAGAAATCGGAGCGCTTGGGTCAGTCAAAACAGGAGGTGACAAGGCATGAAATCTCACCCTGGCTGTGATGCTGATTTCAAGAGGTTCTGCTCTCCAGCTCCACTGTCGATAAATTCACCACCTCTGTCACTTTTAAGTGGCTTGGTCTAAGATCGCTTCCCTGCAATGGCCACCACTGGTCCTTGTCCTGTATCTTGGGGCTCCCATTCTCAACCACAACTGCTCATGGTCTCTGATTCCCCTTGAGTCCCGTCTCTGTCCTTGAGTGATTCTGTGGTTCTGGCTTCCCTTGGGCACATTAGAGCAGGAAGGAATGAAGCCAGGACCTCTCTGGGAATATCAGCCTCTCTCCAATGTCTCTGGGCCTGGCCACCAGAGGTCGGAGCTGTGGCCACTGGTGCAGGAAACGGAGTCCCACATGCCTATGGCTCCAGCGTCATCCTGTCTGTCCCAGCTCGAGAGAGACCCTTAATAAGCACTGCTTCTGGACCAGTCACCCAAATCAATTAATGGAATCGTTTGGAGCAGCCAATTCAGGGCAACATGCCAGGGCAGAGATACTTTTTTTATCAGTAAAATTGGCAAGAAAGTAAGTTTCAGGCTCGCGGCTTTCAATTCCAGCCTCCTCAAAGAAGTAAATTGATTTTCCCCAACTGAAGATACTTAATCTTGAGAATTTAACATTTCTGTACAAGAGAATGTATATAGGTATATATAAAAATATATCAATTCTAAAGGGAGCTGAGGCCCAGGGTCTGTGTGCAGGGAGGAGGCAGCCACGTGATTCTATGCAAGATCTTCGGTATTTTCTGTATTGGAAATGAGGCACCTTTTCCCAAATTAATTGGCTTTCTTATCCCTGGGTGGGGAGGCTGTGGCCTTATCAGAGCCATGTACTTGCATAGTTAATCATTTCTCTTGGGCTATGTCCATGGAAGCCAGGAGGCCTCTCTGAGTCCATTGCCCCTGCCTGCTGCTGCAGCCCAAAGGTGAGGAAAAACTCACTGACCCTCTGTCCTCACTGCAGGGGGAGGGAGTTGGGGGCTTCAGGCCAGGGGCAGAGGCAGCCAGAGGAGTCAGCTCAAACCGGGGAGGGGAAGTATGCACAGATTCTGGTGTCATGCCAAGCTGGGTTCAAATGCCAGCTCCTTCTAGTGGCCACAGGCAAATAACTTCACATCTCTGAACCTTACTTTCCACATCTGTGAAATGGAGGTGGTAAGTGTGCCAGATGCATGGGGTTATCACGCACATTCAGTGAGAAAAGGCATGAGAAGTGCTGAGCACAGAGTGGCCCCGAGTGGCAGGTGCACGGTAAGGGGCTGGTGTCATTATTTTTACTGAATCCTCTTTAAGGTTCAATTTCTTCATCTAGACGTTGGGCATAATAATCTCTGTTGTGCAGAGTTGGCATGAAGATCAAACGATACCACACTCAGGGGTAGAGCATTCAGAGGCTGCGAGGGGCCAGGGAGGGCAGCGCAGGTAAGCAGAGAGGGCTGGGTGGTGTCTGACGGCCTGGAGGGAGCCTGTCATCTCCCAGGTGCTGAGCTTGTCACTCTGCGGGAGCCCCGGCCAGCTCAGGGATGCCGGGTCATTCGTGTTCTCAGAAAGCTAGAAGTTTGAATTCTTTTAAATGCAAACATTTCCCAACATCAAGATGCTGGCCACTCATTTTTTTTTTTTTAAATATAAAAGCAATGTGTGACCCTTCAAATCATGTCTGTGGGCTGGACAGGCCTGGGTAGCACCAGTTTGCAACAATAAAAATAGTTAACATTTCTCTGTGCTTACTCTGTGCCAGGTACTGTTCTGAGCTGTTTACATGGATTATCCCATGTTTACATGTTTACATGGATGGTCATCTCCATAACTCTACAACGGGAGTAGTAGTACTTTACTCATTTTACAGGTGAGAAAATTAAGGTGTAGAGAGGTCCCAGTAACTTTCCCGCCATCACTAAGCCTGTCCCTGCATGGGTCGCGGCTCCCCTGCCCACCCTCTCTGGACCTCTTTTCCTTTCCAGGGACACCCAGGCTCCTCCTGAAGGGCATGGCTCTGTGCAGAACACTGTCCTCACCGAGCCCCGTAGGCCCAATCCAGAGGGACCTGGATGGAGGGGGTTCTCCAGGTGCCCCCTGGGCTGGGCCCTCTCCAACTTAAGTCCTCTGCTCAGAAGGTGCTGCAGGGCAAGAGGAGCTAGAGGTCTGGCCTGCTTCCACGTACCTGGGTCAGCCAAGTAGAGGAGATTCAGAGGAGAAAGCGTGATTTACGGGCTCACTGTGTGCCCGCAGCTGTATGAACCACTGCACCTGCAGTGGCACAGTGCCTCCTCTGGCTAATTCGTGCACAGTGGGTATCAACGTCCAGGTTGTACAGGTGAGCTCATTGAGACTCGCCAACATGAAGCGACTTGCCCAAGATCACCCAGCAGAGACAAAACTCACAACTCCAATCCTGGTGTGTCGGACTTTAAGACTGATCATCCTTGACCGCGCCAGGCTGCAGCACACTGAATTCTGCCCACTCCCTGCTTTTCGGCCCTCCACCCTGCTTCTGCTTGAATGCAGAAGGGTGGACTAGATGACCTCTCCAAGTGCTTTCTGGGCTAGGACGGGGCAGAGGCTGTGTAATGGGGAGGGCTCGACAATGCCCAGGGCTCCTGAGTACCCAGAGTTCTCGGCCCCCAGCTCCCACCCCTTTCCTACGCTGCTATCTACACTCACTGTCCCTCCCAACTGCAATAACCTCCTCCCACCCCCAACATCGAAAGAGGCCTAAATCCTTGGAGGAGGAGACGCTGTCTTCTGACAACCCTCCCTTCAAAGTTGCCCAGCCCTCCCTGCAAAGAAAAACGCTTTCCCAATGCTCGCCTTTACATTTTGCCTACATACTTTTATAGCCAAATAGTGCTTTCAAAGGCCTCCTTTTTCATCTTCTAATTAATTTTTATCTTCCAAGACAGAGAGAGGACAACACAGGAGATGCTGTTTGTGAGGTCTGCTGCCCCCTAAACTCTTCAAATGAAACTTCCTTTGGAATGATGGGGCTGCCACTAGCCACGCCTCTCCCAGGCTGCAGGGGAGGGCGCCAGGGAGCTGGAGCGCCCCCCCTCCCCCAGAGCCTGACCTCCTGCTTTCTACTGTGGTCATATCTGGATAAGAATGGGCTTCCTCCTTCTCAGTCAGAGGGGCCTTTAAGGTGTCTGCAGCCTCACCAAGAACATGTGCTGACTGTGGAAGTGAAGCTCATCTGCCCTGCACCCGGGGTCACTCAAGGGTCCTCAATGCTGTCTCCTGCATTTGCTCCACTTGGCTCCTGCCATTTCCCATCTACTCGTCCTTGAATTCAGCAATGGCAGCCACTCAACTTGTATTAGTTGAGCAACTATACTGTGCCAGAACTGTGCTAGGCTGGGGATATGGCTCAACTGACTGTGGCTTCACTCTTTCCCACTTGACTTCTGCAAGCTGGGGCTGGGTCCATAGAGAGGCCATATGGACATAGTGACAAAGAACACAGGCCTCAGAACCAGACCGCTTGGGTTCAAATCCCAGCTCTGCTGTGTGACGTTCGGCAAATCAGTTAACCTCTCTGAGCCTCAATTTCATCCTGTATAAAATGGAGATGATAAAAATCCCTACCTTCTAGGGTTGTTATGAGGATAATATGAGTTAATACAGGTAAAGTACTTAGAAAGGTGCCTGGCACATAATAAGCACTCAATACATGTTACCTTTAGGATGTTGGCTACTCTCTGGAGAGGACCCCTGTTCAACGCTAGAGCTGCCTTGCTCACAAGCAGGGGAGAGGACCAGCTCTGCAAGGGAGGATTCTACAGTGGGTCTGGGGACTCCTCAATCTGGGTGCTGTGTGTGCAGATGGAATATCTGGCCTTACATCCTGGCTCCCCCACTGATCTGCTGTGTGATCCTGGGCAAATCACTCAGCCTCTCTGGGCCCCTGTTTCTCTAGGTTGAACTGATGGTTTCCATTCCTCTTTAATTTTCAAACATTCTGTGATAATAAGGAGGATATCACATGGCCTGGGATGAGGGAGGTACGATTAGGAAGCCTGGCTATAGGGGCAGGGACCTGGCAGGGGACAGGGAAGGAAGGAAGGGTGGCCAGGGATCTTTTGGTTGGTGATCGTGCTTCCAGCTCATTATCTGCAGTGGGGTTAATGTGACCATGTTTGGGCTCCTCTCTACCTACACAACAGTCCCGCTGTTGCTACCAATGAAAGAAGAGCTTCACTTGAATTAAAGCAGGAGACAGTGTGGTCAGACATAAAGGAGAATTAATTGACCATCAGTTGGGCAAGTAAGGGGAGTTGGTTCTGCAGATGGATGTGGAGTTGTCGCTTTGGGCCAATAAGCCTTGAACTGCAGCAGCCCAGCTGGGTGGCAGCAGCCGTATCCCTCCTCTGCCCCCCTCACTGAGCAGCTGGCAGGGAAGGTGTGCGAGGGCGGAGCCATCTGCGGTAAGCGCTGCTTGATGCTGAGGATAGCGGCTCGGTGGAGAGCCGGGACTGGGCTCTTGGAAGCCATTCTGAGCATCTTAGCATGGAGGGAGGCAAGGGCATCCAATCAGCGGCAATGAGCCTGCACCGGGCTTATTTATGCCGCTTCCCTTTGATCGGGAGCCCTGCTTAAAGACGGGCTCATGTGTAATGCATGAGGGATGCTCCGGCACAGTCGGGGCCACAGCCTGGGGCTGGGCATGAGCAGACGCGCACACACACACACACACACACATAGGCCGTTACACACACATACACACACTCATCCAGGCACACACAAGCAGATGCACACACAAACATTTTCTACACATATACACATGTAAACTCTGCCACATTCCTGCATTCACTCACAGGCACGTATCCACATGCCCAGCACACAGAGATGCATGCATGCCTGTGTTCACCAGCACACACACACATGCAGATGTGCAGCCGCTCATGCCCAAGCACAGATACCCACACCCTCACAGCAGACTCTTGTCATGGCCATGCATGTGCATACATACCTGTGGGCACAAATGGACGTTTGCCTGCATTACAACTGCTACACACACACAGGCAGCCATGCATGTGTACAACCCCTCGCACACTTGCTTACACTCACATACACACACAAAGTCCCAAATGGCTCTAACACGCCTACGACAATGCTTCTGCAATCCCCGAAATACATGGTAGTGACCCATGCTCGCAGCTTCTCAGGGTGGCAGTGAAACACGAGAGGGGAGCCCCTCTCCTCTCTCTTTTCTCTTTACTCGACAGCCTGGGCTTCCCATCGCAGGGAGGGACGTAGGGGAGACTAGGCAGGGGAGAGTGCTACTCGGGCCTCGTGCCCAGGGGTAGGAAGCTCTCCCACCCACCCAACTCCTTCCTTCCCTCCTCACTCAGGCCCCGCTGGAGGCTTGGTCCACGACTCAGTGTCTTAGCGTGGAAGGAGGCACGGGCTGCGGGTGGAGTGGGAACCAGAATCCAAAAAAAAAAAAGACTTACTGAGCATTTGGCTAATATTTAAACAAACAAATTGACTGAGTTCTCAAATCCTGATCATTTCTGAGAATAACAAGAGCAGTGGTCCTCGAGTGTGGGCCCCAGGCCAGCAGCATCAGCCTCACCTGGGAACTTGCTAGAAACGCACATTCTCGGCCCCACCCCAGATCTGCTGGCTCGGAATCTTGAAGGGTGGGCTCCAGGGATCTGTAGTTTAACGAGTCCTCCCAGTGACTCGACTGTGCACTCAAGTCTGAGAACCACTGGACTAGAACCTGGGCTTCAGAGAAAGGCAGAACTGGGCCAGGATTCAGCTCCATCAGTTGTGAGTTCTTGGATGTGCCGCTTAACACCCTCCCCCCCCCCACGAGCCCCAGTTTCCACACACGTAAAGTGGAAATCATCTCATCACCGCCCTCGCAGGTTTTGTCATGACAATGAAATGTGGCCAAGTATTCAGCACAATGCCTGGCCCCCCATGAGTTCTCAGTAACGGTAGCTATCGATATTATTATTTTAATTTCTGGAAGAACATGTACAGCTATTGCTTCTCAGGCCTAGCCAGAGTCTCCTGAATCCTCAGCTACTCTGGGCCAGAAGGTGAAAAGCCACTGGGGAGCTGAACCGACAACTTACAAAGCAGGAATGAGCAACAGAGTTATGTTCAGATACCCACTACAGCAGTGACTTGGGAAGGTGACAGGAGCTTTATCTGACGACATCAGCACTTCAAGAGCATAACGTCCTAAGTCACGTTGGTAAACACTCCTTCAATCTTAGGCCCTTTCTTAGAGGCTGTGCCCCCTGCTGCCTGCAGTGGCAGTGCAGAGGTCACTCCCTACCCTTGTCGATAGATTATGCTGAGACCCAAAGCCAAGGGCAGGGAGTCCACCAGCCCCAGGGCCTGTGTGTGTCTGGGCCACTTGACCCCCCCTTCCCCCTCCATCTTTCCTCTGTTTATTTAAGGAAATGGAGCACATTTACACTTTTTGTCCCAGGTGTGAAAATTTCTAGGTTCTGTGCTGGTACCAAGCTGTGTGGCCCATATCACCACAGCTCCCCAAAGTCAACTGATCCCAAGCAGAAAGGAGCTGAGCCCTGGGGATTTCTGGCCCATTGACTCTATGTGGTTAGAGAAAGATGGAGATCCTTTCCTTTCTGCTCAGCAAAGGGTCCGGGGAGGCCCAGCCTGTGAGAGTACAGCGGGAAGGAGGGCGCCTCACCTTGAAGAAGGTCATGGTGGCCCCATCCTTGACAGCCCCATACTCGATTTTGGTTTGCTTGGCCAGGTCGTCAGCGGAGTCAATGGGTGACTCCATCCGCTCCACGGTCAGAAAGGCAGCCAGGTTAGCCGTGTAAGAGGAGATGATGATGAGTGTGAAGAACCACCAGATGCCACCAATGATGCGTGTGGACAGAGCTTTGGGCATCAGCTCAGACCCTGGGAGGAGGGAGGAGAAAGGTCGTCCCGCACAACGTCCGGAGCAGGACTTCTTGAAGTCTTCTGGGTCACGGAGGCTACACTGATGACCTAATAAGAGCTGAGACCTTTTCCCTAGAACGGCCATCCTCAAAAGTCTGGTCCCGGGACCAGCGGGTCAGCAGCACCTGGGAACTTGTTAGAGACACAGCATCTCGGGCCCCACCCCAGGACCTACTGACTTAGTAGCCTGGGGGTGGAGCTGGGCAACCTGTGTTTTAAGAGGCCCTCCAGGTGATTCTGATCCCCTTGTCTGACAGAACCTCTGCTCCAGAACGATACACACGTGCACAGCACAGGCTTGTCGGACCCTCCGATGCCTAGCTGTGGACCACCTGGGCGTCTGAACCCCTGGGTTCGAGAGCGACTCTCGCTCCAAACTCTCTGTGATTTGCGCCAGACACCTCCCTGCTCGGGGACTCTGCAAAGCGCGGAGAATCGCCCTTCCTCTGTCCCTGTCTCACACAAACACTGCGAAGCGGCAATGATATAATTTGAGGAGAAATTGCGTTGGCAATACAGGTGATATACAAATACAAGATTGCTATGTGGCGCTTTGCAGGAGGAGAAAAATCAACATTTTTTGAGGCTCTTTGCCGAAATCTGTCACTCTTCCTCCTGACCTTGTGTGTGGAGCACAATTTAGACTAAACCTTCTAACTGAAGTAATTAACTAGGCAGCTTTCAAGAGATTTAAATAGCAAGTGACTCCTGAACTTTCCAGCATATTTGGACCTGCAATCTGAAAAGTGGCTGCTTTGATATGGGAGATTTTTTTTTTTTCCTCAAAGAAACCACTCAAGGGAGAGTTTTTCAAATATATGACTATTTTTCTCCCTCCTAATCAAAACCGTGTGGGGAATACATCAGGGGCCAGTGCTCTGAATAGCAGCAGGAGGTGGAAGAGGAGAAGCGCTAACTGCACTGGGGGGCTTCTGGGTCTCTCCCAACTGTCCCCCAACAGAGATGATGGACAAAGAAGCAAGGTGAGGCTTCAGGACACTCATTAGCAGTAGAAACAGAAGGAGGCACTTCCTTGAAAGCTGCCTGGTGCATGCCAGCTGCTGGAGACCCCACGGGCTTCTCAGCCCTCCCCCCAACACACCTGGCCCTCCCCCAGGCTGCTCCAAAACTGGGACTAGAACTGCCTCTCCAAAAGAGAAGACCTTGCTTTAGTTCTTTGCTTGGTGAGGTCTGCCAAGCCCCTGCGCTGGTGTCTGCCGTGCCTGAGGGTCCCCCGGGTGTGGGCCAGACTCATTTTCTCTCCTTCTCCTTCCCTCACGTGCCCAGCAAAGGGCTTGGCATAGAGTTGGCATTCAGGACACGTTGGGATGATATCATTCATGCATTCATCTGGGCTTGGCCGATGGGTGCCTGCTGAGGATGCACGCAGGTGAGAAAGAAACAAGGATATACCTGCCCCTTGGGGTCCCTCAGTGGGACTCTCATACAGGCAGAGACTTTGGTTGCCCCAGTCCCTGAGATAAGGCAGTGAGAAGCTCTGGGCATGTGACTTGACAGGCAGGGGCAGTGACCACATAGTTCCTGGTCGGCAGGGCTGGGGAGGGTCCTCCCTGCCTCAGGGCCCCCTCCTTGTGCCTGCCCTTCAGCCCCATGGCATCTCTGCATCACACTCCTTGCGGTTAGAGCAGGCACTCGCTCTCTGAGATATGTGAGCAGCTGCAGGTATCTCCAAAGGGCAGGCCACCTCCACGGTCAGGCTGCAGTACCTGGCCCTCACTCCAGAGGGAATAAGAGAATGGTGTCCTTCTGTGTCTCCCACCTCTCATGCACTAGGGCTAATGGCTCAGCCCCAGCCATGACTCCCTCCAGGCTCCCCATGCCAGCTGGTCACTGAGTCCTGTCCATGCTGCATCCTGAAGTTCTCTTAGTCCACCTCCACCTCTCCACCCTCACAGCCACCATCTCAGCGCAGGCTCCATCATCTCATTCCTACACTGGCCTCCTTGCCAGCCTCCCTGCCTCCAGTCTTCCCCCATCCCCAGCCCATCTTTGCTCAGCTAGATTCTATGCAGTGAGGCCATCGGTGGGGTTGGCCCCAGCAAGCAGGACGCTCTATGTCCACCTCAGCTGGAGCAGGAGGTGCTAGGAATGAGCCCTGCTTGTCACGAGTGGGGAAGGCTCATCTGATTTAGCCTCAGACCTGGTGCTGGGCCCAGCCAGGGCAGTGGGGAAGGCTGGGACCTGGGGCAAGGGCCCAATCAGGCCATCCTGAATATTCCAGCGGTCTCCAATTCCTGGCTGCTCAGTAGCGTCTGAGGCTGCCCTTGGAAAAGAGGCCTCTGTGGGGAGGAGGCCCCTGGGGCGGGCACATACCTTGCTGCATCAGGGATCCCATCCCGAACCAGAAGCTATTAAGCAAAGTGAAGTTGTTCTCCACCACCTCGGAGCCAGGGTTGCAGGGGTGAGCATCGTACCACTCATAAGGGCTGAACCTGCAGCAGAAGAGGGTGTGGTGAGACTGGGGAGATGGGAAAGCAGGGGCGTCCTTGGCACAGGGGACCATGATTTAGCAAACATTTGTGTGCCAACCACTTTAGCATCGATTCCCTCATTGTTCTGCTGGGGAGGCAGGGAATGGGAAATCAGGGCCATTTTTTTCTTGATCTTTATGGTTAGTGCCTTTTTCTGGTTATAAAAATAATTCAGAAGTATCTCTTAAAATTAAAAGTGCAGATGCCCTTCAACCTGGCCACTCTGCGACTCATCACCCATCCTAGAAAACACACTCATACATAAAGAGACGTGCACGAGGATGTTTACCAAAGCATTGTTTGTAATAGCAAAAAAATGGAAACAACCTAAATGTCCTTCAATAGAGGAATGATTAAATAAACGATGTCATGAGCGTACTTTGAAATATCACGCAGCTGTTAAAAGAGAATGAGGTACTTCTAGATGTACAGATAGGGAAAGATGTTCAACATATATTGTTGGTAAAAAAAAGTGATAAAAAGTCAGAACAATATGATCACATTTCTATAAATGGATTCCTGAAGATATGCTATATACTTCTCTTTATGTTTATATCTCTATTTATGTAAATACATATAAAAGGATACGGAAGGATTCATATTTTAAAAATAACGGTTTTATCTCTGCGGAGGGAAATAGGAATGGAGGAAGGGACTTCAGGAAGGCCTGTTACTTTATATGCATTATAGGAAGTTTTAAA
Source organism: Tolypeutes matacus (assembly GCA_026826555.1). Classification (NCBI taxonomy): domain Eukaryota; kingdom Metazoa; phylum Chordata; class Mammalia; order Cingulata; family Chlamyphoridae; genus Tolypeutes; species Tolypeutes matacus. The sequence continues at coordinate 30,509,238 of JAKSZT010053883.1, forward strand.
AATGAGAATGTGTTTTTGAATTACTTGCACAATTAAAAAAAAAACAATGAAGAGAATGTAAAGCACACTCATAAAATACTCAAACAGTACAGAATAATGCAATAAAAAATGAAAGTATTCCATGATCTTATCTCCCTAGAGAGAACAATGTGGTATATAATTTTTCAGGTTTTTCTCTCTGAATATATAAATACATACACGGCCGGAGGAAAAAGGTTACTTAAAATGCCCCACTGCCTTCTAAGGACGAGGAGTCTTGCTCACCAGGGGGGGTTTTGTTCACTGCATGAGTTCCTGTTGAGGATATTTAAGTTTGAAGAAGCTGGGAGGAAACTAGATCACTCTGGAGAGATTTTAAGGTGCTGGAGAACATTCTCGAGCTGGAGAGACGGAGAGGCTACTTGGACCTGGGGCTGGTTGCAGGGGGCTGGGGAACGTGGGGTGGGATGGGGTGCTTTTTTTTTTAAGTGTGATGTTGTAGCTCCCCCTTCCCATCTCCCTTCTGAAAGCTGTAATAAATTATACATTTATCACCAATGGCCATGTGAGAAATTTGTTTTCATGATGCTGGAAGATCCTACAGACATGAAATTCTAACGTGAGGTTTCAGTCCAAGATGGGGATTTTCGAAGGAAATGGCCACACATTGGTTAGAAGCTCTAAAATTCCACAAGAAGAACTACAGAGGCAGGAGAGGGGAGATGAGACACTGTGGGGGAGAAGGGTTTTTGGAGAAAGCCTTTGGAGAGCTGTGAGTGTTGGTGTCCCCCTTTCCCCCCGCCAAGTCTAGGGAGAGGGGTTTCCACAGGACCACTGGGAGCTTGCTGTGTGGCCCCTAGAACTGAGCAGATGCAGTGGACGGAGCCTGCCTGTGAAGAGTGGAAGGCAGGGGTCGTGCTGATGCATCTTTCATGCATCACCGGGTGGAGGCCGGTGGTCTCTGCTGCATGGCCCTGGCCTGCAGGCCCAGAGACCACCAGATCTAAGGGCGTGTGTCTCCTGGTCCAGCCCAGGTCCACCTTGACTCCTCTCCTTGGAGGGCAGTGGGACTCCAACAGGAGAGGCTGTGAGGCCTGGGCTGCTGGAGGGCCAGGGGACGAGTGGGGAGTGGGCCACCAAAAGGGGCTCTGCTCAAGTCCAGAGTGTGGTCAGAGAGGCCTTGCTGTGGAGCCTCCAGAGAAGCCCAGAAGGTGCCGGTGAGACAAAGAGCCAACCCCAAACCTCAGCCAGTCAGAGAACGGGACACCATTCTATGCGGGCTCCAATCCAGCTTTCTAGCCCCTCCTCCCTCCTGTTTTCTCTGCTCTTTGGGTGCAAAGAGAAGTGGGGGCAAGGGCTGGGGCAGGGGTGCAGAGGAAGCAGCCGAAGGGGAGCAGGGCTGACCGCACACACCCTTCTTCATTGGGGAGAAGTCTTATTTGTTCATGAAGATGAAAATGTTGATTATATACTGGCCTCAGTCTTCTAATTTCTGAGTGAAGACGGTGTTTTCATGATTTAGAGAGACCTAGGTCTTTCCTGTGACCTGGGAGTTAGCCAAAATGCCACAGGCCCTGGCAGAGCTTTCACTGGGGCCAGGGGAGAACTTCTACCTCTGTAACATTGGAAGGTGTGGTGGGAGACAAAATAAAGATGATTTCTGATGACTTCTCATGAGTCTTGGTTTTTTAATGTGCCAGTTACACAGACACACACACAAATATGATATTTAAAAAAACAAAAATATCACACCATACCATAGTACTATCCTAGAACCTAGTTTTTCAGCTAATAAGTCACCAGCCTCTTTCCAGATCAGTGCTCCTAGGTGTACCTTCTTTATAACCACTGCATAGTCTTTTGCTTTTGGTTTTGAACCACTCCCCATACTGATGGCATTTAAGCTGCTGTAAACTCTGCTGAGAGCAACCTCCATGCCAAGGGCACCTTGTCCTCTGGGCTTTGCTGCGAAGGCTTTCTAGATTTGGGGAAACTCTAAAGTGTGGCTCAAGGATGATATTTCAACAGGATGAATGCCCAGAGGAGGAACTGCTTACGAGGATAAAAACAACTGGCTCTAGGAAGGGCTTCTTGGTTGCAAAGTGCTGTCACAGGCTGGGATCCTTGCCACGGGAGAAGGCGATGGCACAGTGCCCCTTTGACTGGTGTGGGGTGCCGCTCAGAGAGGTCAGATCCTGCAGGCACGGGTTGCTGGGCTTAGATCTAAACCCCAGGGCCATGCCAGAGACAAGACCCGGGGTGGTGGCTGGGTAGGGAAGGAAGGGGCCTCCTGAGTAATGGTGGGTCTTGGGGCTGCAAGGGGCCCTCCCAATCTTGCTATAAAGTGGGAGTTTGTAGAGGTTGACTCGGGGATGCTTGTTTTTCACTTTGGGGAGAAGGCTGCAAACCAGTCCAGCGAGGGAGGTGTGGGCAGGGCACTGGCTGATCTGCATTGGCTTTGGCTGGAATGTGACCCCAGGGGCTGGACTGGCAGCTTGCCCTCGGCCCTGTGTCCTGGGTCAGACACCGAGGATTCCTTCCTTGCCACAGGGGCCAACTGTGGTGAGAACACTGCCCTATACTCCCTTCCTTTTCTCTTCTCGTCTCCAGGCATGAAGCAGAATATCCTGGTGGCAGGGAAAGGCCTTGCTCCTTGACTGGACCCCTGGTACTGCACAGGCCCAGGAGTGGGCCTGGGGACCTGCCCACCCTTCGCAGACCCATCACTTGGTGTGTGGGTCTGTACCTGGATCTCCAGCAGCAAGCATAGAGTGGGCCAGAGGGCACAGGTCACATAGTGGGGTCCAGAGATCAACGTCCACCCTACAGACATGTTGTACTTGACCCCAACAGTGTTGTAAAAAATCGAATCATTGGTCACATATAAAAACCATAATGGTCACACATAAAAATCTGAGTGTCTCTCTAAATCTCATTAGCTCTGGACCTGTATTTTTGCCTAGCGCAATCTGTTGGAGCTGAGTAGCGGCTACCCCCTTTAGTCAGGGTGTGTGTTCTTCAGTTTGCTTCAGTCCCTACCGTTCCCTACTGCCAACTACCGGCCTCCTTCATGTCCCTGTGCTACCTGCCTGGCCCCTGTGGGCACCTGTGTTTATGCCCCCTGATTTAAAGTCAGACAGGTCTGGGTCTGCAGCCCAACTCTGCCAAGGAAAAGCTTTTCAACTTTGGACATTGACACAACCTCTCCAAGTCCCCATTTCTGTCTCTGTGAAGTGGGGATAATTATACTCATTTCATAGGATTGTTGTAAGGATTCCATAGGATAGGTGTGCACAGCATTGTGTGAGTGCAGGACAATGTCACAACTGTGCTCTGAGGCTGTGAACAAGCCCCCTTCTTTCTCCTCAGGTGTCCCATGTTGTTCCAACAGCTCCAGAAATCCCATCTCTTCCAGAAAGTCTCCCCAGGCTAACCTTAGCAAAGGGGCCCCTAGTGTCCCGGCCAGGGCGGAGGGGGTGGCAAGCAGGCTTGGTCGCTGCTGGTCGATCACAGGACGTGAACCGGAGGGGGATGGTCACATCCAGGGGCAGAGCTGGTGCTGGAAGGGCATGAGCCTCTGAGAGGAAGGGGAGCTGAGAGGCCAGCTAAATCCTGGTGAGAACTCGGAGAGTGGTTCCTGGCTTTACAAGGCACATTGGACTATTTGAGAAGAGAGGCGGAATAAAGGCCTCTGTGTGGCAGGAGGGCTGCCAGCGGGGACCAAAGGCAGGGCAGCCAGGCTAGCTCCAAGCCGGGCCCGGCAGGACGATATCATCACTCACGTCTTTCCCTTTGGTCTCTCTCAGTGTGGGAGGAGGGAGTGAAGGACGCAGGGTGCGGGGAAAGGCTTTCAAAGAATGCTCAGGAGCAAAAAAGGCTGATACTCCAGGTCCTTGGATCTCAAATGGCCTCTCCAGAGAAATCTGTCTTCTTCCCTTGTTAGGATTTAGAGAAAAAAAGAACCAGGGCAGGGGCTGGGGCTGAAGGCTGGAGGGAGGGGGCAGAGGGCCCAGCCGTGAAGGGGATGTGGGGGCTGGCCCAAGCAGGTACAACTCACTGCCAGGGGCAGAGGACAGATGTCCAAGTCACAGAGAAAACATTTGGAGACCTGAGTTCAAATGCTGATATACCACATATTGCTTGTATGACCTTGACAAGTATTTAGCCTTCCTGAGTCTCACATTTCACCTCTTCATGGGGACTGTGATGATTAGATAAGATAATGGCTATAAAGTGCACAGCATGGTGTTGGGCAACCACTAAGTGCTCAGCAACCACTAAGTGCTCAGCAAATATTAAGTGCTCAGGAAACACTAGGTGCTCATTAACCCTGTCTAAGCCTGTCCCCTAGTGACCTCCTCCTACCACCCACCAACGAAAGTGCGCACTTCATGTGAGCAACATGAACAAGTCCCACGTGGGCAGGTATGTTGCTAGCATGTATTCACAGACATGTAGTGAAACTCGCCTGTGCCCATGGGCGTGAGTTTAAGGGCACTGCTGTCCTTGCTGTTGTGGATTGGATGGACCCAGTCTATTTTCCAAGTTTGAAGCCACCTCTTGGGCCACCTAATGTACCTGGGCCAGGTGCACTTGGAGTCAGGCAGAGGTGGTGCCACTTTGGACAATGGCTTAACCTCTCTGAGCCCGCTAGTGGGACTTGGGGTATAGCGGCTGCCTCTCAGAGTCAAGGACACAGATCGTGATGAGGACAGGGTGATCCAAGCCCAGGGGACACAGAAAGCTCTCTGTGTGATATGACAGGATCTGAGCCATGCGGAGGGAAAGAGGAGCAGACACAGCAGTGGCTGGTACCCTAAACCCCCAATGCTGAGCCAGGGCTCTGACCAAGGCATTGCCCTTACCTGGCGATGACAAAGAGGACACAGCTGACACCCAGGTAGGCAAGGAGCACGTACATCCAGATGTCTGGGGACAGGGGGTTGAGGAAGGAGAAGACGCTGGGGTTGGTGCCATTGGGCTTGCGGTACAAGATGCTCACACCAAGCGTCATGAAGGGCTTGGAGAAGTCGATGGCCTTCTCGCGGATGTGGGTGATGGTCAGGGGGGCCACAGCCAGGTCTGCCTTCTGAAACGAGACAGAGACAGACTATGAGCAGAGCTTTAGACTACCAAGGGACAGAGCATCCACTCTTGGTGGAGGGAGAGAGTGGAGTGGACTCAGTGTTGCCTGAGGCCCAGCTCACTTAGTCACCCTTTAATTTCAGCATGTGCCAGCCCTCCATGAGCAGAGTCCTGGGGAGACAGTGGTGAATTAAAACTAACCCCTGTTCTCCGCTTGAGGAGAGCATGCAGAGGATGGTGCCCTGTTAAAGCTAGATCCCATGTGGTCTATTCTCAAAGGGATGCTTTGTCAAAGACATACAGCCCTGCAGCCTTCCAAAATTGCAAAAGAGCTCGTGATCTTTACTTGTATCTCTCAAACATCATGAAGGGGACGCAGAATCCACAACAACTCATTTCATTCTGCTTTCCTCTCCCATCTACTTTTTGACCACTTCATCCCATTCTTAATATTCTATGTATCCTAAAAGACCCCCACCCCCAACCCCCCAAAAAAAAAACACTTGGGCAAAGATAATTCCATCCTCCCATCCTTGGAGAGTGAGGGCAGAGGAGAAAGTGAACAGGCAAAGCCAGAGGCCTCTAACAGGTCAGGGGAGGAATGTGCAACTAGGAATGCTCATATGTTAAGTTTTAGCCCATCAGAATTTTAATGAGGGGAATAAAGTTCTCTCTCTGTGGTCTGAGCTTTTTCTGATTAAAAATCCCCAACCCCTCCTTCCCACTCCATCTTTCCAGCCTCACTCCACAGCTCTCGCCTTCCATGTGGCCCCATTAAACTGCTTCTGGTTTACCCCCCTGCATTGTATACACTGTGCCCAGTCTAGAATGGACTCTCCCCCTGGACTAGCTCTTGCCACCTTCCATAGTCCTTTGTACATGCTGCCTCTTCCACAAAGCCCTCCCTGATAGCCTCCAGTTCTAATCCCGCACAAAACTCACTCTGTCCCAGGGTGAGGCTCTAGTCAGCTCAGTTTTAATGTGTGGTATGTGTGGCCATGTGGCTTTCTGTCTTACCTGCCTACCCGAGCACAGTTGGGGGCTGTTGGGGCTGACTTTCTGTATCTTTTCACCATCTCCAAACTTCATATCTATCTCCGTAATATTTATTCATCAGTAATGCTCCCCGCTAAAGAGGCAGCCCCTTGGGCTTCTGGGGCTATTTCCACCACAGATTGTGAACCAGGTTATTGCCCTTGCTCAGATGGGGCAGGACAGAAAGGGAGGCTGGGCCTGAAGACCAGCACTAAGACTCTTCTTCCAAGGGGGCCCTGCCTCTGAGCCTCCTGCCAAGGAAGTTGACTCTAGGCAGCCAGACTGGCATGGTCCAGCTCCAGCTCTCCATCCATCCATCAATCTATCGACCCACCCATCCACCTACCCATCCATCTATCCATCAACCCATCCATCCACCCATCTGTCTGTCCGTCCGTCCATCCATCCATCCAATTATTGTCTTGAGCTCTATGTTGGGCATGAGGGATCCAATGCTGAGCCAGCCAGAATGTGCTTTGTGCCCATATGGAGCTTAAAGTCTAGGGGGAAGATGGGCATTAATCAAATACCCACCCTATAACCTTGTCATTACAATTGCACTGGGTGTGATGGATGAAGAGAACAGGGCTGTTAGGAGGAGGCTGAAGTCCAAGGAAGACTTCCCAGAGGAAGTAACATTTGAGCTGAAATTGGATGAATGACTTAACTAGGCAAAGCTTTGGGGAAGGATGCCAGAGAGTGCAGGAGAAGGGCAGAGGTGTGCAGAGTCCTAGGATGGGAACCTGAGAGCAGCCCAGCGAGGTTAGAGGGCAGAGAGCAAGGGCTCTGAGGAAGCTGGATGGGTCAGCAGCTGTCAGACCACCAAAGCTTTGAAGGCCATGGGAGGAATTCAGTAGTTTATTCCCAGAGCAACTGGGAGTGAGGCTGACCTCAGTGACTCTGCTAACTGTGCAGTTGGCATGTTGACCACGGCCACACCTTTGCCGGCCTCTCACCTGGAGGGGTGCCCAGGCCCTCTCACCTGAAGGGAAGCCTGGGAGCTAAGGAAGGGCTGAGAGTCAGGGTTCCTAAATCATTTTCAGTCTCAGCTCCCTTATAATCCCTTGGAAAAGGTGGCAAGGAAGGGTAGGCCCATATCCCCCTACCCTGGCCAGGTCTGGGGTGGGAGGGCGGCAGTGAGCCAGAAAGCCTCAGCAGCCCCTGTCCTTCCTCCCTGGCTTCCAAACCCGGGCATGTCAAAAGAAAGAGAACTCTTGATGCAAACAAGTTCTGAATGTCTGTGAATCAGGTCCTTTCCCTCCCTCCGAACCTCACTGATGATTCAGTGCCTGAGCCACCATTTCCCAGAATCAAGAGCTGCTGAGAGAAGGATCTGTCAGGAGAGCTGCAGGCTGGTGAAGTGGAGTGTGGCCCATTCCTGGGGAGCCGAAACCCAACAAGTCTCTTCCAGGAAGACTCAGCTTCCCCACTCCCTGCTCTGTGGACCTCCATCTTAGGACAAGTGCATGACAGGCACTCCTTGGCTGTGTCTCACTGATTCACACTCCAAGTTTAGGGCTCTTTAAGCTCCCTTACAGACTCCTTGTTGTCTGGGGATCCTCTTCCCATGGGGAGGGAGAGTCTAGATGGGGAGTGGAGAAGGTAGGGGTGCTAATGCTGCAGGGCCTGGGACCACCTGGGGCCACAGTGGCAAGTGCACTGGCCTGGGTTCAAATCCTGCCCGTGTGACACTGGGCAAGTCACTTTACCACTCTGAGCCTCAGTTATGCCATCCACAAAACGCAGAGAAGGAAGTCTGCCTTGGGGGACCGAGGTGAGTATGTGTGTGTGTGGGGGGGTGGGGGCTGCCGTATTTCCACTGCCTCTGGAGAGAGAGCAGGTGGTGCTGGCCTCTCAGTCCCTGTGTGATCATCAGGCGGTCCTAACCTTGTTCTAGATTGTTGCTTCTGACTGCTGCATAGTATTCCTCTTAGGATATCCTCCAGCACATTTATTTACTGTACCCCTACTGAAGGTCAGCTCTGTTGCCTCTGGCCTCCCTCACCCACAGACAACCTTGGCAGAGTCATGTCCTACATAGACTTCCAGGACTGTTGGGAGGTTCCCGGGAGGCAAGGAACTTGCAGCGCTTAGCCTGGAGCCAGATAAGCAGGGCTGCAATTGATGCCAATTCCCTTCTTCAGCTAAAGCCACTGAGCATGAGACACCTGTATGCAGATGGACGTGGCACAGCCCATTGGCAGCGCTAAAAGAAGGGCCTCTTACCCAAGGTGGACTGAATGAATGCTCAAACTGGAAGGGAAAAATCTTTCTCCATTGTGGGATCAGGGCAGAGAAGCCAGAGCTTCTGGAAAGGAACGGGCATGCAGCCCCAGAGACCAGAGGGGAGGGGGACAGGCGAGGACATTCACATCCCTGGTTCCATCTACCTTTACCTAACCGTGGTGGGCTCTGATGGGGAAAGGTGACAAGGGTAAGCTCATGAACTCTGGAATCATGCAGCCAGCCACTTTCTAGCTGTATGATTCAGGCAAGTCATTTAACTTCCCCGAGTCTCAGTTTCCTCACCTATAAAATGGGCATGATAATGGCTATCTTGGGAGTAGCTGTGAGGAACAAATGAGACCAGGATGTAAGGGGCTTGGCACAACGCCTGGCACCTAAAGTTGCTTACTAAATGGTAGCCGTGAACATGAACTCAACTTCATCCATCCTACTATAGGAACTAGCAGCCAAGCTGAATTCAGCCTTGGAGGAGGGGAGGGCTGGCCTGGGTGGAAGCCCAGTTTCTCTGTGGCTCTGTAGGTGCTCCCAGGCTGGGGAGATGAGAAACACACAGCCCTCGTGTTGCTCATGCCCACAGTTCTCCTAACAGCAGCGCCTGCACCTCTTCCTTGACACTTGGAGCCCAAGGATTCTGTGAACTTTAGAACCTGGGAAAGGCAGGGAGAAGGAGCCCATTTCCATGGAAAGGACTGTTTTACATGGGCATTTCCTTCTGTAAATTTCTGAATGTTTGAGTTGGAACTGGCTTGGCTTTGAGGCAGAGGAAGAAGGAACAGGCATTTGGTGCTGCTCCAGCTTCCCCCGGGGCCCTCCCAGTTCAGGGGGCGCTCTCAGGGAAGGTGCGGAGTGACTACTGTGTGCTTACTGAAGACCTACTGTGCACCAGGCCAGGGCCCAGACTGGGGAGTCCCTGCTCTCAAGGGGCTTCTGGTCGAGTGAGGCCACTGTTGGGGGCTGTCGAGAGGTCTCCTGGTGCAGCACCAGGGAGGGGCATCCTGGACACCCCCTTCAGCCCTACGTTGTCCTCTGTAATATTCACTTGAAAAGGATGTAGTAGGCTTCATCTCTTCCGAGTACCTTGCTTTGGAGGCCCTATTCTGACTCCAAAATTGTCAGCATTGCTCAGACTGCCTTTGAAACTGGTCTCTGGGAATTGTCTCCGGGGCTTGGAATTAATTCTTGGGAAGAATCTCGAAGCCTTGATGGTGGCGAATCTTCCTTTGGTTTGTGATGACAAATTGGGTGAGAGGATTAGCAGCTCGGGGATCCAGGAATTTGCAAGCAACACTTTTCCATCAGAAGTGTCCCAAGGGCTGGCAAGGAAGCCAACCACAGGGTGACAGGCCCTCCTCCCCTCCACCCCCGACCCTCTCAGGGCCTTCAGAATCTCCCACCAGCCTTCTGCTCCCTGGTTCTAACAGGGTAGGGGCGGGGTGCCGTCCATGATATCCTCTCATTACAGCAGCAAGAGAGCTGGCCAAAGTGACCTTCCCAGGGAGTTTGGATGGTGTTCTCCCGTAAGCTTCAGGAAGGCTGCAGTTCTCTGGTTTGTTTTTGGTTTAGGCAGGAAATGCTACATTTTACCATGGGTTACGATTTCCCTGAAAAAAGCATTATTTTGTCCGACTTCCCTTGAAAGATTGGAACAGATTAAGCCTTTGCTGTTTCAGTTCATTACTCAGAATGAAAGGCCCAGTCTTGGCAGGATCTTCCCACTCGTGCAAATTTTCTTTGAGGATGATTCATAAAATCATAGGCTGTCAGAGCTGGACGAGGGACCTGTGAGAACATCTATTCCAACCCCGCATTTTCTACGTAGGGAAACTGAGGCTTAGAAAGCCTCCTTGGTCTTTGCTCTCATATTCACAGTAACCAGGTCTTTAAGCAAACCAAACCCCTGACATTTTCGACACTTCTGGGGTCTTAGGGGTGATGGGTTGTCCCCCCACCTCCACTCCACCTCACCAAGGACATTTCTAAATGTCAGCACCCAAGCAGGACTGCTCTCACAGGACCTGGTTTCATCCCCAGAAGCAGCTTTCCAGAATCCATCAGGACCTGCCTGTCTCCAGCCCCTCCCACTCTCCTCCACCTTGCATGAGGCCACTTGGCTCCACTTGGTCTACCACATCCCCAGCTGAACAAAGAATTACTTACCTAGCTCCAGCTCTGGCCTTGGGGCCACTGGTCAGACCCTAGCCTGGCACCCAGAGTGAAACCTGGGTAACCTCCTACCAGGTTCTAAGAACAGGGTTGTGAGACCCTGGTCCCAGTTCTGGAAACTCGCCAGTGATGAGCCTTCTTTTAGGACAGGGCCTTCCCTGAACCCCTGAACCCCAGCTCACCACCGCCTAGTCAGGTCTCTGGTGGAAGCTGCCTACTTGAATTCCCAAGCACGGTCTCTGCCAGATTCCCCGTCTCTGTGCTCGGCCTCTTGATTGAGGTGACCTACCAGAGTAAAGCAGTAAGAACTGCTATCACTGACTGCTGCTTTTTATACGCCAGGCATTGCCAAGTATGCTACATATATTGCCTTAAAGAATCCTCCCGGTAGCTCTACAAGGCAGTAAACGCCACCACCACATTGTGGCTCAATGAGGCTAGGAGAGTTGTTCAAGCTGGTGAGTGGCTGAGTCAGTACTTGAACCTCAAAGCCCAGTGTTCTACCACTCTACCATGCAAGCCAGGCCTCTTAGAACCTGGCTGGGAGGTAAAGAGCTCCTTCCACTGCTGGCTGCAGGCCCACCCCTAGCACCTGTCCCATTCTGCCCTGCGCCCAGGGTTGCCTTCCCGGACACCTAAACTTGACTCTGGCTTCTGACAATGACTGCCATGGGGCTTCCCCAGCAGCCTGGGTGTGCACACCTTACCTAGTTGGGTGGGCTCGAGAGCTGTAGGGGCAGGGTATGCCCATGCTGATATGTTCATACTTCCCCCCAGATCCCTTTGCTTCTGCTTTCATAGCCACCTGAGAAAACCAATCCCAGCCCTGCCACGCCTGGAGGATTTATCCCCAGGACTCTTCTGCTGGGTCTCTGCCCACATCTCTCACATCTTTGGTGTGTGACATCCATGCAATTCACTTTTCACTCTTTTCCCATGTGATATTATTCCAGCTAGAATCTTTCCCCATCCCCAGTGCTGCCTAAAATACATCAGGGCTTCCCACTACCCCTAGGATAAAAAGTTCTCATTAAGCTGTGCATGATCTGACCCAGTGCTGTGCAATAGAACTTTCTGCATTGACTGGAAATGTTCTATATCTGTTCTGTCCAATATGGCAACCACTAGCCACAATGGATATTTAAATTTAAAAAATTAACTAACTAAAATTAAATAATAAATAATTTAATAAAATATAGAGCACTATAATTTCAAAATTTTAATTAATTTATGCTTAGATTTAAATAACCACATGTGTATGGTGGCTACCATATGGAAAGTTCAGATCCAGCCCCTGCCTGCCTCCAGCCTTGCCTGACATCATGTTCCCCCTGCTTTCTGCCTACTGTCCTTCTTTCAGACCTTCCAGGCCATACTCCTCACCTCAGGACATTTGAACACGTGGTATTCTCCAGCTGCAAACTCTTCCTCCTCAAACTCTTTGTCTAGCTAATGCCTGCTTCCCCTTTAGATCCCAGCTCAAGTATTGCTTCCACAGACAAAATCCTCAGATGAAATCAGGTCTCCCTGGTGTTTACTCTCCAGCACAGGGTACTTTTCACTCCTAGCACTGAACACAGTTGTGATTTCCGAGGTATTGGCTGATTCTTTGGGTCTTTCTCCCCAGTGGACCATAAGCTCCAGAGCAGGGCCTGAACCTGTTTCTTTTCACTATTGCATCCCCCACCCCCCAGGCCTAGCACAATGCCTGGAACATGCCCTCAGTAGAGATATGGGGAATGAATGAATGGGGAGGTTAGGGTTTAGACAAGACCCCCAGTGAGCATGGCTGAGCACATGGCAGCTTTCAAGAGGGTAAACAAGTTCCAAATGGTGTCTGCTGATGACCCACCAGCCTCCAAGCTTAAGAAACTACTGTGCTGTTGAAGGACCTGAGGCCTTAACCTGATAGCCAGCATCCTGAACAACCCATGTGTCTGAATAAAGGGGAAGCAGTTGCTCCTAAATCCATAAGTGTCAACAGGTGGGTCAACTGACAACACCTGTGATTTCACACCCTGGCTGGCTTGCTGAGCAGCATCACTGCTTGACAGACAGAAGTGATGCATGTGCCTTTCCCAGGCCTGGGAGAACAGCAGGCTCCATCCTGGGCCTCTGTCTTTCAGGAAGGATGAGCAGGTCTTCCCTGCTTCATGGCCCCAGGGGCCCCAGGGATGGGTGTCCCACAGGCTCCATTTCCTATCACTGGAAGTTCTCTTCCCCTACTCCAAGGGTCCCTGGTGGCGAGGTGGCGGTACCAGCCCAAACAGGGCCTGCCCTAGAAGAACCCAAGGGAGCTGGAGGGGGTGAGGCCTCCCCCCACAGACAGGGTAGGTCCCGGTTACATGCTTGCATCACCCCCTGTACTGCTCCGTAATGCCCTTATCACAGCTGAGTTTGCATTTGTAAATCATTGCCTAATCGCTAGCTCCTCTGCTAGTACATAAGCTCCAGGAAGGCAGCGATTATATTTGTCTCACTCACTGATGTATCTCTAGGGATTAGCACCACGTAGGGGCTCAATAAAGTTTTGTTGGGAGAATAAGCCCCAAAGTACTCCCAAGGATCCTGATCTCCCCGTAGCCAGCCTAATGAGCTGAACTCTGGTCTCAGCTTCCCAGCTCAGCACCTCCATCGTCCCTAAAGTGCACCGGCCCAGCCTGAGGGCAGTGCATTGGGCAGAAGCCTTCCCTGGCCACACAGAGAGGGTCTGGTTCCTGGTTGGAAGATGGGGCACAGGGTGGGCTGTGGGGACATGTCCTTGACAAAGACGGTCCCCTTGTGCACTTTGGCTGGAAACCCACAGCCATGTGTCTGGGTCAGGCAGGCAAGGCCATGCACTCATCATGCCCTCATCCCCCAATGCCTGCTCTGTGTGCGCCAGCCCCATGCTGGGTGCTAGGGCAACGCCATGGGTCAAGCCTGGTCCATTTGGGCATTCGCTGTCTGCAAGAAGCGCTTCTAGCTGTGTCACCCTCCCTGGTCTGCACCCAGTGTTATGAGGAGGCAGGGGACCTTCAGGCAGTGCTATTCATCTCCCATGACCACTCCTTGTTTCCATCTTGGTCCAGCCCCCTCTAGGAGCCAGGAAAACCTCCTTAGCAGGCCATCTACACAGTTACAGTGAAATATAACAAGCTAGATATAAAAAAAAAAAAAAAAAAAAAGGCCCTGCTTCCTGGGCTCGGAGGGTATTTACGCATCACCTTAAGGTCAAACTCCTGCTTCCCCACTCTCACCACTCTGTCTGATTCCAGGCTCTGGGAGAGCAGCCAGGACAGGATCCCTGGGACTCTGAGAACAAAGCTTACAGGAGGCCAGGCCAGCAGCACTCAAGGAGCTGGCCCTGTACCCTCAGGAGGTCACTGATGCTATTCAGTCCTCATCTCCTTTGGCTTCCCTGTAGCTTGTGACTCCAAATCCATCCCTTCCCAGCTGGCCTCTCCTCCTTGGCTTCCGTGAGCCCCCTGTTCACCTGATTCTTCTGCTCTGGCCTCGCCAGTCCAGGCATCTTGCAGATCCTCTTTCCATCTTCTCCCTCACATATTCATATAGTTCATCCCTCATGTCCTATTCTCGGGCAATCCCCATCTCCCAAGGCTGAGCTGATGACTCTGGAATCTCTGCCTCCAGCCCTGCTCTCTCCTCTCAGTTCCCAGCCACATGGCCAGCCACCGACTGGGTGTTCCACCTGTGTGTCTCACGGGACCCCAATTCCAACCCAACCTAAACTGATCTCAGTACTTTTTCCAGATCTTCTACTTTTCCAGGAGACTCTTTATCTGGGGATGACACTACCTCCTGCCCAGCTGTCCAAGCTAGAATTCTGTGTCCTTGATTCTTCTGGCCCCCCCCCCCCCCCCCCCTACCTAACCATCAATCTCGTTGATTCTCTCTTCCTCTCTCCTCTCTGCTCCACCTACTCTCTTCCTTTCACACTGAAACACTCAGTGGGAGAAGGAGGCCACCATGCTCTCCTTCTCCCGAGTTCCAGGGCGGCCTCCAGACTGGCCTCCAGTTTTGCCCAGCAGCAGAGTGATCCTCCTCAAGCACCAGCTTGACGATATCATCCCTTTACCTCACATCTTTCAACTGTGCTCCTTAGTTCTCAGGATTAAGATCAAATTCCTCAGTTTAGCACCTGAGGCTCTTCCAGACTTCTCTGCCCTTTTTCAGCCACAGGCCTTCCTCTCGGCTTCAGGCTGTCTGCTCTGGGGGTTCAGCCTCCACACCCCTACAGCAGGATCCTGGGTACCTGGCACCAGGACACAGAAGTTCTGGATGGCAGGTGTGAGCCTCCCAGTGTCTGGAAAGACCAATGCTCCAAGTAGAGATAAGGAGGTGGTGCCTTGGCATATATCTCCGTTTCCTGTGAGTTTGATCAATGTGAATCAGTTCCCTGAGGCTGCATATATGGGCTCAGCAGGGCAAGGTCTAGGTCCTGGACCACTGTGACCCATGAGGAAGGTCATGGCTGAGGGACCATCTCTCACACTTTCATCCTGTTCAAGCAGGTACATCCTTCAGGCAGGAGGGAGTGATGGAAAGAGTGATGGTGAGCAGGTGGCTCCCGTACACTCTGCTGAGCAATTTTGGTGCCGTTTCTCATTTAATCTTCCCACAACCCCCAGGCAGAAGGCTCTTTTACCTCCCCTTTCATAGATGTGGACATGGAGGCTGAGGGAGGTTCAATAACTCTCCCATCACCAGCTAAAATGTGCTAGATCCAGAATTCGACTCATTTCTATTAGATTCCAGTGTCATAAAAACACACTTAGGGGGAATTTAAACCATGAGTGTAAGTAGAAGACTTTCAAGAGAGGGGAAATAAGAGAAAACAGGCAGTGAAAAGAGAGAGAGTGACAATTTTCAGGAGAGAGAGGATGATGGACGGTGTTCATCACTGGTCTGTCTAATCACCTTCATATGAAGAGGCAGCTTGGCAAAGGTGACTGTGCCAGAGTCCCTGTCCTCTGCAACCCTGGCTCCACAGAAGGTCACAGGGCACGGAGTAGGGGTGTACAGAGAGTGTCCTAAGTCCTGCTGGTCAGAGGCTCCACCCAGGGCCTCGAAATGGGCCTCGGGGGGCAGATACTTGCAGAGGAGGCATTCATCATTTTTACGCCTACGTTCATATCACTAATCAGGAAGTAACAATACCACCAGGCCTTTACTGCGCTTCCCACGAGCTAGCTAGAAGACTAATTATCTGACGACACTAATAAATGGTTATGATGTTATTAAAAATGGCACCAAGCTAGGATTAATAGGCTCATCAATTGTAGGGAATCGGGTTTAACGAGGTCCCCTGCATGTCCCGTCGGGGCCCGTGGCCTTGATGGATACCGGGCTGCCCAAAGCACCACCCAGCTGCATGGAGGCAGAGGATGAGGCTCCCCTCCTTCCCCCAGCTGAGGGCCAGCCTGGGCAGGTCGGGCTCTGCTGGGGTTTTCTGCTAACACCCCCTTGCAAATGGCTGTTCAGTGCGCTCGGGCCACCTCAGGGGCTGTGGGTGGCAAGACTGGCACGGCCCTGCTTGCTTTGCACATGGCTTCCACGCCCCGTGTGATCCCCTCTCGGCCCAGCCCAGCCCCCCTCTGTAAATGACAGGCTCAGAACCCACCCAGAGCCCCAGACTCACAGCACACAGGGGGAGCAGATAAGATGGAGATGCCTCTGGGGCCCGCTGGCTCATTTCCATTATAATTATAGCTATTACTAATAGCGGGGACACCAGCACTCCCTTCCATTTACATGGGATTCTCCGCTTTAGCAACTGCTTCCCCATTGCTTCTCTCCTCTGAGCCTCACAACGAGCTGGGGAGAGTGCAGGGCAGCTATTATGACACTCTGGAGTTGAGAAAACTAGAGCTCAGGGAGATGAAGGGACTTCCTGAATCACCCTCCCCAGCCTCTAAGGAATAATTTTAATGACAAAAATGAAAATAATAATAGCAAATACCAGTACGGTGCTGACTATATATAATAGGACCCTTTTTGAACGTGCCCAATACATTCCAAGACTCTTCATGTAAAGTTGAAAATGGTACATAATAGCGAATCCTGTTATTTAGTAAGTATTTCTTATATGAACATACCTATCACATAGTTTTATAAATAGGAAAATAAACACTCTAGTAACAAGTAAACAAAATTAATCATAGTAATAATTTTTTAAAAATTTAATTCTCTCTGCCTTTGTTTTTTGATTGCCAATTGTGCACACCTGAATTTGCATGTGCTGAGTTTGTGTAAAACGAGGTCCTACTGTACTGCACATACATGAACTTTCTTAGGCCTCACAACTACCATATGAGGTAGGTCCTATTATTATCATTTCCCTTTTACAGAAGAGGAGATGGAGGCACAGAGAGGTTAAGAAACTCTAAGGAGTGCACAGCTAGTAAGCGGCAAGTGGGAACCAAGTGCAGCCAGAGTTCATGCCCTTGGCTGCTTGCCTCTCCTGCCAGACTTCCATGAAAGCACGGTTCCCTGGGGCCTAGGAGGTGACTCCCTGGATCCGCTGTGCCTGAGCCTTTTGGGGAATAAACCCAGGACATCATATAGGGGAAGCAGGTGCTCAACCACTGAGCTATATCTGCTCCCCATGCCTGAGCCTTCTTGCTCTGAGCTCCAGCTTCCCCCCACCCTCCCAACTCCCCAAGGCCCCCACATGGCAGTCCCCTCAGGCAGCGGTAGGAGGGTGACAGAGGCCCTGGTGCTGCCTGCCCCCTCCCTGAAGAGGCAGCGTGAAAATAAGCTCTCACCTTTGGCTTTGCCAAATGGAGATTGTCAACACCTCCTGCAGGAGCTTAGCTCTGCTCTGGCTCCTGGGTCAGGATGATTGTTACAGAGGGTGGAACACAGGTGGAGGCAGCATGTCCCTGGCTTTGAGTCCCAGATCCACCACTTACTAGGTGGTGCCTTTAGCCTCTCTCTGCCTCAGTTTCCTCATCTGTAAAATGGGTGGTAATAGCAGCACCTCACTGGATGGTAGAGAGGACTAGGAAGTCTCTAACATAGGTCCCCTCATTACTGGGAAGTAATGAGGTACTTGCACTCATTAGCAGGTCTTTGGTGGAAAAACTTGCAGAAAGTTGACGGTGTCAAGCTGGAGGGCAGGTCCTGCTTATCATGGGCCGGGCGAGCCCGTGCCAATGGTGCCTTGCTGAATTCGCACAGCCACCACAGGACCTACGTTGGTTGCTAATTTTCTCTCTTTCAGAAGTGAAGAACTTGAGGCTCAGTGAGATGAACTTACCTGAGGTGGTGCATCCCCCAGGCGGCCTGTGGCCTGGGCTCCTGACCTCTAGGATGCCCATGCTGACTGCCTTGCGCGTGGCTCCCGCTTACTGAGCACTTACTATGGGCCAGAGAGGAAGAAAGTATTGATACGCCCATTTTGCAGATGAGGGAACAACTCACAGAAGTCCAGGGGTGGGTCTCTGTTCACACAGCGAATGAGTGAGGTGCTGGGACTTGAACCCAGGCCTCCTGATCCCCCTGCTGTGGCAGCCTTCGTACGTGGCTTCTCTCTCTCTTCCACCCAGTGTCCCTCCCACCAGCTGCCCCTTCCTCCTCAGAGCTCTGCCGGCCTGCATCAGCTCCTCGTTCCCCTATCCCATGCAGATAAGAGGCTGCCCCTCGGCGTTGCCCTGGCTGAGCTTTGCTCATCCCTCATGCCAGCCCTCGGCTCCCTAGACCATCTGTCTCCCCCACACCCAAATTACTCAAGGTAGTGGCAGCTCCATCTCTGTGTCCCTGTCTCTATGGTGATGTGTTTTGTATTGGCCCCTTGCCCATGTGGCTGGGCATCCTTCCGTAGCTCTTTAAAGAATCAGAAGGAAGTGAGGAAATGAAGGCAAGCTCTTCCAAAATGCCCGGTGGGAGCGGCTGTGCTCAGAGGTGTGTGTACACATAGGGGAAGGTCTGAAAGTGGGAGGCTGGGGCATGAGCAGAGTAGAGAGGCTCTGCACCCCCAGAGAAAGCCACAGTAGGAGTCTTCACTCACTGAGATCCCAAGGGAAAGTCTCCCTCTCCCCTGCTCCCAGGGTCCTCGTCTGCCAGGACAGCAAACCAGACTTCTCCAAGCCTCCCAGGGGCCCTCCCGGCACTCCCCGCCCGGCTTACGTGGTCGATGAGCTCCTTGACCATGCCGTTCCACTGGCCCTTGTCGTCCTGTGCCCCATATTTGCCGTCCTCCACCAGCCGGATCTCATAGGAGAAGCCCAGGATGTGGGCCAGTTCCTTGAGCAGGTCGATGCAGTAGCCCTCGAACCGGTCGTTCCCATACAAGGTCCTGTCGGACTTCCGGAACATGACAAAGGGCTCCTCCTACAGGGACAGACAGGAGAGGGGCTGACGGAGGCTGAATGAATGAAGGAGAGGCAGGCTGGGGACAGAGTGTTTGGGCCAGGGCCTCAGCTCATGTGTTTTAAAAAACTTGGGTGTGCACGTGAAAGGCCTGTTCAGGGAGGGGAGGGAAAGCACATTGAGTGCCAACTTTGTGCCTCACGAATGGCCACCTACTGGCAGTTCCAGGCACAATGGCAGGTGCTCAGGGGTGCTTACTGATTTATCTGCCCTATGGTCACATAGCTACTAAGCTCTGGGACAAGGATTTGAACACAAGACCACCTGACTCCAAAGCTCAAGCTCTTCCTGCTGCACCAGGAACAAAGAAAAGGAAAGTGTGGTCCCTGGACCAGTTGCATCAGCATTGCCTGGCGACTTGCTGGAAATGCACATTCTCAGACTCTGCCTCTGACCTACTGAAACAGAAATCTCGGGGTGGGGGCCAGCGACCTGAGTTTGAAGAAGCCCTCTGAGGGACTCTGATGCCCTGGCAAGCTTGGGACCACTGCTTTGGAAAGCCCTTCATCAAGGCTCTTCCCTGATTTCTCTACCAACTCCTATTTAAAAGATTAGATCTTCCAGCTTCCTATTTTACTTTCCAAGGATCTCCTCAATCCCTTGAGTTAGGATGCACCAGGGGGCCCTGCATTTAGTGAGCATGTACTATGCGCCAGGCCCTAGTAAATTAGCAAATGAGATAATGACTTTAGAGGGCCCACCCAGTACAGGGCCAGCTGAGCATGAGTGCCTGGCAGACAAAGCTAGTATTGCCTCATTTAATCTTCCTTCACCCTCCCACCCTGTGGGGTAGGTACTAGCAATCTCACTTTATGATGCAGAAAGTAAAGTTCAGAGAGGACCAGTGACTGGTGAGCTAATGCAGAGGGAGGATTTGAACTTAAGGCTCTGTGATCCCAGAGCACAGGCTCTTAACCACCTGACTGTGCCAGAGGCCCCAAGTTGTATGGATGGGGGATTTGTGGGAATGTGGCTGTGGGGCCAGAGCACAGGAGACAAATCTCCCAGGGGATGGGGAGCCCGTGAGAAATAAGTTTCTCATTGAAAACAAACCACTGGGGAACCCTGCAAAAGAAGAACTAGGAGAAGAGGCAGGAAAACCAGTGGAAAGAAGCTCTTGGCCTTCTCCAATGTGAGGTACACAGTGTGAGGAACTGTGGGTGCTAATCTGGCCCAACCCAGCCCACAGTACATTCTCCAAATCCAGGTCAATATGCTGCTCCATCCACCCAACTTCACTTACAAATCCCTTTCCTGGGTCTTTGCTGTGGATAAGCTTGACTCCTAGACCTTAGCAAACTCAAAACCTTTATTGAGTTCCTACTGATTTCAACTTTTCTCAGAGTCTGTTTAATTTAAAACTCACAACCTTGCAAGAGAGGTGACATTGTCCCCATATGATAGAAGAGGAAACAGAGACTCAGAGCAGGTCAATAAGTTTTCAAGGTCATACAACTTGTAAGTAGCACATTCAGGAGGTGAACCACAGTTTGACGGAGCCCAGTTCCAATCCTTCCCAGTCAAATGGCCCCTCTGCCTGGCATCACTTTCCTCTCTGTTCCCTGAGCTCAGACTCTCTTAAATTAATCTGTTCTTCTAGACCCTAAACTCAGGTCAAGTTCCAAGAGCTGCCTTCCCGGGTCCTGCTCCTGGACAACTCTAGTCTTCTTTTGATTCATTTGGGCCTCCTTCCTCAGCCCCTTGCCCCATTTCTGCCTGTAACTCCTCAGCCTCTTTCTATTAGCCAGTCTTCCCCTAAACCTACCTGGACACCCCCATGTGTCAGAATGCCTCAAACCTACAGCTGATGGGTGACAACCACTCGCTAACACAATGCACTTATTTGGGGAACCTCATGCCCACATGCTCTCGATAAGGGCACACATATAATTATGGAGTGTCTCATTGTTCCCTCAACCTGCAGGGCCACTATGTTGGCATCGTGGGCCCCTGGGGTGGGTGAGCAGTGGAAAGGCCCGGTGAAGACCCTCATCCGAGGTTCTTGGAGGCAGAAATCCACCAGCAGCCTCTTGCTGGGCTCCCACAGCAGCCGGCTGGATAGATTTGTGGGTTCCCCAGCAATGCTTCCTTTCCAAATCCTGTCCCACCCCATGACAGAGGTACTTCAGATCTCCAAAAGCCCTGTGGGATGCTTCAGAGGAAGAGCTGGGGAGTGTCTGAATCCCCAAGGGGTTCCCGACTCTCCAGGGATTCTGAGAAATTATTTCTCGGTCTAATGTAATGGAAAGCTGGATCGTTTGGCTGGACTCCATGTTAAATCTCAGTGCTCCCCATCCCCACCCTCCAACCAAGTAGGCAGCTCAACAAGAAAGGTGAGAGGAGTTCAGGTGGGGCCCAGGAAAGCTGCTGAGACGACCTGGACGAAAGGGGACCTTGGCCAGCCTATGCAGTGACTTTGTACGGATTAGAAAAAGGCTCTCCTGTCCCTGGGCAGATGCTGCCCCCCACCCTAGCACAGGGATTGGTGAGCAGGGCCCGGGTGGGTTTTCAGCCCCAACTCATCCTTTCGATAGGATGCTTTTGTGTAGTGAACAAGCTGCACAACTGCCTGGCGGCCCTGACTCTAGCTCAAGGAGAGAGGGCATCACTTTTCCACAAGATCCATCAAGCACACATAGATTTCCCTGAACAAAATCTATTTCCTTCCATAAAATGGGGATAATAATAGAACCTACCTTACGGGGCTGTGGTGAGGATTAAATGAGTCAATTCATGAAAAACACTTAGAACGGTGTCTGGCAAAGGGTAAGCACTCAATGAACGTTAGATGTCATTATGATTAATATCCTCATCATTATCGTTTTCCTCTTCTTCTTCCAGTGGGCTGGTTGGCCTGTTCACGGCCGTGACCTTTCCAGCCTAGAGACCATGTCCAATGTCACCAGAGGTGAACAATCATGGTGGGCAGCAGAAAGCCATTTCCAGAAAGGTCCCCAAGATGGCTCACTCCCTGATCCCCTCTCCACGTCCCTCCTTGGCCCTGTCATCTAAAATTAGCACTTCATTTGTGAAGCCACCACAGTCCCAGAATCTATACATCTCCATATAAATACGCTACCTTCGGAGCAGCTGTAAAATGCCATTAATTTCGGGAAGTGCTTTGCGGATGGCATACATATTTAACAGCCAAAGCCCAGAGCATTAAGATGGTGCTCGCCTTAGTAATGTGTCTCCAGACCGGCAACATTTCCTAGGGGGTAATTCTGAACTCTGCCAACTACTTATTCATGGACTATTTCACAATTTATTACTGGAAATGTCCAGACAGCCGATTCACAAGCTCTCTTGGCTGCTAATCGATTGCTCAGTGAAGGTGCCCTCAATTCCAGAACTTCACGCTCCCCTATTGCCCTGGGAGAACAGCCGTGGGAACAGGGGTAATATTTCTCTTCAACAAGTCACAGAAAACATGGGTCCAGAAAAATAACCGTTCCTGACTTTTCATCACCAGGGCTCTTGGTCTGGTCTCCCTACAAGCTCTTCTGGCCTCGTGAATGCCAGGCCGGGCGTTAAGCTCCTCACGCACAGGGCTGGCGGAGCTGGAAGAGGTCTGCATCTGAGGGGTCCTGGCGGGTCACCTCCAAAGGGAAGGACCCAGCAATCACTACCTAGCGGCTGCTTTCCTGAGCACCCCCATCTTAGGCAGTGGCAGCACCCAGGCATGCATGCACCCACCATATGTACAAAACGCTCCTGGCACACACACATGCTCACTCCCGGATGCCCTGTCTGCCCAGCCTGGCTCACAGAGGCCAAGGACGCTGGACCCAAGGCCTTGACTTCTGCCAGTTAGAACCAGAACAGGGCACCAGGAGCCCCACCCTCCCAGGGGGGCTTGGCATGGGTCATTCTCCCAGCTCAGCCCCTGGCTTTTCTTGTTTATTTTTTTCCCCTCTCCACCGCTGGGTGCTGAGGTACTGGCCTGCCTGGCAGGTACATGATGTGCACAGAGCGCGAATATGCCCATGGGGCGCTTCCAGACACCCACGCAGGCAGCAGGCCCACCCGCTCACACACACCCACACCGCCGCTCCCATCAGTAGCCAGAAGAACCCGGAACCTTCTGAAGCAGGGCCCCCAGGAGTGAGTCGTGCGTGTTTGCTGGGTGGATGAGCTGAGGTTTGGGGGATGAATTTTTCATGAGTTCGTGGATGAGCAGAACCAGAACAGAGGCTGGGGCTGGGCGGGGAGCGGGGAGGAGGGCAGGCTTCCAGGCTCCTGCTGCTGCCTGGGGCTCAGGAACGGGGAAGGCCGCCTGCAGGTCTGTCAGGGCTCTGTCCGTCTGTCTGTCTAGGTTAAGGGAGCCTGAGCATCTAACCCAGGGTTTAGGATAGGGAAGAAGAGGAAGTGTACTTAGAAGCAGCCCACACAGAGCCGCTGCTTCCAGCTAGATCCAGATTCCAAGGAAAAGAAAGAGAAGAAGAAACCCCTCTCCTCAGGGGTCTTGGATCCAGGCCCTGCTCTCTGGGGTCAAAGCAGTTTGATGTTCCTGTACTGGAGCCTTAGTCCTGCCTGTCACTCAAAGTGCTGTTGCCCTGACAACACACTCCCAGGTTGGGGGGCAGGGCCTGTGCTCTCAGCAGGAGGTGGCCCTGTGTTCTGGCTGTGTTCCCCCAGGCTGGGCCCCTCCCCGCATCGTGCAGCTGTCCCAGAGACCCCCAGCTGAGAGCAGTCCCTCCCCCC
Organism: Tolypeutes matacus; assembly: GCA_026826555.1. Lineage (NCBI taxonomy): Eukaryota > Metazoa > Chordata > Mammalia > Cingulata > Chlamyphoridae > Tolypeutes > Tolypeutes matacus. Next base: position 30,532,824 of record JAKSZT010053883.1, read on the forward strand.
CACCCAGGCGTGCAGACCGCAGACCCCAGCTGACCATTCTCCTTGGGGCATCTGGGCCAGCTTCCAGGTTTTCAGGGAGCCCTAGGCCAGTCCCTGTATGGAAGTGGGCATCTTTGGTCCCTGGAGCCTCCAGAGACCCTTTCTGCTGGGCACAGAGTTTCTTGGAGACCAGGGATGCGCTGAAGGCCGTCCTTTCGTTCCCCTGACCCGTAGGGAGAGGCTGTCCCAACCCTCCATGATCTCTGGGCAGTGGGGATGGAGGGCGCTCGGTCGAGGGTCACCCCCGGGACTGTGTGACGGGGCTGAGATGATTGGTGGCCCTCTGCTTCAAGTGGGTCTGCAGCCAGGAGCTGGTCGTTTTGGGTCAGAGGTCAAGGCAGCTGGGGCCAGGGTGGGGAGTTATTGTGATGCCAGAGACCGTGGCCCAGGCAGGGATGTGGTGAGCAGGACGTGGAGTGTCTGCATCAGCAGGAGACTTGGAGCTAGGGGTTAGTAAGGGGCTCAGGGGTCGCAAACCTAAACCCTTCAGGGGCCAGCCAGGAAATACAAGTACAAGAGGCAGCACTTTGCACAACAGGAAATGGGGGGTAGGGTCTGTGGTGAGCCAGGGAATGCTCATCCTGCCTGAAAGGCATTCAAATGCAAATTCAAGTTTATAAAGAGGTTTATGCTAGAGATTTATGCTAGTGATTTCCTAGGTGACTACGGCCAGGGGTCAGTTTTTGGTGATGTTCAGGACTCTGCCTGTGGATGGAAGCAGAGGTTTTCTCTAGAACTTTCGCCCTGTACGTGGTATTAAACCTGAGCTTTACTAGTGATTGGATTTCGAGTCAATAATAATAATAAGTAATAATAGCTGTTACCACTTATATTGCATTCATCTTCTCAATCCTATGAAGTAGGTACAATTATTATTACTTCCGTTTTTCAGATGGGGAAACTGAGGCACGGAGCGGCAAAACATTTCTAACACAGTTAACAGAGAAGCCAGGACTCAAACCCAAGGGTCCGTGCTCCTAACCGCCCAGCTCCTGTCATGCCCTCTGGTCATGTGGTATGTCCTAGAGCAGCCGCTTAGGCTCATATTCACCTGGACGTCTGGCGGCTGAGGGGCAGTGGGACCGATGGCTGTGTCCAGGTTATGGGCCAAGAGGGCCTCTCTCCTTCCATCCCCTCGGGTGCCTGGGAGCCAGCCGGATGCTGGAGGGGGACCTCTGGTGAGCAGCTGGGAGCAGCAGGCCAAGACCTTTGCAAGAGCTGCAGGTCAAGGGCAATGGATGCCCGCTAGATTCGGCCGCTGTCTAGTGTAGACAAAACCTATGCACTTCTGCAGAAGGGTCTTCTTGTCCTGCAAACAGGCTGCTGCCATTTAAATACAATTTAACCCCGAGGTCTTTCAAGGTGCTTGTATTTTGCATCCTTTTGGTCTGTTATCTTCAGGTACTTTGTAGAGTTGTGCTTTATGGTTGAATCGCCTATAGCTCATTTAATCCTCTCTCCTCTTAATCTCTTAAATCATACTACTTTTACCTTTTAAAAAATATCTTGTCCTGTGAAAAATGTTTTATTTATATCTCACATTTTATGCAGCTCTGTTTTTAATCTTTTACCACCTTTTTATTATTTTATTTTTACCCTTTTATATTTTAGCCTGGTTCTGCTTTTATCCTTTTGCTTTTTGACATTTTGGTTTTACATTTTTTACCTTGTCTAGTCAGAGCTGTTAATTATTTATTTTAATTTTTCACCTTTCTTTTAATATCTTTCCTTTTCATCTTATTTTGTAGTTTCATTTTCTCTTTATTAGTTTCCTTTAACCTTTTTATTTTGCTCTCTTTTACCTCCCCCTTTATCTGTTCTATTTCTATCCACATCAATATCCCTTTAATTGCTGATCAGTCTTCATTCTAATCTCCTTGCTCTTTTTATTTATCTTTTAGATTTTTACATTACAATTTTTTTCCTGTTCCTGCTGAGATCTTTTGACTTACTGGTTTCAATAGCCTGATTCTTATTATTTTTTTTGCTAACTAAAATTCCATCAATAAAGTCAGGCAGGAGTGTGGGTGGGGTGTCAGCCCCAAAGCCGGGCAGGTGTCTCCCTAGCCCTCCTGCCAGTAGCTTGCCCATAGCCTCTAGCTGTCCATTGCCTTCAGCGTGGATCTTCTCTCTAGTCACAGCCCTGGAGCCTGGAGATGCAGCCCACAGGCTAGAAGGCCTCCCTAGAAGCCGCCAGCACCCCTAGTTGCTGCTGCTCTCCAGCATTCTGGAAGGGTGAGGTTTCCCTGACATCCCCTCCTGCTCCGTGGCCTCTGTCCTCCACCCAGCTGCGGGCACATGTGTGGTGAACTGCACTAGAGGGGAGGACAGAGGACCGTCCACTAGGCCTGGGGGAGCCACCTCTGGTGGGGAGGCAAGTCGGGGCAGACCCTTGTCCACGTGCCAGGGGAGGCACCCAGTGCAGGGTGCTCCGCCCAGCTCCCAGCTCCGTCCCATGGCAGCTCCCTATACCGAGCACTTCAGGCTGGGAGTGCTCCGCCCCCACCCAGGAGCAACCTCCACACGTGGTCCTTACCAACATATTTGCTTTATTATGAGGAGAAGCTGGTTAGAGCACAATTGTACTCAAAGGGTCAAAGAACACACCCGGCTTGGGCCCACGAGGGCAGGGCTGAGTATTTGAGAGTGTCTGCTCTGCTGTGGGCATTTGGACACCCCGAGGCCTTTCAGGGAGACCGGGGCACGTGGAGTGGGCGCAACACTGGTCAGCTAAAGGAAGCCAGTGGCTCCAAGGTGCAGAGAGCCAGGGAGCCCCCAAGAACCACTTTCTGGGTTGAAATGGATCAGAAGGAGGCACTACTCAGTCCTGGGGGATGGAGAGTGGGTGGGGGCGTGATGAGAGCTCTGGGGCAGGACCTGCATGTGTGTGGGCTCCCCAGCACCCAGTGGGCTCTCAGGGCGTGGCTGCAGCTCCTGCCACAGCTGGGGTGACCCACAGAAGGGCCTTAACCCTGGGAACTGAGGTGGGAGAGGCAGATCCCAAGTCCCATTGCATCTGGCGGTTGAACTCTCCTTATTTCTGCCCTCTGTTGTGTTCCTACTCAGACAGTGGCTCAGGGAGCAGATGGAGCTGAGAGGCAAAATCTCAGGGCCTCTGCAGAAGGGCTGGCCAAAAAGCCTCAGGCAGGCAAGAGGGCCGACCCGCCCTGCCTTTGGGAAGAGGCAGCTCCCCAGTCACCCCCTGTGGCCTGTGTGTCCACTTTCCTGCAGCTCTACCCTGCCCGCCCAACTCCCCCCCCCCATCTTCTAGACTCCCAGCAGCCTCCTAAGAGGTACCTGGTCTGTGAGGGGTGAGGGGATGGAGGGGGTCTCTCCAGCCCAGGGAGCCTGCCCACCCCCAGGTCAGATGGTCCCTCCTGTAGGGGCTGCAAGCTCTTACCAGCACGGTGGTGACGATGAGTGACCTGTTTGTTAGAGAGTCGGTGACGTTAGGGCCTCGGCCCTTGGTGACCTCTGTGATGTTGAGCCCCTCAGCAGGACTCCACAACCCAACCTGGATGGACAGGCAGACAGAAAACACGGCTGAGTCCTCAGGCTCCCCAGCCTACCTCCACATCAGCAGGGTCATCAGCTTGCTCTCATCACAAGCGCCACGCCACCGTAGTCCTCTTCGTCACTGCTAACACATTTTGAGCTAACCATTCTGACAACAACCCTGCCGCCTGCCTCCTGCCCTGAGGGGCCTCCAAGGTGTCTGGTCTCCTGAATCTGCCACCTCCCCTTGCTGGCAAACCCATCACCTGCTGCTGAAAGAAAAAAATGCAGAGGGGGGTGATGGCGAATGCAAAGGCAGAGCCAGGAAGCTGCCAGGCTGGAGCTGAGCAGATGCCAAGAAGGGCTGGGGGAATCAGGGGTCTTGGGTCAGGGCCAGATCCTGCCCTGGCATGGGATGAAGTCACTCTGAGGCTGGTGGACGGGGAGACCCTGGACACCCAGTTGCTTATTCATTGAGTCTCAGCCCCAGTGCCCCTGGGGGCAGACCACCTCCAACAAGGGATCAAGAGGGATATTCTGTGAACATCTGTGGAATTAGGACATGGCCAATGAGGTGTATCATGGTGCAGGAAGGCAGGATGGGGCAGGAGAGTGGTCTTTGTAGCTGTTTTGGGAGGTGGTGGAACAAGGGGGTTTGGAAGGCTGCTAGGTTTGAAGGCAGTTTGCTTTGAGGTTTTGGTTTTACTTCTCAATCTGGCAGATACTCTGGCCAAGGTGGTATAATCTCTTCCTCTCCCCCCCACCCCCCCCAATTGTCCTTGTTGATATCAGCCCTGAGGCTGGAGGGAGGTAAGGAAGAGTCAAGTTTACAAATCGTCCTAAAGCTTTGGACCTCTTGAAAATCCTTTTTGCTTGCTCAGCTCTGCCACCATCTCAGCTCCTCTCTCTCAAGGAAGGTCCCAGAGTGCCCACTCTGTCCTTGGCCCAGTTGGTGGGGAGGGGGAACTCAGGAAACGGAATCAATTAAACAGAGAGACCAAAGGCAAACATCCCATTAAGAGAGCTGTGCAAAGCAGATAGAGAGAGACATGTAATTATGCTTGGGTAATTCTGCCTTAATCCTCCCCAAGCCAGCAGCTTGAGCTGGCTGGATCAGTGGTGACCCAGCTTAGCAAACAGAAGTCATGATCTGGGAGGCAGGGTGCCCACATTTGGGGGCTCAGCAGATCATCTGAAGCAAAAAGAGAAAAGCAGGTAGAATCAAAGAGGCTCTTCTCTCAAGTGGGTGAAGCTAAGAGCCAAGCCTGTTGAGCAGGAGGGTATGTGCCTAGCAGAGTGCCCAGGGCAGGAGGGGCCCAATAAACACCTTGCCCCAGCAAGCATCTATTATGCTCCAAGTGCATGCCCCACTAAACATCAAGTGCTATGAGGTTAAGAGAATAGATATGATTGAAGAGGCTCCAGCTCCAAGGCCAGTTTTCAGAGGTTCCCACAATCTGAGTGGCTGTGACCAGGTGCCTTTGGTGGGTGACTCTGCAGGCCAACTTTTGCCCAGGGATAGTAGAGAGAGATTTTCTAGGGTATGAGCAACCGTCAATTTGTAGCAATTGCCTGGAGGGCTGTTGGAGGATTCCGATGCTGAAGGTGGGCTCAGAGGAAAAGTGTGCTCTGATGTCAATTATTGATGCCTGCCACTGGCATGGGAGTGGGAAGTGGTGGCGTGTGGACCATCTAGTTACCATCCCTAGAACATTAGGCTTTGACTAGAGATGGGTAGTTGTGAGAGCAAAAATGAGACCCTTACATGAATGCTGGATTTCAGTAGGACTGCCAAATGAGGAAGTGAGCTTCCCATCACAGGAGGAGTTTAAATAGCTGCTGGAAGCTCACTTGGTGAGAACTCATGTGGTCTGTATAGGGTTGGACTGGAGGGTCTCAACTCATTTACTCAATGAGTAAAGGCCACAGCCTCTGTCCTTAAGTTGCTGACACTAAGTGGCATGAAGATGGGTGCAGATGAACGGCAAGGCTCCCCACTGGACCCTCCCTTGCACAGTGGTCCCCAGGTGGAATAACCACAGTCACAAGGTACAAGGAGGGAGGTCTGCATCTGAGGGACTGAACAAAGCAGGGAGACAGACCACATCCTGTGAACAGAGAACTAGTGCCAGTAAAAGCCGGAGGGAGGGAGCGTGACTGGCCTGGGGTGGGGATGGGGAGCAGTGGAGATCAGGCAAGTTGGGGTTTTCTTGGAGAGCCTTAGAGGCTTGGCTGAGGGGCTGAAACTCAATGGCTTGGCATAGAGGAGCCACTGGAAGTTTCAGAGCAGGGCAGAGCTTCATGTGGGAGTACACTCTGCGGGGCTGGAGGGCTGGAGGGTGGAGGTGGGGGATCAGGTCAGGTGTTAAAATAATCCAGGTCAGAGGCCTAAACCAAGGCAGTGCAGGGAAGGGGGAGGGTCATCAGGGACTCCTGAAGGCCCAGAGGCATACGAGGTGGCCCCCCTACTTTCCTGTGCCCTGAATTTTACACCCTGTGTCTCAGGGTCCAACAGGTGCACCAATGGCTAGCTGGGACAGACTGTCCTGGGAGGAAGAATGTGGCTCTGTCCCTGTCCCCAAGGTTCCAGGGTGTGCTGAGAAACGGGGAGTGGATGTTAAAGTCCTTTCTTGGCCCAGCAGCCTGACTTGGACAGAATATGCTGAGGGTTCCCAGGGATCAGAATTGGTGCCTTTACAGACATTTCTACATTAGCTCCAGTCTCAGGAGGGACCTGCTCTTCCAAGACCAAACTCCCAGGAATCATAGAAGCCTTAGAAGCCTGGAGTGGGGAAGTCAGAACCCATGTGCTTCAAACTCTCTCCCAGGGTAAGAATCACCCTGACAAGCAATCACCCTCTCTTTGCGTAAATGCCTCCAGTGACAGGAAGCTCACTACTCCTCAGGCAGGCACCCCCTGATTGTTAGAAAGTTTCTCTTATCCAAGGACACACCTGTCCCAACGTATGTGACAGCCCTGCAGGGATGTGAAGACAGAGTCTCTGTGCCCCATGAGCCTTCTAGAACTCTTCCCAGGTAGAGCACCCCCAATGGCCCTTGATCAGGATGGTGGTTTGGGGATCTGCCACAGCCAAGCCACTAGGTTCTGTGGCCCTACAGTTAGATCAGGCCTTCCTGTTCTCTGATGGCCAATGGCTCTGCCAGGGCACAGGCCACACCGGGTCACATCTGGGACTCTGCCTGGGGTCTCCCATAGGGCATTTACCCCTCCCTGGCCTGGCTTCCCTCCCCTGTCCCCACACACCTTCTCCAGGCCATCCTCCTTCAGACTGACAATGTCCAGATCGAAATCTGTCCGTAAGCCACTGGTTTTGTTGAAAACAATCCGTCCAGTTAATCCTTCCCATTGAGCCTGCCGGAGGGGAGAGGGCAGAGCGGCAATTCCTCAGGCTCATAAATCATCATTCGGTACAACTGTACAATGCTTCATTTTAATTACTCCTTGCACTGATACTGTTCCCCCAAGACCATGATTAATTAATAATCACCTCCATCATTGCTCGGGCTGCCGTGCGAGCCAGCGATTTCCATAAATTCTATTATGCTCTTTAGCCGGCTTTACATTTGCACCTTCTCGTGTACAACATCGATCTCGGATGTGCCCAAATGAGCCTCTGCCTTGAAGCCATGGGAAAGGGGAGCCCGTGTCAGAGGCCCAGAGAGAGGCAGGGAGGCAGGCAGGCAGGGCCCGCGTAGGCGAGACCTGCTGAGAGGCGGAGGAGCCAAGCGGCCGGGCCAGCCTGGCCATACATCTAGACACTAGGAGTAGCCCCCAGAGAGGCAGAGGAGACAGAGAGAGTCCCCCCCACCCCACCAGCCTGGGCTCCATGCATGTTGTACTTAAGAAATCTGGGGTCAGATCTCTGGGTTCAACCACAATTAGCTGTGTGACCTTGAACATTTCATTTCACCTCTCTGCTTCGGTTTCCTCATCTGTAAAATGGAACTATCTTACCAAAATGCTGTAAGTGGAAAATGAGATAAGTCATGGAAAATACTTAGAACAGTGCCTGACACAGCAGAACCCCTGAGTAAACGGTAGCTTTTGTTATTTTTTACTGTCATTAATATTGCTAACACAGAAAGAGGCAGGCAGAGGTTCAGAGGAGTTACAGGACCCTAACTGAGAAAAGCTCCCTCTTCTAGATCAAGGGCCTGCAATCTACCGCCCAGGGGCCAAGTCTGGCTCACCTCCCGTTTTTGTAAATAACGTTTATGAAAGCAGGGCCATGCCCACGTGTCGTGTACTGTCGGTGGCTGCTTTTGTGCCGCAAGGGCAGAGCCGAGCGTCACAGCAGAGAACGCAGGGCCCACAGGGCCTAAAATATTTACTCTCTGGCCCTTTGCAGAAAAAGCCGGCTGAGTCCTGTTCTAGAGGCTATCTTTCCTGTAGGCCCAGAGCTTTCAGCCTACAAGGGACCTTCACACTCTTCGCCTTATGGACCCTCCCCATCAGCCAGGCAAGGACCGTGATTTCCCTTTTACAGACAAGAAGGGCCATGTGTGGCCACCCAAAATCAGAGTGAATGAGAGCTAGAACTAAACTAGGCCTCGGGGTCCCCAGGACCCCGCCCTCAGGCTGGACCTGTTTCCCTGTTCCCTTCTGCCACAGAGTTAGGAGAGCAGCCAGCACATATGGCTTTCTGAGTCTGGGGTCAGAACAAACCCCATGCCTCCTGGGTTCCTTGGGAACAAAGGTAAGCCTGGGAGCAGGAAGCAGAGAGAAAACTTGGGTGCTCACCTAACCACTGGGTCCTGGGGTTGAAGGGAGGGCTGGGGGGGCGGGGGTGGGTACCCAGGAAGAAGCCTGTGGGCAGTGGAAGGTCTGCGATTGGAAAGCTGGGGCTGAGTCCTTGGGGGCCACGTTTGGCTCCTAGTTGCACTGGGGCCTTGATCCCTTGCTGATTCTGGAAAGAGCTGCAGAGCTTCCCCCGAATATACTCCAGCACCCATGCGCACGCTCATGATTCGACACATGAGTTCATGGGCTCACAGGTCCCTGGAGGCTTATCTGTGGATCCCAGACGGAAGCTCTTAGGAATCTCCAAAAACACAGGCAGCTGTAAGCCATGGTGAAGTCTTCTGGATAAACAGGTACATGGGGAAATGGGTGTGCAAGGCAGGCACCATCTAGGGGTGCAGGAGGCTGGAAAACAGTGACAAGTGCCCTAACCTTTTGGGCTTTACTAAGGGAAAACCCTCCTTCATGAGGACTAACAAAAGGTGGCTAAAGTGCTCTGCCCAGTGCCTGGCACGCAGTCACGGCTGCGTGGCGCACATCCTCTCCTTTCCCCTTCCTTGCTTTCGTCCCTTGAGCTCCCCTGGAATAGGACTGGCCCTTTATACTTGCTACCCTGGTGACTACTCCAGTCCTGCCTGGGGCTGTGGCTGGGGCTTGGGAACCCGAAATAACCCTATACCCCACAGCCCAGGAGCAGAACTGAGGCTGTAGCTCTGCAGTGGGGTCCTGCTTCTGGCCCAGGTACCCAGGGAGCTGCCCTTTTGGGCGCACATGACACAAACTCTATCTGGGGATAGAGGGGTGGCTGGGGCATTGGAGTGCTCACCTGGGCCAAGGCCCGAGACCCCAGCTTCAACCCCCTCACAGAGGGCTAATCTCCTTCCCTACGTGAGCTCACTTTGTTCTCATGGCAGTCCTGCCAGGTGGGCGTCACTGTTGCCCCCATTTTGTAGATGTGGACACTGAGGCTCAAACAGGACTCAGCTCTTAGGTCACAAGTAATGGTGGGTGGGGCAGATTCCCTCACCGCAGCAGCAGAGCTGAAGGGCTTGGGGTTGTGGTGCCCAAGGTGGAGTGAGGGGAGCTTACACGGACCCTAGGGAGCTGGGGACAGCGATTAAAGGGGCATGAGAGAAGGGGAAAACCACCGTTTTGTGACTTCACAGGCGCCTCAGCTTCCCTCAGGCTGCCCTCTCCTCTCCTCTGAGGGCCCTATACCTTCAGGCTATTTCCTGGGCCCCAAGGGAAATCACAGCAGGTGCCTTCGAACCAGAACCAGCTCTCCCAGGGAAGCCTTCTCTCCTTGTCAGCTACAGAGGAATTAAATGCCAGCAGGTGCGCGGCCTGTCAGTGGGGTGGGCAGGGACAGGGCAGGCCTCCGGAGGCAGCTCCTCCCCGTGACATTTACCGGCCCGCCCGCCCCCTCCAGCTGCTGCTCAGGACCAGCTAAATGAAAGATGCTTCACAGCTCTGAACTCCGGCCTGGTATTTTGCAGCTCCTCTCGGAAATGCCAAGACTTTAAAATGATTTACTGTCACGCAGTCATATGGGGAGAAGGCAAGCTGGGGATGGCCTGAGGCAGGGAACCTGGGCCCTGGCCATGGTGCTCTGGTTCCCTGGGCCAGCAGCCAGCCCTCCGGTCAGCCACTCGCCGCCCTGGGCCTTGATCTCCATGGCTACAAAAAGGAGCCCAGATGAAGATGTTTCTGAGAGGATCTGTAAGGAAGCACGGCCGACGACCACCCAGGCTGGCCTGGCCCTGCTCAGGGCATCAGACAAAGGGACTCCAGCTGCAGTTTTGATGGGATGGACAAAAGGGACCATCGTGGTCCTCTTATACCCAAACCTCTGCTACTCGAGTTCCTTCTCGGGATGCGGGAACTGATGCCAAGGACTTAACTGCTGCCTCACACCGATTCTGAGGTACGTTCGCAGGTGAAGAAAGGCATGCTGAGGGATGGGCAGGAAATCGCCTAAGCTATGCAGGCTGGGAGAGGTAGAGCACATGCAGGGAACTCCAGAACCCACATCTTGTCAATATTCCTTTGCATATCTTTCTAGTGGGTGGGAGCAGCTAACACTGGCCTCAACCTGAAGCAGTAAAGGGGGACTCGGGTCCTTGGGGACGGCAGAGGCCCTCCGAGTTTAAGGGGGTGAGTTCCTTTGGTATTTGCTTCCTTTCCATTTGGGATTACATTTATTAATGCACCAACTTGACGGCTGTGTATCCCCCTCCCTAGGCTGTGAGTTCTTTGAGAATAGGGACTTGCACACAGTTTTTCACACCGTCTTCCTAACAATCCTTCAAGGCAAGCACTCTTACCATCCCTGGTACTGAGGATCAAAGAGTTAATCATCTCACACAAAGTCACACAGCTAGTTGTGGGTCCAGGATGCAAGCCCAGGCCTCTGTAAAGTGGGGACAACAAACCCTGCTGTCTAGAGTTTATGAGGACAACAGTGGATGGAGAATCCTTTGAAACTGGAAATGGACACTGTGTGTTTCCATGGTCATCTCTTTTTCAGCAGCAGGACAGGTTTCATGTCCCCTGGTTCCTCTGAAATCAGTTCCATGGTTGGGACCATTTCCATCTCCTGCCATGGCGCCAGGAGAGTTGGGTCCCAGCGGGGACCCTGGTGGGGAAGTTGGTCAATGAGCCCATGGCGTGAGGATGAGTTTGTGGGGCTGATTATTATTTCCTGAGCCTTCTCTGCCCCAGGCCCTGAGCTAAGTGCTCTAGGTGTGGTGTCTCCTTCCATCCTCCTGGCATCCCTGGAGGTGGGCATGCTCAGTATTCTCGTTTTACAGGTGAGGCCACTGACGCTCAGCTGGGTTCTCCAGCCAGCCTGAGGTCCTCTCCAGTCCATGGCAATGCTGATCATCTACTGAGGACCTGCTCTGTGCCAGGACTGAGCCTCTTAATCACCGGGTAAGATTGGTCCTATCATGTGCATCCCCCCCCCCGGAAGGAAACTGAGGCTTAGAGATGGGAGGCACCTTGCCTGAGAACACAGAGATTGGAAGTCAGCTCTGCCTGGCTCCCAGACCTGGGCGCTCACCCCCTCCACTGCTCTGCAGCACCAATAGCACCCCCCACCCCACCCTGGGTGATGGTCCCAGTGGGGGCAGGCAGTAGCACTCACCTCCTTGATGAAGTTCATGAAGCGGCCTCCAAAGCGCCAGGCCTTGTGCCGATGGCACTGCAGGGAGTTCACGGTCATCTGGGGCGCCCGCTGATAGCACACGGACACGATGTGGACGGCATCGTACAGCAAAGCTGCGTCGGTCTGGAGGGGAGGTTCCAGGCCCCGCCTGAGAGTGGCTGCTGAGCCCCTCAAGGCTTCGGCCCACCCGGTCCTATCTCCCTCCCCTTCCCCGCCACAGGCACATGATGTCCTGGTGAGGGCAGAGGGCCCGAGGCCCTTGCAGTGACCCTGTCCATGCCCCTGATGAGAGGCCAGGGCTGAGGCCGAGTCTGCAGCCGGGCAGACCCTGCAACTCACAGCCTCTGCAGCTCAGACCAGCTCTTCTCCTGCCTGTGCCCCCCCCCACTGTGTCATCCCATTACCCCACGGTGTTCCCCAGGCCCTGGCCACACTTTCTTCTCTTCTGCCTCCCCAGCCTTCATCCCTGCTACCTCCTTCCAGGCAACTCTACCCATCACATAGTCCGCTGTGCCCAAAGCTGCCTGTCTTTATCCCCAGTGCTCTGCAGTCACCTGCTTGCATGCCTATTTCCCCACCAGATGGGGACCTTTGGCCGGGGAGCAGGGGCGTGCAGCTGTGTCTGATTCATATCTGTGTCCCCCGCTCTTAGTCTAGGTCTGGCTGACATGTGGCAGGTTTTAAGAAGGGAAGAAGAAGGGAAGAAAGAAAGAAGGAAGGAAGGAGAGAAGGAAAGATGAAAAGAAGTAAGGAGGGCAGGAGGGAGTGGGGGAGGGAGGAAGGAAGGAAAGGGGGAAGGGGAAGGAGGGGAGGAAGGAAAAGAGGGGGTCCCTGGTCCAGCTGGCCCAGCTGTCATACCATCATCACTCCATCCAACAGGCCTGATTCTGCTCGGGGCGCCGCCTGCAGCCGCTCCATGGACCACTTCTCCACGATGGCCGAGACGTGGGGGTTGTCCACGTTGAGGATCCGGAACCCCGTCAGATTCACCCCTGAGTAGCGGTAGGGCTCCAGGTCTAATGCGTAAAGGTCCTTGATAGAGAGAGGCTTGTGTAAACACAGGGCTCACGCCGCTCCTGTAAGTGCCAGCTCCCAGCCCTTTTGCACACTCCCTCATCAGGCCAGCCCCAGGCCTGAGCCACAGCCCCCTTCCGAGCCCTGCAGGTGGCTTGGAGGACCGGACTTGGAGTCCAACCTGGACTTGGGTCTGCTGACCACTGACCCTGCAGACTAACTGCAGGGCCTTGGGCAGGCCGTTCAGCCTCTCTGCTTCTTTAGATGCCTCTTCACCTTTGAAATGGGGGTCACACCTCCTTCCTAGGACTCAGTGGAAGTGCTCATGTAAGACATCCAGTCTAGCACCCCAAAGGAGCTTGGTAATGCTTGTTTCCTCTGATGGGGGCAGCCACTTTGGGAAGAGACAGGGCACTGGGTCTAGGCAGCCCCAAGATACCCAGAGGGGGCTGAAGGGAGTATTTCATCTCCTGAAAGAGGGTGTTTTAAAACGGTCTTTTCTGCCTAGGACTAAAGGAGTACTAGTGCCCTCTTCTCTCTTCCTCTGCACATCCTGAGTCAGGGCTTCCTCCTCCCTGCCACCAGGTGGTCTACTTGTCTTCTGTGGGCCAGTAGCACCCATCCTGGTGCAGGGGGCAGGACTTGGGGTCTTAATGCATGGGGAAGCCCAGCTCCAGCCCTTCCCTAGCTCTAGGACAAGGTGGGCTGGTGAGGGAAGAAGGCAAAGAGGAGCATGGAGAGACGGGGCAGAAGGACGGAGAGCAGCTACACCCTGAGTGAGAAGAGGTGGCAGTGAAGGAGGTCATGGGTAATAGTAAGAAGAGCCAAGTGGAGCTCCATCTTGTTAAGAAAAATTATCCAAGATTTGGAAATAAGGCAAAGGGAGAGCAGTGTGTCCTTTCAATATTGAAACATTGTTTGATGGGCCTGTCCCAGGATTATTTAGTTCTATGGGAGAAGGTGCCTGGGTTTAACTTCACTGTCAGCTACTCGTTAAATTTATAGATTTTAGTCCAGTAGAAAAGATAATCCCGAAGGCTATGGTTTTATTGCCATGTAGGACATCAGTCCATTTTGTATCTAATATAGCAATCTCATTCTACAATTTTCCCCAAAATACATATAAATAGCCAACTCACCAAATGTTCTTTGAGCCAGCTTTACCATCCTGCCAGTTCTCTCACTATTGGGTCAAATAATCTTTGACATGTGTTCACTCTATATTTGCATGAGACTTGTGTTTTTGGCTTTTTGAAAAATAGGCTTTGATAGTCTAGACTGGCCTCATCCCATCGATGGGGAAACTGAGTCCTAGGTCAGCCTCTGGGCTCCTCCTCATCTTTTCCACACTCTCTTCCCACCAACCTGCCTTGTGCCCTGACCCCAGCCTTCCCTCTCTCCTGGACCCCGCCCCTCAGTCACTCCATCCCACGTTGGGAGAGAGAGTGGCTGAGGACACACTTGGACTGTCCTTGTCTCTCCATGGTTGCAGCTATTGTGAGTAGCATCCAATCTCAACACAGAGTTCCAGCTTTGGGTAAATCAATGCTCACGGAATGCTGTTGCTAACAAATCCCAGAGCCTGCAGAGAAGATGTTTCACGCTGTGTTGTCTTCCTCTGGGTTCTGAGGTGCCCCCAATTGTTTCTATTGTTTTTCCTGCACCCCCAAAGAGGCCTCCTTCTGGAACACACCGAGTCGGCTTTCTATTTGAAGGCTGGACAGTAGGGGAGAAGCTTGGAGCAGTCTTGAGCACAGGCAAGAAAGTTTAGTCCCAGCCTTGGCCAAACAAATATGGTCCTGATTCTAGGCCAGGATTTGGGATGGGGAAGAGGTGGATGAGAGCAGGAAGCAGGGTCTTCAGCAGATGAGTTGGCCAGAGGGTGTCTCTACAGCCCCAATCTCAGTGGGGGAATGGAGGTACATGGAATAGTATATTGCTTAATCTTTGTGCCCCTGTGAGGTAGGTACTTAAAGTAGTCTCATTTTACAGATGAAGAAACAGGGACTGAGGGGTGAAATGACTTGCCCAAGGTCATATAGCTCGTAAAAGGCAGAGACGGGGTATGTACCCAGGTCTGCTTTGAGGTTGTGTTGGAGCTGGCTGGAGCTGGCTGGAGCGAGCGGATTGTTAGCATCTCTTCCCAACTCCACATCCAGCAACATTATGCTGGTAGCTGGATATTGGCCATGGTGCGAGTGTTTACACCATGGAAATTGGCAAATGCTACAAATCAGGCTTTTATTCCCCTTAGAGAGCAGGTTGTTAAAGGCTCTGAAACATTTACCAGCATACCTCTGTCTGTTTTATTCAAAACCCCGTAATCCACGTCCCTACTGGTTGTCAATACAAGACTCTTGTCAAAATTGTCTTTGGAACTTTTTTTTTTTTTGAAAGTGTGGACCACATCTAGCTAGATAGTCTGATTCAGAAAGATCCTGCGTTTCTAAACTCCTGCCTGGGAAGCTGAGACCAGGATACCTGTACGAACCAGAGAGGGGCAGCGAGGAGGGCAGGGGGAGAGGGCAAACACCCTGCAGGGGCCCCTCTTGCCGCTGCTCCTCCCTGAGGGCGGCCCACAGAGGCAGTGCGGTCACAGGGACCATGAGGCCAGACCACCTGGGTGCACGGCTCACCTGCTCCCTTACCTCAGTTGCCCATCAGCAAAATGGGGAGGGTGAGAGCACCTACTAGGACGGTTGTCAGGAGGAAGAAACGGGCTAAGAGCTGCACTTGGACCATGTCTGGTGCATGTTAAGCATACACCCTGCCTTCTCCTGCAGCTACTGAATAGGGGTCCTTCCTGGATTACTGGCGTGGGAGGCTGGCAGGGAGGGTCGGGTCCTTCCTGCCTGCACCTTCTGGGCAATATAAAAACAATGTTAATGACGTATAACCCTTAGAAGGGCAGGCTCTATTCTAAGTGTCCTATATGTATTAACTCATTTGATTTCCACTGCACTCTTCTAAGAAGGATGTGATTACCACCCCATTTTACAGAGGTGGAAACTGAGTCACAGAGAGGTTAGGTCTTTTGCTCAGGATTGCTCATGAGTTGGGGAGCAATGGAGGCAGACCCAGGCAGTGTGGCCCCAGAGCCCTCCCTCCCCCGTGACGATGTGCCCTCCTACACCCCCAGCTTCTGACCATCCACCCCCCAGCTTATGCCCACTGGGCATGGTTCTCACCCTTCCCACAGCAACCAGAGGGAACCTTCTGAGGGGTAAAGCCAACCTGTGCAAAATCTTTGCATGGCTCCTTATTGCCTTTTCAGAATAAAGCCCAAATTCCTTGGTATAGTTTACAAAGGTGCCCACCCCTCCAGCCTCACTTTCTTTCCCAAGCATTCCCATTTTTTCACTCCAGGAACACCTAACTACGCTAGTCCCCCTCTCCATTCCTTGCTGCTCCCTTCATGCAGCTTCCCTTCCCTGTGCCCTGCATCTCTGTGCATGTTCTCCTTGCTTCCTCAACCCCTGTTGGCTGGGCTAATCTCAGCTCAAGCATCACCTCTTCCAGGAAGCCTTCCTGGACTCTTCTTCACAGACATAACAGGATGGGTCTATAGCAATGTTTCTGCAATGTCCCTGGGACCTCTGGGCTAGGACCCCTCTGGGGGACAACTGTCTGTGTCTGTCTCCCTGAGCCAAATACTCCCATCACCCAGATTGGAATGAGAGGTCAGCTAGCTGAGTAGCTCCCTGGGGCCCCTAAACATTGCTGCCAAGAGCCTGGAATGGAGAGACTAGTGTTTCACATCCTCCTCTCTACAGGGCTGGAAGCTAGGAAGGACTTGGTAAGCTGCCTGGGGCAGAGGATGAGACACCCAAGGGAACTGCTACAGGAACAAGAGGTCATCCCCAGACTGCCTTCAAAGGAGGTGGTTCTGAGGAGCTAGAGGGATTCGTTTGTAGAGTGTAGCATGCAAGCTCGGGGCCAGGACTGAACTGCTGGAGCCACGAAGGAGAGGCTGAACTGCCCCAGGGTCGCCCTCCTCCCTCTTCCCTGCACAGGACTCAGACTCTTCTCCAAATAAAAGTTGACCTAACATCTAAGACTTGAAAAAGGCCAAAGCATTGGCCTGCCGAGGGCCTCTGTGACTTGGTTTGCTCTACTTGGACCAGAGGCCAACCTGGCAGTCTGAAGGGTGGAGACTCTGGCTTTGGTGGGGGTCGGGATGCTGGTGACACCAGCTCTTCCAATCGCCAGACGCGGCATTTGGTCTGGTGAAGCTTCTGCAGTGGCCGTCGCCAATCCCAGCCTGGGAGCGGCATGACAGGGTGGCACTGCCAGTGGTTACCCTCCCTCCCTGCCATTCTTGAGCCTGGGCTTGGCTGCAAAGTGCTACAGGGCTTGGGGTGCAGAATGTCCCCATCCCCGTGACACGAGGGCAATGAGAACGGGGGAGCTGGTGAAGAGGCCTCTTTGTCCAGCTCCAATTCTTTGCCCAATCTGCCCCGGGTCGAGACCCCCAAGTGCCATGCACAGTGAACTGTGCACAACCTCGCTGCTTGGCGAAAAGTTGCAGTTCTCGATGCCAAATGTTGACACACTGAATTCAGTATCGACGAGGGACCTTTTAGAAACATTCAGCATAACATAATAGACTAATTCATTAACACCCCATGGGTCTGACTGGGTATAAGCTGAAGCTCAGAAAACATCGCCTTAAGGAATGACAGATGAAAATATCTTTCCCATGATATAACTGTTATTGCTGGGAAGTGGCATTAATTGTGATTGCTTATCTATTAATTTATTATAATTCTTTTTTCACCTCCAGGCTTTTACCTACACATGACATGTACCAGGGGCTCAGCTGGGGCTGATTAACGTGGGGTTATCTGGGAATGGCTCAAAGCTGGCTGGAACAGATAATGGCAGCTGGAGTAATTAAAATGTCTTCTGCGTGGGAGAGGCAAGTTTGGAGATTTTTTTAGAGGGGAGGGACTGGTGATGTGGATTTCCTAAAGGGAAGGAGATAAATGCCATTGCCCTCCCAGATAAACCGAGCCATGGCTGACCAATGGGCACGGAGAGGCAGGAGAGATGGAATCATGAGACTAGAGTCCTAAGCCAAAGGAAGCAGGATACAGGGTGGGGGAGAGGCCCTGGGGAGCACAGATGATGCCATGGCATATAGGGGGGTGGCTGGGAGATACCCTGGTAGACCCCTTCTCCCCCTCCTCCCCCACACAGGTCTACCAGACTGCAAAACTGTATTGCAGCAGCTGTACCTGGAAGGGTTCACTCTCCCTGGCTATCGGAGAAGAAAGGGGAGGAGGAAGGGCAAGGGGCTGGAACAGCCACGGGCAAGACCAGGAGTCGGAAGACAAGGACTGCTGATTTGCTGTGAGACTTTGGGCAAGTCACTCAACCTCCCTGATCTCAAGTTTCCCCATCAGTCAATGTGGAGCATAAACTCTGCTCTACTGGCCTTAAAGGAGTGAAGAGGGAAATCAGCGAATGCAGAGAGTGGGCTTTGGAAGCAGTGAAGTGGGGTGCTGCTGGGATTTGAGGAGGCTGGGCTTCCCCATTAGTGTCAATCACCATGCCTGGGCAGTCACAGCCGAGCACAGAATACGAGCCGGCCAGATAAGGCCAGGGAACGCTTTCTGCAGGTTCTCCGCATGACAGCTTTCAGCAGAGGGCTCCTTGGAGCTGGACGGCTCCCAGCTGGTAAAAATCCTCGCTCTGCCCCTTTCATGCTGGGTGACTTCTCCGAGCCTCGGTTCCAATTTTCTGTAAAACTGGGAGAGTCACACCTTCCTCAGGGGGAGAGTTGTTCTGAATTTTGAATGAGCTGGGGTACACGAGCCCACAGAACCCATAAACAGGAGTTATTTGCTTAATTTAGTTAATACTTACATCGCACTCGCTAGACACCAAGCCTTGCTCTAAATACTGTACCAATATAACCACACTGAATATTCATGTGACAGTCTTTTGTGGTGATATTGTTGTCACCATTTTATCGACAGGGGAATGAGGCACAAAGAGATTAAGCAACCGGCCCAAGGAAGTGGAAGACTCTAGATGATGATGTTGAAAATTTCACCGATTACTTTCTACCTTGTATTGCAGTCAGTCAGTCATTCAAGCATTTACTGAGCACCTACTGTGTGCCAGGCACTCTCTGGGCACTGGACATAGAGAGGTGAATGGGACACAGTCCCTGACTTTGACCAGCTTGTGAGCTTTACGTCAGATCCATCTTTGTACACCCCCGCCCCCCATCCAAGTGCCTGGCTCAGTGCCCGGGACTTTGGAGAGAATTAATATATGGCAGCTGGATAAATGAATGAATGCTTGAGCTAAGGAAATGACAGAAGTTATGAGAGAGGTCAGAGAAATTGCTGCTGCTTGGGCCTAGAGGAGGGCCCTGTGCGGCTAGGGTCCTGCCCCTTGCCTCCCTCCAAGACTCCCGCCTTGAACCCAGGTGAGCATTAGTGTGGAGGGCACTGAGGTCGGTGGGGTGCTGCTTGGACGATCAGGCCAGGCTGCAGGGCCGGGGTCCACGGCGACAGGCCCTGCTGCTCCCCCAGCTCCTCGAGAGGCTGCTCTCTTTGGTGTTGCACTGAGGGGTGAGTCGGAATGGAGAAGCTTTTGAGGGACTATTGGAGCTGGGACTGAGCCCAGAGAGGGTTTAATCTCAGCCCCTTGTTGAGCAGAGTGGGTGAGTCCCATGAGTTGGAAGCTGTTCCTGTCCTGACCACATCCAGTTCTGAAGGAGCCTCCTTAGCCCCAAGGCAAGCCCTCCGCTCTGTGGCCGTGGCGTGTATTCTGTGCACCCTTCTATCCTCTCCCCACTGCCAGGCCTTAGCCAACAAGGGGGGTTTCCACAATCCAGCCCCCTCTCTGGGGGCATTTGGAAACGTAGGGTGGCCATTTATTTATTCATCACCAAGGATGGAAATTAGTGAGTGGGAAACAGCGATGCTAAACATCCAATGGTGGGCAAGACGTTCTGGAAAAATGACTTCTCCAGCCCCAAATGCCAGTAGTGCTTCTGTTGGGAAACACTAACTGGTGCTTGGCCAGTCACCAATTAAACCTGGGGAAAGTGGGTGATGCTCAGAGAAAGGGGGGAAGTGACAAGTGGCAGGAAGAAATGGAAGCCGGTGGAGCGTGGTGAGCCCAGGGCAGCTGTGATGCAAGGAAGTCTCTAGGGAACAGAGCTGACAAGGGCAGAGACCACAAGCAGGGGAGGGAGCAACGGGTAGTGAGTGTAGCCATGGACGTGGCTGAATCGCATGAGTGCAGAGGGTTAGAACCGTAATCCTTGAGATGCCCAGAGCCACGTTGGATCTGGAACCACTGCCCATGTCTGCCCTGTGGCCTGTGGTTCATCCTAGAGCTCCCTAACGATTTGAGGTGACTTGAGGGAGTTCTGCTCCTTATAACCAAGAGGGGCCAAATGAGGCATCTGAGGCCACAAGCAGCACAACACAGTTATTCCCATCTTACAGATGAGGAAACTGAGGCCCGGAGAGCTTAAGTGACTTGTCCAGGTGCACAGCTAAGAGGGGAGCAGAGCAGGGACCCCCATCCTTACCTGTCTGCCAGCGAGGCCTGCTCTCTTCCCACTGTGCTGGAAGATCGGTGGGCATGGCCTGTGGGAAGACAGGCTGCCCCAGGCTCACCCACCACATCCTGGAGGTCTGCCTGCTCCTGCAGTGCCCCGATGTCCCCATCCATCTCCTCCTATCAAGGACTCACAACAACCCAGAGTGGTGGGGACTTGCGGAGGCGAGCCAGCAGGACAGAAGTCTGAGAAAACTGTGCTGGGCTACTGAAGACACACAGCCAGGTGGAAGCTCTCGGGGCCTGGCGGTTGGCCTCAGTACCCTAGGAGCCCAGGATGGCATGGGGGGCTGCCATGCTATGGGAAGAGGGCACTGAGTCCCTAGAAGGCGCTCCACCCACCACTCCCAACCTCGCCCCTCTGTCCTGCTCTGAGCTCTGAACAGGGGCCTGGTGGAATACTGGAATCTGGTGGCCTCACCACACAGCCTGCAGTGACTTTCCAGGATGCAGCATGGCAGGGAGAAGCCAGCCTGGGTGGGCAGAACTCCAGAAGGACGTTTCTCGCCTCAGTCACTGGCTTCCAGTATCCCTTTCTCCCTCCACGGCTCCTGGCAGGTCCCCAAGTCTGGGCCCTGGATGAGGAGTGGGTACAGGTGGCCCCTGAGCACTGCTGTGACACAGGGCACAGTGGGTGGGGGTATAGGGAGGGTAACAAGCAGGGGGTGCAGGGAAAAGTTTAATAATCAGCTCTCTGTGGGGAGGACCCTTGTTTTCAGCATTTCCAACTTTTGTGGTATAAATACCCCCGCCACGGTCAGTTTCAAGTACTGATGTGACTCACTGAACGTGGACTTGGGAGGAGACAAGTGTGATCGGCTCTCGTAAGCCGGGGCCAGCCAGCTCCAGTGCCCCGCTGAAGAGCTAACCTGCCTCTCGGCCTCTGCTTTTGCTGTCCCTGCTGTGGGGAAAACCATTCCTCTCTTTTTCCCTGGTGAACTCCTACTGGTCCCGCAAGGCCCCGCTCAGGCCTTTGCCTTCCTATAAAGCTTGCCTCCAGCTTCTCGCCTTCCTCCAGCCCCACAGTAACTGGAGTCTCCTTCTGCAGTGCTCCATGGCCATCTGTCCAGGCCTGTGATGGCACAAAGGCTGCTGAATCAGAGCTAGACCTAGAAATGAAGACCAGGCAGGCTGGAAGCTCCTTGAGGGCAGGGTCTCAGTCCTGGTCATCTCGTGAGAGTCAGTTTAGCACAAAATATTAACCGGGTACCGGATGAACAGACGAATCCAGTTAAAGGCCTGAGGTTGCAGCAGCAGGGCCGACACAAGGTTTGCAGCAGGCTTATTTCAGCAAGGATGCTCCAGCCAGGGTCCAGTAAGGTCCGACGGCGTCTGGCTCCAAGGCAGGGCCGCTGGATGCTGGTTCCCCTTTGGCACAGGGATCTCTTTATTCTGCTGATCTCAGGCTACCACTAATTACCCTAATGGATTTAAATGGCCCTAAATGTACTTGGAGTTTGGACAGGACTCATCGGGAGCCTGCAGGTGGGCTGGGCCTGGCTGACAGTGAGTGGGCAGACTTCAGCGTGAATGTGCAGGAATCCTTAGTGGCAGTTCCCGTTAGTGCATGAGGCCTGAGACATGAGTGAGGAGGCATGGGCTAGGAGTATATTATTACTAATACAGCTCTCGGTACATCCTGGGCATTGCTCTCAGCATTTTACTTTATAAACTCAGCTAGTCCTCCCAACAATCCTAGGAGGCAGGGGCCCTTATCACCCCCATTTTACAGAAGAAGAAACTGTGGCAGGGAGGTTAAATGACTTACCCAAGGTCACACGGCCAGTAAGCAGAGGAGCCTGTGTTCACAGTGGCTCCAGGTCCAAGCCCACACATGAGGTCGCTTCTCAAAAATGGGTGGGCCACAAGGACATCTTTGTGCCCTTCCCTGGGGCCATGCCTACAGCCTTAGGAAGCAAGTCCAGCCTGAGACTCCTCTTGGCTAGCCCGGGCCCGGCCATGCCAACCTTGCTCAGCAGGAGCCCCCACCCTCACTCCGCCCAAACCAGGGCCCAGAGAAACATTACCAGGGTGGTGAAGATGAAGTGGTAGTACTCGGTCATCATGCCCATGGCCATGGCCTGCAGAAGAGCAGAGCGTTAGCAGCCTGCAGGGGACACCCGAGCCTCCCTTGCCCCTCCCTGGCCCAGGAACTGGTGGTGAGTAGGATCTGGACTCTTGGAGCCACCTCTGAAGAGTGACAATGGCTGGCTCGAAGACGGCAGCAGATTTCACGCTGGAGTGTGCAGCCAAATCACCTGGGACAGATGAATAGGCAAATTCCTGGGCCATACCCTCCAAAGATTTCAAATTCAGCAGGGGAGCTGGCTCAGGTGTCTGTCTTTTTAAATAGGCATATCTGGACCTGCTACTCTTGGAGGAAGGCTGATATAGAATCAGCCCTGACTGCTTTCTCACGTGCCCTGGACTCGACTCGGCTGAGTTCACATCCTGGCTCCAGAGAGAGGCGTGTGGGGGGGCACCGCCTCGCCAGCACCCCAGCCCAGCCAGGCCCACGGAGGAAACGTCTGTGCTTAGCCTGAGCTCCCTTGGAAGGTGAGACAGCCCGCTGCTTCCCTGGTCCCGGCTGACCACAAAGCAGGCCGCAGGGCTGCTGTGGAATTATCATTATCTACCACTGTGAAGTCTACATTATATATTTTTTATGTATTTTATTAGAAGCCTGCAATCTATAACAATAATAATGACCATAATGCATTTTCTACAGAGCTCCTCAGAATGCTAGGCCCACAGAGTGCTCTGGGGGGACAAATGTCACTGGGTCAAGTACACTTTGAAAATCCTGCACATTCTCTGTCCCTCCTGGTGATTCATGAGGTACATCAGCATGTTAAAGGCTCGGA
Source organism: Tolypeutes matacus (assembly GCA_026826555.1). Lineage (NCBI taxonomy): Eukaryota > Metazoa > Chordata > Mammalia > Cingulata > Chlamyphoridae > Tolypeutes > Tolypeutes matacus. Next base: position 30,555,748 of record JAKSZT010053883.1, read on the forward strand.
GAAGTCCTGCACTCAGCAGACATGTTTAACCTCATTTCATGGATCACAGAATCTTCTTGGTTTAATGCTAGACGTTTTAAGTTGGACAGACCGAGGGTGGTAAATTCCTACCCGCTCCCTACCTAGATGACCTTGGCCCGTTATTTTCCCCTTAAGCCTCAGTTTCCCTACCTCTAAACTGGACCTGATACTCGTCCCTACTTCCCAGGGTGGTAATAAATCTGGAGCTGCATGTGAGGCACAGAGTGACTCCTCAACAAACTAGGGGTGATTGTATTATTGTTACTCCTGTTGGGAAGTGAAAGGAGCCTAAGGTCCAGTTGGACAGGAGAAAGAGGGTTAAGGATTTCTGGGAAGCGTGTGTCTCTTCGACACTCACTTTACAGCTGCCCTGCACCCAGTGCCGACTGTGTGCCTGGCGGTGGGGTAAACCCAGCTCACTGAAGCTCACCATGGCCTCAGCAGGTAGGGTTTGTTTGCCACTTGGAGAGGAGGGCGCTGCCTCTGAGCGGTGGGGCCGCTTGCTCTAGGGCTCACGGCACACAAGGGCAGAAGAAGGATTCAAACTACTGAATCACCATGTGAAAGATCTCCTTTGGGCAAGCACAGAGGCTTCCCTGGCTGGGCCCAACTGGAGGGTGGGACTCGAGCCCCTTGAGGCTTTGAAAATGCCCCTGTCCTCTGCTCGGGACCCCTCCCCTGAACCCCCACCTGCCACCTGGTCTGGCTGGGTTCACGTGTCAAAGCCCCCCAGAATGCCTTTCCTAAACACCAGGCACGCTCCCTGGGACCACATGAGTGCCTTTTGCACAAAGCACTGGCTTAAATCAGAGTGTTTTTGGCTTCAGCTGCAACACCCTCGGATGGGGTTGCGGGCGATTTTGCTGTTTGTTTCTTAGGTGGCTGGCAGAGCTTGGCTCTGGTCCCCAGCATGGCATGCCGGGCTGTGACCCGGAAACGGAGGCCCACTCAGGAGTGAGAGCCTCTCTCCTCTCCCACAGTCGCTGCAGAGCTGAGCAGATGGCGCGAGAATCTTGATACAGCTCCCGGTAAAGTGAAAGTAGCACCAAGTGCTGCGGGCTCTGGGGAATTAGTCACTGGAAGAAGCAGTGAGGCACTCTGGGGGCTGCTGCCGAGACTCCGAGGCTCTGCGTGCTTCCCCAGGTGCTCTGCTCCTGTGAGGTTTCCGGTGCCGCTCGGCAGCCCCTGCCTCCTACTTGCAGAGGTGGGATGGAAACTAACGTTTCCTAGCACCCCCTCCCCGCATGTGCCAGGCCCGAATGACATCTTCACTCAAACTTGGAGTGGGAAGATCACTGCGCCCATTTTGCTGCTGGTGAAACTGAGGCTCAAAGAGGCAAAGTGACCACACGAGGTCATAAAGCCAGAAAGAGGCAGAGTCAGGGTTCCAACTTAGGTCTGGGAAACAGGAGGTGGGAGAAGCAGTGGAAGGAACCCTATCCCTCCTTCTGCCCAGCGCACGCACCTGCTTGAGAATCTGGGCTGCCATGGTGTGGCTGCAGTCGAAGATGATGCGGAATTCCCGGCCTCGCTTCATCTCCTTGAGCAGGGGCCGTGCGTCGTCAGAGTCGATGGGGAGCTGGCGGATCTTCAGGCGGATGTTGTATCTCGACGGGGCCATGATGAGCTCCTGAAGCCGGATGAGCCCTGAGAGGCCGCAGGGCACAAAAGACACATGTGTGCACGCAGGTTGACACAGCTGCAAGTAGCATTCACACAGACCCTTGCACACCCACGCACGTGGCTGCAGGTCTGCAGACACCTGGACACAGATATGTGGGCCCATGGAGATGCGTGCACTTGCATGGACACTGCTACCTGTGCACAGACGGGTTGAAGACACTCGGGCTAAGACATGTGCATACAGGTGTACATGCCTGAATGTACACACTGTTTTGAGAGCAGATGTGTGTTCATATAAACATATTTACATGCATATGCATGTTCATATGGACGGGGCTTGCACCTGGGCTAATACCCATGTGTGTATCTATGTAGATAAAGGTGTGTGTACACGTATGAAGATTCAAAAAGAGGCACAAGCAGAGAGCATATCCCACTGACCATGCCAACCTCCTGCAACCCTCAAACTCAGAATGGGGGAAGGGGATTTATGGAGCCTCAGTCAGGGGCCACCCCCTCTTCTCCCCAGCCCCCCAACATTGTGAGACATGGGACATGATCTCCCTTAACATCCTCAGCAAACCTGCTGCCTGGATGAGGGCACATGTGGCTGGCTCTGGGCTCAGCTGTACCAACGGCTGGACTGGGCAAGGTGGTATTTGTGTGTCCCTCCTCCCCAAGTGTAGGCTGCCTTGGTAAACCTCATCCATCCTTCCAGACTTAATGCAACCATCTCCTCTGTGAAATCTTCCTCTTCTGCTCTGCCCAGATAAGACCTCTCTTCCTCAGACCCCCACCCCCACCGAGCTCAGTGGCCTCCTCTGGCCTCATGTCACTCCTCTGGTCCTTCCATGAGCTCCTTGTGCTCAGGTGCTGGGTCTCCACAGCCCCTAGCACAGGGCTGGAACTTAAGTAGTGCTCAACAGAAATTTCCATAATTGAATAGACTTACTGTTTTTTTCTCCCCACACTGAAAAATTCATCCTCCATCTTGGCATTTTGCAAAACCACTTTATCTGGGGACTTCCAGGGAAAATCAGATGCCACTTTCTGGAGACAAATGGCTTGCTTGGGTCTAATTAAGTTCATTTCTGTCCCTAGTCCAAGGTCTGTTCTTGCTGACTCCTTTCTGCATAACCTCGGAGGAAGTCTGGTTGTTGCTCTCTCTATCCCCCACTTCACTGGAAGGAGGGGCTGAGCCAGCACAGGGCCAGAGTCCCAAGCAGGCTACCCCCGCCCCCCTGCTTGCCCTGCTACCCATATTCAGGACTCAGTGTCTGCATCCGGGCTGCAGATGATGTCTTCTGCATGGTCCACTCAGCCCTGTGGCCTAACCCCACTAGGAGCACTCCGATTTTCCTGTGGGAAACAACTCCTCATCCACTCTTGGTCCATGTGACTCAGGAAGGTCCATCCCCAGCTGCAGGGTCAAAGCATGTGGCCTCAGCCCAGCCAATCAGCCCACGCATCCCTTTAGGCATAGGTTTTGGCTCAGAGATGGAGAGGTGACACAAGTTGGTCCTATCAGAGGGATTCCCAGAAATGTGCTAGAGCAATTGGTAAGAGATACCCATTTTCCATTTAAACTTTAAACAGGGAGGATGTAAGTCACCACATAGAACCTGAGAAGGATTCCAACTGGGCAGAAGTCAGAGAGAATGACTAGAGAGAAAGTAAATCCTGATGATCCCCATTTGAGCCCCTGGATCAAATGGCACCTGAAGCTAAAATCACCCCAGAACTTCCCAATTCAAGCAGCCAATAACCACCACCACCATTTTGTTTTTGTTGTGTTGTTGTTTTGCTTAAGCTAATTTGAGTTGAATTAAAGTTTGCCATCAACAGTGACAGTGCCCCCAAACTGGACAGAGTTCCCCACTCTGGCAGTCCACTTCAGAAGCCTTCGCAAAGAGGATCCCCCTTTTCCAAAATGCTCTCTGGGTTCACCAGCCTCAGCCTGTTCAGCCTCTCTCATTCCCATTCCTGAGAGTCGTATGTCAGGAAAGCAATCTGATTGGCATCCCTCTTTCCCCTCTGCTGGGTGGACAGAGATATATCTCTGTAACCTAAGCCTTGCAAAGAGCTCCCAAACCAGCTTTACCAGGGACACCCAGTGCACTGGAAGGTCTCAGAGAGGTGCATGGGTTGGGGTCTTTGAGAGGTCTGGATCAAAGAGGGGCCCCTGTGCCTCCCAATTCCAAACTTGATGGGGAAGAGGAAGAGAATATCAATTGACCTTAGCAGAGGAGGGAGGGGCCACAAGCAACCCCCAAATACACATCCAGGCCTGCCTGCCCCCAGCTAATCCCAGAAATTCTTGATTTGGCTGATTGAGGCTGTCCCTTCACACCTGTTACCCCATGAGGCCCCGGGTATACACTTTCTCCCACCGGCTCAGTTTTCAGACTCCTGAATGGCATGAGCAGCCACGTGGGCTTTGGGGACCCAGGACATGAGGACAGGGACAGGCTCGACACTGGAGCAGAGGCCACCAGAGCCTTCTTGTCAGCCAAGTGCATTGCCCCGTGTAACACACAGTGACCCACATTCTCCAGCAGCAAATGTCAGACCTCCTTCCCATCAGTGTATCCCCAAAGGAAACCAGAGGCTCATCTCGGCCCACCCCGTCAGAGGACTAAGCTCTCTTTGTTTGCCCGAGATGAGCTTTCCTTCCTGGCTGCTTCCCTAATCAATCGCTCTCAAAATATCTGCAGTGAATCATGGTTGTTGGAATCATGCTTTTTACTTACAAAGCACTTCTGCATTCATTACCTTATTTAACCATCTCCCCAGTCCTAGAAGGCATGTAGAACAGGGACTTTCATTCCAGTGTTACAGATAAAGAAATTGAGGCCCAGAGAGGTTAAGTAACGCTCCTAAATTTTGCAGCATGATAGTAATGGAGTTAAAATTAGAAACCCAATCTTCTGGCTCCTAGACTTAGACTCTTTCCTCCACTCCAAGGTTCTTCTAAGTGCCTTCCTTTCCCCCTTGACATGATTTTTTTCTTGTGCACAGATTAGGTTAGGAAGGTCAAAGCTCATAGGTGAAAATCTGTTGGTTGTGTCCTCAACAATGGTAGAATGCAACAATGACACTAATTTTTCACCCCTCCCTAGATCCACACCCTTTGCCATGTAACTTTGTAATGACCTCCAACCATGGGCGGTGACCTTGGGCTCAAATCGTGTTTTGGCCAAGGGGATGTTAGCAGGTATGGTGCAAGCAGATGCTGGAAACGGAATTCTGCATTGGGTTTGCCCTCTTGTACCTCTGCCACCATCATGAGAATGACTGGGCCAGCCTGCTGGAGGAGGAGAGCCAAGCTACCCCTGCCATACCAACCAAGGCCAGCCTAGATCAACCAACAGTCAGCTGACTCCCAGGTACATAAATGAGCCAGCTGAGACCAGAAAAACTGCCTATCCAAGCTCAGCCTAAATTGCTGACCCTGTAGACTTGGGTGCTAAACTGATGCTTATTGTTTTAAACCACTGAGCTTTTGGAGTGGTTCATTACACAGAATTATGGTAAGATTAGGTAACTGACTCACTTCCTCAAGCATGCTAAAAAGAATCATGATTTTGTTCGGGTGGCAACATGCCAATCCCAAGAGATGACTCATGATTGGCAGGAGCCAATCCACTGCCAGATGGGAATGGCAATCCCATTGCCATTTGACAGTGTGTCTATAGAAGGCATGGGCCCAGTGAGCTATACAGGATGGTCTGCGGAAAGTTCTGGGTCAGATTTTCCTCCCTGATAAGAGGCATGAGTCACATTTAGAAAAATCCCTTTGGTTCCCACCTCCTTCCCTTCTGTTTGGGTTGTCATTCTGTGAGGATGGGATGTAGAACTGCTGCGACTCAAATGTGACCATGAGGGGAAAGCAAAGAGAACTTCCTTGATACTGACCCAGCACCTGACGTTGCTGAGCTGTTAAACTAACCCTGGAAAGACAGGCCTCCAGAATGCCTGTCAGTGGCATAACTCAACGGCTGTTGCTCGAATCCATTTGGGTTGGGTTGTCTGTTACTTGCAGCCAAAACATCCTAATAGACAGCCTCCGTAAGCACAGTCAAAGCCTGCTAGGAAGTGCTTCCCCACACCATGAGTGTGATGATCCACAAGTTGTCCCACCTTCTTGAAATATCCTATTCTGGGAGCATGCCTCTTGATCCCCACCATTTACCTCCATGGTTACATTATTGTTTAACTGAATCCCTGAACTGAATCCAACCCTGAATCCTTAATACCAAGCGTCTTCTTGACCAAAGCAGCTTCTCCCTTGACTCCCCTGTAGCACCCTCTCCTCAGGCTACAGACTTTGGCATCAGCTGTAACCCATCTCTCGCTGCCCCCCACTACATGCTCTCCATGCCACCAAATCTTTTCCTCTACAGAGCAGCCCCCATCCCAAATCCAGCCTGGAAGCCCCCTGTAGTTTATGCCAGAGTCTGTTGTGACTGCTGTGTACCAATGACACTCCAGTTACATATTTTCAAGATTATACTCTCACCTCCATTTCTTTTTTTCCTTTCAGGTTCCAAATTCTCTTCCAAGCAACCCTCCACCTTCAGGCCTCATTTATTGCTGCCTGGACTGATACAGCCACCTCCTCTTTGGTCTTCTTGTCCCAGGCTCTCCGTCCAATCCTACCTGACCATTTCTGTCAGAGCCACCTTCTTGAAACTCCGCTTTCATTCCTCCACTCCTTTGCTCAACAACACTCAGTGGCTCCCAGCTGCCTAAAGATAAAGTCTGAACTTTGTAACAGGACATCAGAGACCTTGCACAGCCTGACTACATCCAATTTTTTGCTGACTTCCATACTTGATTCCTCTCCCCGAGCCAGGCTGTCCTGTTGATAAGTCTGCCATGCACAATCCCATGCCCACATTTTGCCCACGTTGTTCCCGCCATCGGAAATGCCCTTACGACGTCTCTCCCTGCCCTCCCAAGGCCCAGCTCTTATCTCTCCTCCTCTGGTAAGCCAGCCCACATTAACCCAAGCCACACAGCTCTCCCTCTCCAAGGGCCTTTAGCTCTGACTGGATGGACATGTTACTTGGTTCTTAGCTCTGATGGCCTAGAATTACCCCTATAGCTTCCTGGACCTCTGAGTGGGCACCCAATCTTAATTAAGATTCAGTGAACTTCTCCAAAGAAGATGGGACAACAACATCTTTATTTCTTCACCCTTAACAGTGCCCCAACATTCTCTTTCCTACAATATTTGATTATAGTTTAATTTAACTTGATTTTGGATTCAATTCAATTCAACAAACATGTGAAAACATCTGTATCGCATGAAGTCCATGCTAAACCCTGGAGTCATGGAAAGCTCGGTCTGGGAGAAGACAGCAGCATGTAGATGGACTACCGTTCACAGTGCTGTGTTGACAGATGTATCCACAGTCCTGCAGAAATGCTGGAGTTGCCCTGGAACTGGGGGAGAGCCCCTCGGTGCCAGGGACCTCAGGCCGGGGAGACGGGTCCCTGCTCTAAGGGTCATCTATCTGGTGCTTTGGCTATAGTAGGAACGCAAGAGATGCCTGGGAAATCCTGAGTTAAATAAACAACTATCCGATGGTCTTTTCTGAGGGATTCTCTCCCTACTATTCCCACTCCCCATTAGGAGCTCATCAAAGGCTGACACTGAACTCCACGCAGCCTGGAGCTGGAGGGCTCTTTCGAGGATGGCTGCTGTAGCTCTTGACTTGACACAGTAGAAGAGCAAGGCCAGATGGGTTAAGTGACTTGCCAAGGTCACTCTCTCTTAAGAAGCTGGGCTAAGAAATGTCTTGGGACTCAGGTCTTAAGAATGAAAAAGGAAGAGTGGAGACATCCCCATGCTGGCTATAAGCACAGGCTTTGGACTCAAATGGACCTGGATGTCAGTCCTGGAGCTGATGCTTACTAGCAGGGTAACGGTAGACAGGGCATGCCACCTCATTGAGCCTCAGATTCCTCCTCTCTGCTTTATTCATTTATAGAGTAATTAGTAGGTTTACATGAAATTAAATCACATCATACCTGCACCACTTGGTTCATGGAAGGTAAGCAGCAGTCTCTCTCTTTATGTACTAATCCAGAAGCACTCTTTTCCCTCTAGAGAATTATTCCAAGTTCTGCAGAGCTAGGCAGTGGTCAGTGCCCTTTGGCCCTTACCTCCTCCTTCTACCTTCCCCTGCTTGCCCAGGCCCTATTTGCCCACTGCTACCCGTTAGCCCCCTTGGAGCACATATTCTATGTACCTGCATATAGATAGCCATGGGGTGCCCTGTCTTCGCCCATGGATGCAGAGCTCACCAAGACAAGGGACTGGGTTTTATTCATCCACGTATGCCCAGCTCCCAGTAATGGACACTGCCCAAAGGAAAGGCTCAGGATGTGTTTGCTGGATTTGTTTGGCAACATCTGCTGAGTGTGTGCTTTGGACCCACACCAAGGGCCTCTGGAATTGAGAGGTGGGTGGCAATACCCTGTGATAGAGAGTTTTCAGGAGGAGAGAGCCTGGGCTGGATTTGGAAACATTCAAGGAGGAAGAATGCTGGTGTTAACTCCAGCCGGGCAGAGTGCATGGGAAGGCGCCTCTGTACCAGGGAGACAGCCCGAGACCTGCAGCTCCGAGCCACAGACCCCGGGATCCATTTCTTCTCTCTGCCCTGGGAGGATGAGACAAGAGCCCCATGCTCACTTCTGCAGGCCTGGCCTTGGCTGGGGTAAGCGATCAAATGGGTGGGGTAGGATTCCATGTCTGTGTGTGAGTATGGACGCAAGTGTGCAGATGTCTGTGTGTGAGTGCAGGTAGAGGTGCAAGTGTGTGGCTGGGTGCAGGTGTGACAGGGACCTTCAAGGTGCGCCTGCTGTGTGCCACGCGCCCATACACAGTACGCCCTTTAATCCCAACTACCACACTACAAGCCAGGCATGGTTATTATCTCCTTTTACAGATGAGGAAAGAGGCACAGAGAGGCTACACAGCCTACAGGTGGTAGAGCTGGGATTTAAACCCAGGTGATTTGGCTCCAGCGTATACACTGATTAAATGCTAGGCCATGCTGTAAGCCACGTGTGCAAGTGTGAGAGTGGCCATGCTGGCTGCTGAGGGGAATGGGAGAGTGTAAGAGTGCAGACAGGGTGTGAGCGTGGCTGAGGAGGTGTGAGTGTAGGTGGCAGGGCCAGAGCAGGGTGGGGCCGTGCAGGTGAGGTAAGTGTGGAGGTGTGAGTGTGTGGGGGGGTGAGGTCGGTGTGAGTTGGGCTGGGTGAAGTGTGAGCGTGAGCCGGTGTGCACAGAGGACAGGGGTGCGCATCGATGTGACTGGATGAAACGGGATGAGTGGGGGCCCTGCCTTTTCCCCAGGAGGCAGCTGTGTCGGGTAAGCCGACCAGAGCCTGATCCCGGGGCTCGGCCCCGTAGTCCCCCGACCTCGCCCGGCCTGGCCTGACCACCCACCTGTACTGTCGTCATAGACCACGGTGGCCGACCGCCACTTGAGGTACTGGACCAGGTCAAGGATGGCGTGGCTGAGTGAGGCGTAGTCGGGGTAGAGGTTCACGTAGAAGGTGTCCTTGTTGTCCAGTGGGTGGTGCTTCCAGCGCAGCTGGATGTGGGGCACCTCCAGGGCATTGCAGATGGACTGGACTGCATTGGTGCAGGAGCCCTGTGATGGCCCGAAGATCGCCACCACGCCCAGCGCCAGCTGGTCACAGGCTGCAAGACAGGGGAGGTGGCACAGGAGTCAGCCGTGGGCCTGATCAGGCAGCTGGGACTGAGGCGGGGGAGAGGCAGAGGGGACAGGGATTCTGACCATCCTGTAAGCAGGTTGCCAATAGATGGGAAAAGAGCAGCTGGAGCCCTCTGAACCTCAGTTTCTTGCCTGACCAATGGGGAGACTCATAGTCCCTACTTTATGGGATCCTAAGAAGCTCCAGCAAGATAATGCGTGTCAGAGCCTCGACACAGTGCCTAGTCCTGAGGAAGCCCTCGTGATGTAGAAACGATGATACTCTTTGATTATAATCAAAATCATCATGATTAGCATGATCAGGTCTGGACGAGGCCCTACTCTGGACGGGAACTGGAGAAACGAGGAATCAGACGTCTAATCTCTGGTGATTCTTAAAAACTCGCATCTCCATCCCAGATCTGGTCCCTGAAATCCAACTTGCCCATCTCACCTCTCACTCATCGCCATGCGGACCTCTAAGACACCCCTTAGGCCGAACGTGTTCAAAACACGACCCCCTCTTTTCCCAGCCTTCCCTGTCTCCGTTAACAGCAATTCTATCATTCCCGTGTCTTGTGCCAAAAGCCAAGGTTTTGCCCTTGACTCCTCTCGTTCTCTCATAACGGACATCCTCATCCATCAGCAACTCATGATGGCCTCCTCTTTAAAATATACTAGCATCTGACCACTTCTCACACCCCGCCCCCCACAACCAACTGGTACAATCCACCCACCATCATCTTTCACCTGGGTCATTACAGAAGCCTCCTCTCTGGCTTTCCTCTCCTCAGTTACCCCCTACTGACTATTCTGCACTCAGCAGCCAGGGTGAGCCTTTTGGCATGTGAGGGAGAATATTCTACTCCTTTGCTCAAAACCCTCCAAGGGCTCCCGTCTCACTGGGTGTAAAAGCCAGAGTCTCGACAATGGCGAACTAGTTCCTACTTGGTGCAGCTCCATCTCCTCCCGTCCCCGCCGACGCCATCTGCTTGTCTGACTTCACCCCTCATCCTTCTCACCCTCACTCATCCCGCTCCAGCCCCATGGGCTTCCATGATGTTCCTCAAACATGCTAAGCCTGAGCCCTGGCCTGGTCTAGTTCTCCTTTCACCACATGAAGGACTCATTTTCTCACTGATTTTCTCCTTTCACGAGAATGTGAGGCAAGGGCTTGATCTGTTTCATCTGTTGTCGTATCCACAGTGCTTCAGCTAAGATCTGGTCTGAGTGGGTGTTTAATCAACACCTGCTGCATGGATGCATGAAGGATCCCTGCTTCAAATAATTCACGTTCTTGGGGGGAGGCTCAAGGGTTGGGGCAGGGCAGACAGTAGGTGCTGCCCTAGGCTGGGATGGGCATCCAGTTAGCAGACTCAGGGCAGCTGGGGTTCAAAGGGGGCCACTGGCTCACCCAGAGACTGTGTCTACATATCATATCCATAAAAATGGGACCTCTCAGGGGCATTCTGAGGAAGGGGGTCCCCCGGAGCCATTCTCCTTTCTTCTGGCAACTGTCCCTGATTTTCCTTGGGGCTCCACCCCTTTTCCACTCTCAGCCTATGAGGGTTGGACAGTGACTCCGACCAGGCCAACTGCTCACTCACCTTCCTGGACCACTGTCGTTGGTTTAGGAGATTGTCATATGACCAGTCGGAGCCAATGGGATGCCTTGAACATGAGCCAATGGGTTGCCCTGAGACTTCCCGGGAATGAGAGAGAGGTACTTTCCTTCCTAAATTTAACCCGAGAGGTCCCCAAGCTCTGGAGTTGCAGTAGCCATCTTATCCTCATAGAGAAGTCTGGCAACAGAGGCCACACAGAGGTGAACAGAACCAAGAGAGAGAAAGAACTATGAACCCGAGTAAGTAAAACCCTGGACATTTTGGTTACATGAGCTAATAGAGTCTCTTTTTGCTGAAGCCAGTTAGGATTTGGTTTTCTGTCACTTGCAACCGGAAGAGCCTGAATGGACCCATCACTAGAGCACTAGCAAACTCAGCAGCCTGAGGTAATGGGAATGAAACAGCAGGCGCCCGTGTGAAGATATGATGCCTGGAGGAAGAGGCAAGAAGGAACACCTGAGCATAAATACACAGTGGCTTCAGATGCATCCAGGCTGCCTCAAGGGCCTCTGGCAATGACCTACTGGGTGTAGGCCCACCCCTAAACTTTGCAGGGCCCAGGGCAAGAGTTACAAATGGAGGCCCCCACACAGTGTCTAAATAGTTAAATGTTGTTAAGTCATGCCAACAAAATGTTAAATAAAATATGCTTCCTTCTGTTTTGACAAACATACCTTCATAACCACCTGGAAAGTCAGGTGAGAAGTGAGACTTCTCTTGTGCAGTGATGTGGGGAGAGGTGGCACTCAGCACCCACCCCATGGCCCCTTCTCATTTACCACCAGCTCTGCCCCAAACCCTAAGGGGCCTTGCACTGTCCATGTGGACACCCCAGCCCTTACATTCAAGCTCAGTCCACAGCTCCTGCAGGCAGGTGCTCTTAGGCCCCGAGGACCTAGGAATGTGCACTCCGGTGGTCTGGCTCTCCCTCTGGAGGAAAGACCCAGGGAAGAGGCTCATGCAGGCCTTGGAAGTGAGCTCAGGGCCAAGTGGGCAGGAAATTCAGGGTCCTGGATACTTCGTGCAAAGCCTAGAAGAGCAAGACACAGGCAAGTCCCCATGGTCCCACTGACTCCTTGTCCTGGGAGGAGAGTCCAGCCAAGGCAGGGAGAGGGCTGGTGCTTCTACAGCACAGGCCCCAGGAAAGGGTCCCTCTTGCCTGGGCTCAAGGGTAGTACCAATCGATTCAAAGACGCAGGGAGTTCGAATCCATCAGGATGTGTGCCTCTCAGAGTATTTTCCTCACCACCCCTATTATGTAGAGCTGTAGAAATTATGTAAAGCAGTCATTTCTCTTGAAATGTGTACTTTCCCCAAGAACACCACAGAAATCCTCTTAGTGTGTGGGTGAGAGATACAGCCGTGTGTGGGGTGGGCTGATTACTGTCAGGAGTCTGTTGGCACACCCTGGAACATGGGACGGCACAGCCACCTGTGGAAGCCGCAATGCCAGCACAGAGGGCAGCTCCGGATGACCAGGATTCCTCATGCTCAGTGCCAAGCTCAGGGGAGGACACAGGGGTGGGGGTGAGGGTGGGGGTGATCACATGGTGTCTTCCCAGTGCCCCTATAGTTCTGGGAGTGGAGGCCAAGTCAGGGAAGCACTATTTTGTCCTGTTACTGTCATCCTAGAGTCACTATCCTGGGGAAGCACTCTTTGTGTGTGTTGTGGGAGGCAGGACAGACGCCAGTGATAAACAAATACTTAAAAAATAGGAACTCAGAGATCCAAGATGGCAGAGTAGGGAATGACAGGATGCACTCCTCCAGAAACTGCAGTAAGCACTATACCCAATAAATATATGTCCCAGAGACTTAAATCTTTGATCTGTTCATAAGCCGGTTGAGCCCTAAATCTCAGCAGAGTTGAAGCCAACACTTACTCTCCAGTTCATTAGACTCACCCAGGACAACTGACAAAATGATGATGTCAGACAACACCCATATCAAAAAATAGAGAGTATCTACAACTGCAAGCAAGACAGTTCCATCCATCTGCCCCGTGGGATCTAAGCCCTTCTTGATTGGAAGCAGTACGGGCATCACCATCCCCAAATCCTCAAGATTGAGGAATGAACAAACGTAAGGGGGGAATGCAACCATGGACCAAAGTAGACTTATTATCATTCTAGTAATGCAAGAACTTGTAACACTGATATAAAGACAGTGGTCACCAGAGGTCCTGAGGGGAGGAAGAGGGAAGAATAGGTGTAATATGGGGCATTTTGGGGACATTGGAACTGTCCCACATGATATTGCAATAACGGATACAGGATACATTTTGTCAAAACCTATAAAATTGTACGGTGCAAAGTGTAAACCATAATGTAAACTATCGACCATGGTTAGTAGCAATGCTCCAATATTTGTTAATCAATTGTAACAAATGTACCACACTAATGAAAGATGTTATAATAGGGGGGAAAGTGAGAGGGGGAGGGGGTGGAGTATATGGGAATCTCTTGTATTTTTGATGTAACTTTTACGTAACCTATAACTTCTTTTAAAACACACACACACACACACACACACAAAAACAGAAAAAATAGGAACTCTAGGTTTGTTGGTAAATTGTTAAACTTTTCTCCCCTAGGGTGGGGGAGGGGTGGCCCCTTTCAGTACTCTTTCCCCAAAGAGGCAATGACCTGACACATCTCCCACTGCCCCTTCATGCTATCTGAGTATGTGGAGGGTCTACCATTCTTTCTACCTTAAGAATAGGCCCTCTCTGAGGGAAGAGGCCATGTGTGAGTCACTCTGTACCCACAGAAGCTGGTCACCAACACAGAGGAGATGGTGACAGTGGGTAAGTGACAGCTGCCCAGGCCTGACCTGTGGCCATGAGCATCCTATAAAAATGTCTGTAAGTTTCTCTACCTCCTGCCTCCCTTTTGAACCTTCTAGCTGCCCCTGATGTCCCTGGTTTCTTTTCTGCCTCCTGTCTCTTTTTTCCCCTGGCACCTTCAGATCCATGACTCGGCTGAATGACTTGTGTGTCTCATTCCCTCTCACTACCACCTCCAAAGAACCTGCTTCTTGGGTCTCCCCCTTTGATCTACGCCTTGGAGCAGGCAGGCAAATGCTACCATGCTGCCACTCCACCTACACCCAGTACAGTCTCTTAGGTCATGCCCCCTGCCCAGGCCCAAAGTCTGGGTACCCTGTTTGACCGAGGTCAGGGAAGAGTGGGCCTAACACAAACCACGATGATGCAGACGATTGTAAGAATAATCTGGAAGGAAGTGATTATGGTTTTCACATCAGTTGTGAGCACAGTGATAAAGTTAAGTGTAATGGCAGCTGTGATGGTAAAGACCACGTTGTGATGCTGTTGACGACACGTGATGGCGTTGATGAGCGTGGAATTGACGATGATGTTGATGGCACAGGTGATGCTGGTGTTGACAAGATCGGTGATGATGAAGACACTGATGTCATGAAAGTGATGGTGATGATGGTTGGGGTGGTGCTGGTGGTGTCAGTGTGGCTGGGAGTGGAGGTGATGCCAATGCTGATGGTGATGGTGATGATGGTGGTGACAGGGGTGGCTCTGTGATGGTTATGACCATGCTGCGTTCATTCTGCCTGAGATGCAGTGAGCTGATCTCACTGCTGAGTGGCAGGAGACATCAGTCTGGCTCTTCACCTACTCTTCTCCTTGGGCTCTATGTCCTTTTTCCATCCCTTCCATGCTCCTTAAACCCTCTGAGGGTCTTCCAGCCTGGAAGGACACAGTGGTCCCAAAGGGACAAGGGTAGGGGTCCCAGCAGTAATGGCGTTGGCAGCTTTATTTCCGGATGTTTCAGGGCAGCAGCCAGCCCCTGTTCTGGCAGCCCTGGGCACACACTGCAGTAATTACATTATTTGTGGCTTCAATTTTGAATCCATTTTCTGGTCATTTTACAGTAACTCAATGGTTCACAGTCATTGCAGGAGTCCACAGTCTGAATGCAGTTTCTCCTCTTTCCATGGCAATTGTAGTTATAGCAGAAATTATCCCAATCAATTTGTGTCTTAAAAGGAATTGAGCAGCTCAGAGAATAAGTGAAGGCAGAGGAGCCTGGGGAGAGCTGGGTCGATTCCAGACCCGCTCCTGTCAGGCTTGGAAGAAAACACAGACGCTCTCTGGGTTGCTGGCTCAGGCGTTGCCTGGCAGTCACTCATCTTTTAATTTTCCACAAAACATTTAAAAATAAAGACAAGAAGTGAAAGTCCCTTTTAATGGGGAAAGGCCTCCTGGGCCTGGTGTAGAAGGAAGGGCTAATTCAACCAGGGCTGGTAGGGCAGGCGGTGCCAGCCTCCGCGCCCCTGCAACCCCTCACCCCACGTGGCCCGACAGAGCTGGAACCAGCTGGGGCTGGAGGGAGCAGTGACGGGAACCTCTGTTTAGAGAAAATGAATTAGCACTGGATTAATCAGAATTAGGCCCAAGTTCACGCCCCTGGGAGTGCCCTAAAGATGCTCCTGGGGAATGCAGTTTAAAACAGAAGATTTTTTTTTTAAAAAAGATCATGAGAACATGGGGCTCCCAGAGGGATGAAGAGATTCCCAGTAGAGAGTATGATCCCCCGGCAGGAATGCCTCCTGGGTCAGGTAACGAGGACCCAAGCACTACAGGTTCTGCCTCACACCTGGCATCAGAGCATACATTGTGGGCGAATGCTGGCAGAGAGGAGCCACTTAATTGTTTTTTCTTTAATTGGGATATAACCAATACAGTAAAGTGCATTAATCTAATATATATCCACTTTAGGGATTTTTATATAAAGCTGTACTCATTTAACCACTACCTAGAGCAAGGTTAGAACGTCCTCATCACCCAAGAACCTAAGAAGGTTCTCTCCTGCCCTTCTCCAGCCAATATCCACTGCACACTGCCCTCCCCAGAAGGAACCACTGTTCTTTCACTTGACATTATGTCTTTGAGATTCATCCAGGCTGCTGTGTGTGGCAGGAGTTTGTTCTTTTTTATTGTTGATTATAATTCCACTGTATGACTATACCTCAATCTATCCGTTCTCCTGCTGATGGACTCTATTTATTTCCAACTTTTGGCTATGAGCAAGAAAGCTGGGAACATTCTTGTCGGCATCTGTTTAGCTTTGGTAGATACTGATCAGCAGTTTTCCCAAGAGGTTGAATCAGTTCCCACTAGCAATGTGTAGAAAAAAATAAATCTCAAACCCTACCTCATATCATATACAGACCTAACTATGAAAAATAAAATAATAGAGCTTCTAGAAGAAAATGGGAGACTATCTGCATGACCTCAGGATAGGCAAAGATGTCTCAAACCCAACACAAAAGACATTAACCATAAAGGAAAAATTTGATAAATTAGACTTTAAATTTAGAACTTCGTACCTCAAAAGATGCTAAGAGAGAGCAAAAGGTAAACCCATTTGCAATAGATATAGAAACTGCATATAACCAACAAAGGTCTCTTATCCAGAATACATAAAAGACTCCTAATCAACAAGGAAATGGCGTGCAATTCAATTTTTAAAAGTGGTTGAAAGGCTCGAAAAGGCGCTCCAGAAAAGAGAGTATTCAATAACCTATTAGTATGTGAAAAGGGGCTCCATAGTCCTAGTCCACAGGGGGATACAAAATAAGACCACCATGAAATACCCACCATATAGACCACCTAAAGGGCCAAAATTTAAGAAGAAAACTGACTTTCCCAAGTGTTGGTGAAGAAGGAGAGCAACCACAACTCTCATATATTGCCGAGGGGAGTGCAAATTGGTGCAACAACCTTCGAAAAGTGTTTGGCTGAACCTATGCACATCCTTGAACCACATTCCCACACCTGGGGTGTGCACATACGTGCACCAAAAGACATCTATGAGAATGTTCACCCCAACACTACATGTAAAAGCCCCAAACTCAAGTATCCAACAATAGCAAAACGGATTTTAAAAATTGTGGCATATTCATATAATAGAAGTCTGTTCAACTAAGGACAACAATGGACTGCTGCTATATTTAACATAGATGACTATCACGAGTACATTGCAGAGTCAAAGAAGCAAGACCCAGAAGAGGACACACTGGATGATTGTATTTATGTAAAGTTCTATAACAAGCAAAACTAGTGCATGATGCTAGCAGCAGAACAAGTGCTGCGACTGGGATGGGGTGCAGCGGTGGCTTCTGGAGCAGTTGGCATATTCTGTATATTGATCAGGGCAATAGTTATATAGCTGAGCTCACTTTGCAAAAACTCATTGAGCTCTGCACGTGTGATGTGTGTACTCTTCTATATGTTTGCTCTTATGGGTTGAATTGTGCCCCTTTCCCCCAAAAAGGGATCTCTTGAAGCCCTAACCCCCAGGACCCCAGAATGTGACCTTATTTGGAAACAGGATATTACAGATGGAATTAGTTACGTCAAGATGAGGTCACACTGGAGTGGGGTGGGCCCCTAATCCAACAGGACAGGTGTCCTAAGAGGAGAGGAGACCGTGTGGTGGCGGAGGCGGGCACTGAAGTGCTGCGGCTGCGAGCCAGGAATGCCAAGGGCTGCCGGCCAAGCCACGGAAGCTAGGAAGAACCGAGGAAGGACGGTCCCCTCTAGGTGCCAGAAGGGGCATGGCCCTGCTGACACCTTGATTTTGGACTTCCAGCCTCCAGAACTGTGAAAGAATACATGTCTGTTGCTTAAGCCACCATGAGTGTGTTACTTTGTTTTGGTAGTTCAAGGAGATTAAGGTGTATGTGTGTGTTTAAGGTTAGAAAAATTCCCATTTCTCTGAGCTAGCTTGAGTGGGATTCTATTCCTTATAACCAAACACTCCTTGACCAAGCAATGCTCCAACGTCCCTTTTCTGCACTATCTCCTGCAACTCCCAGTCTAGCACCTGTTGCTTCAGCCACACTAGATGTAAGTTCCATGGTAGGAGCAACTGGCCACATCTGCCTTGCCCATCTCGGGACCCCCAACGCCTCACACAGTGCCTGGCATGGAGTGGGTAGTGAGCGTTCAAAAAGAATTTTTCAAGAGCATAAATTGGTCTCTCCCAAATAACTTGCACCTTCCACTCCACTTTCTGCCTTACCCCATGCCTTGTTCTTTCTCGCCATCCTTCAAAGTTCAGTTTGAACGTCTCCTCCTCCAGGAAGCCCCCCCTGCTTGTATCACACCACTTCTGTGGCTCTTTCCCATCTTCCAGGTGTTGTAGCTATTGGCGCTATGGCCTAGCTTCCTACCCTGCTGGGCTTGACCTCCGAAAGGGCAGGGCCTTGTCTCCTTCAGGAAAGATCTTGGCAAGTGGGTTTGACACACTGGGAATCCATTCATTCTTTCATTTGTTTATCCAACCAAACTTCCAATAGTTATTTTGTGCCTCCTGCTGTCAGTCTCATGCTAGGTTCTATCGCAGAGCAGTGAAAAAGCAAAGGGGCTTGCGGTCGAGAGGAAGAGATGGATAATAATCATATAATCACATCCAGAATCATATACCCAGGAATTAGGGTTGTGATGGAAAAGTCCAGAGTGTTACGAGATGGAAACAAGAGATCTGACCTCATCTGGGAGCTAGGGAGGGTTTCCCCGAGGACAGGAAGTTTGAGAGAAGAAGGACAAGTTAGCTAGATGCAGGGCGGGGCAAGGGTGGGATGGAGAAGGGGAACTCCAGGCAGAAGGATCCACATGTGC
The DNA here is from genome assembly GCA_026826555.1 of Tolypeutes matacus. NCBI lineage: Eukaryota > Metazoa > Chordata > Mammalia > Cingulata > Chlamyphoridae > Tolypeutes > Tolypeutes matacus. Next base: position 30,574,407 of record JAKSZT010053883.1, read on the forward strand.
AAAGGCCCTGAGGTGGTAGGAAGCATGGCACCCTGAAGGACGGCAGGTATGGCCAGAACCCAGAGGCTACAGGAGCAAATGGCACAGGTTGGGGCTAGACTGACTAGGTCCCTGTGGCTCTGATGACAGTTGGGGGAAAGAGATATGGACTGTCACACAAGGTTTTAAGCAAGCAGGTCATGTGATCTGGCCGGGGGTGGGGAGGAGCTGCGGCTTTGGTCACTTGAAAGCCTGGGGCAGGCCCCCCGGGAGCTTCTGCCACAGCCCAGCTCTCCTTTAACCTGGCAGTTCCACAAAGGCTGGGACTGTAAGTTCCTTACCAGGAGGCTGTACCTCGAGCTCTGAAGCTCTGTCCTGGGAAAACTGTCTGGCCTAAAAGGTCCCTGCGCTGAGCTGCAGGGGCACTACTAGGGAATCATGGTATTATTTTAATGGACAGAAGACCCAGCCTAGCCCTTTGGGGCAGTTGTGCCCACGTGGGCCTCTGTGTTCTGAGTCCAGGAACTTGCTCTGCATCTGGACCTTTTTCTTGAGTGGTTTTGGTTGAGTTCAGTCATTTTCTAACTGGACGAAGCCGGGCAGAGGGTGTCATCCTGGACTCAGAGCAAGGAGGCGGATATGTCACTGCACAGGGTTAGCGGCGGGGCAATCTGGGAAGAGAGCAGGGAGGACCCCCACCCAGTGGAGGGATGATGGGGAAAGGATCACGCTTGGAGGCTAAATCAGCAGGTGGTGCCTCTAGTCTGTCTCAGGTAGGTGCTGGGCCTCATGCATGACAGCTGTGGACTGGTGACCTTCGGCACACAAGTAAGGCGAGCAGGGGGAGGGGGCCAGCCTTGGGAAAGTGAGGCCTGGGACATGACGGCCTAGCACGTGGAGGGCAAGGCAGCTCTTCCTACATTCCAGGCATTGTCCTAAGCATGTTACAGATACCCATTAATTTAATCCTCGCAATGACTCTTAAAGGTGTGCCCGTTTTGTAGATGAGGAAACTGAGGCTCAGGGTAATTTATCCAAGGTCACACAACTAATAGTAACGTTGCTAGGGATAGAGCTAGTAGCAGCTTCTTGGCAGGTCTGTACCTGGGAGTCCAGGAGATCGAGGACCTGGACCTGGGAGAAAGGTAACCTAGACCAGATACTCCTCTGTGGATAGGTCTCAGACTCCCCCAAAGGCACGGATGAGCTGTCCCCTGAGCGCAGCTGGCGGGAGTGCCGGGCTGCGACGCTCAGGCTCCTGCAGCCCTTCCTCACGTTGTCCAATCATTGCTTTGCTCAGCACTCATCGACCTGCTCTGTGCCAGCCTTCCAGGTGCCAGGGGCACGCCAGTTCACAAGAGAGAGGCTTCCTCTCAGAGGTACTGGGGGGAAGGAGAAAGGCACACGAATATTGGATTACAAATTCTGATGAGAGCCTTCAAGGAGAAAAGCAAGGGGCCATGATGGCATTTTACAGTAAGGGTGAACTAGTCTTTCCTGGGAATGAGATGTCTTAGGACTGAGGTTTGTGCACAGAGGTGCACAGAACCCTGGGGTTCTATGGGCGTTGTCTCCGGAGTTACCTAAGCCTTTAAGTTAAATTTGATTTAAAAATTTATATATATGCATGTATGTATGTATGAACTGTATTTTTAAAAATATTAACATAAAAGCACACTTTACTCAAATGTACCATAAACCACATTAGAGAGATAGCTCCAATGTGGTTTATAGTACATTTAAGTTCTTTGCATTCCCTGGTAGTCTAGTGGTTAGGATTCGGCGCTCTTACCGCCACAGCCCGGGTTCGATTCCCAGTCAGGGATTAAAAAAAAAAATAAACAAAACAAAACAAAAAAACAAACAAACAAACGAAAAAAAAGTTCTTTGCATTGTTTTGTTTGGTAGTGAGGAGCTTGGAATAAATTCTCCAGTCATTTCTATGCAGTCACTTGAGCTTATTATAAATATGTCACTAATTAGGAAGGAAGCAGCCCAACAATATTTTTGTTTCATTGTATTTTTTGAAATTCAGGTGTGCACAAGTTGGGCAAAATCATTTACTTGGATTCACTACTACTTGTTTTTATGAATTAAGATGTTCTTGTTTTTATACAGCCAAAACAAAATATAGAAGTGTTTTGAACACTGAGGCCAAAGTTAGACTTCAAGAATCACCCATTGTCTCTTAGGTCATTGTTTTCATTGTCTCTTTATTGTAAGTAAATGTCATATCTGAACTTGCACATTATCTGCTCTATATGTATTTTATGTATAGATATTCTGGGAGGAGTTCAATTAAAGAAGAAACGAGTTTGAAGATGCCTGTCTTGGAAGCATTGGAGACCTGGGCCGGCCTTCTCACTGCTGCCTCCCCAGCCCAAGCTCAGGTCCCCCAGCCCCCAGCATCCACTTCCCACCACTCTCCCATGGCCCCTCCTTCCCTCGTGCCTCTGCCAGGAGCCTGGGAATTTTTGATGGACATCCCATCACTCCCGAGGATGACATGGCCTGAGCAGAACAAGGGCTGGGGCAGGTCCCAGAACCAGGTGGAAAAGGCGTCAAGCCCCAAGCCCACCCCAAGCTCTGTCACCGTCCCCGTCCCCAGGGCCTTGACAGTTAACACTGTACACTCACCCTTCTTGGTGGCCTCAAAGCTGTCATGGAAGTGAATCCTCTGGATGTCGTAGGTCAAGGTTGTGTTGGGCAGCAGAGTCCTGTTTCTGTTGATGATGTTGGCAGAAAATCGAAAGGCATGCTCCTCGGCGTTCATGGCCTGGGCATTGGGACCGTCAGCATACTCAAAGATTCCTCCTGCAAGAGATGGTGGAATTGTGTGGGGGAGGGGAGAGGGGGCTTGAAAAAGATACTTGGTTCACAAGGTTTTATGGGCAAGACTTTTCCCCCCAAATGTTCAGTAATACCCTAGATAATTCCCACACATAGAAATTGTGCTGATGCATAGGAAATATGAAAATCCTTGTAGTTCATTTCACTCAACTAGCAAATTCCTGATAATGGAGACTGACAAAGAAGGTCCCCTGGAACAAAATTACCAACTTATTAATATAGCTGTGAAAATTCTCAGTAGAGTGCAGGCAAATGGAATCTAGCAGATTGTTACAAGCATAACATACCATGACCACGCATGTTTTATTCCAGGAATGTAAGGGTGGTTCAATACAAAGAAATCTATGAATATCATCCCATCACATCAATAGTTCAAAGGAAAAAAAAAAACATACGATCGACTCACAAAATGCAGAAAGGCATTAGATAAACTCCAATATCTACTGCTGTTACGAATGCTTAACAAAATAACAACAGAAAAGATACTTCCTTGAAGCATCTTTAGCTCAACTTCTAATATCACACTAGAGGTCGAACTCTAGAGGCATTATCATTAAAGAAAAGAAGGGGAGTGGGGTAAAGATTCATACTCATACCATTAACCAAGGAAATAAGAAAGAAAAAGAATTGAGAGGCACAACTAATGGAAAGACAAAATTCTTATTTGCAAATCATATAAATGTTTCCCTATAATACTTTAAGAAAATCCTCTAAACATGAAACCTAGGAAGAGCTAGTGGGAGCGAGTTAAGTTAAATGACCAGTTAACATGAATTCGTATTTCTTTATATCATGTGTATAATGTTTCTTTATATCAGCAAGAAAATTTAATGGCAAAACGAATTCCTTTACACGATCAACAAAACAATATTAAATAACGAACAATAAGAGGCGTTCATTTCCAGCACTAAAAAATAAAGAAATGCCTTTACTGAGAGACATGGCAGTACATTAAAATGAAGAGGCAGTAAGGTTCAAGGATAGGATGTCAATTTTTTTCAAATTAATTTTTCAGATTAATGCAATTCCAATCAGAATCATGTAGGGATTTTTCTTTTATTTGACAAAATGAATCTAAAATGCTTCTGGAAGACTAAACAAGAGACAACAGTCAAGATGTGTTTTTAGAAGAATGATTAGAGGTGATTAGTACTGTCAGATTTTAAGATATATCATAAAGCCAAAATAATTAAAACAGTGTTATAATGGTATATGAAAACAAAGACAAGTCAGTGGAATGAGATAAAAGGCCCCCAGAAATAGACTCAAGAAGAGATAAGTATTTAATACATGATAAGGGCGGCTATTTCCAATCAGCAGGTAGAGGATGAATTATTCATTAGTTGTACTGAGTCAATTATTCAATTTTGGGGGAGAAATTTCAGTTAGATTCCCATCTTAATCCTTATATCAAAATAAATTCTCGATGGATGAAAGATTAAATAACACAAAAGTAAGAGGCAGAAGGAAAACACTATGAAAGTGCCAAAAGAGAAAATATAGGTGAGTGGTATGCAATATTGGGACTGTGGAGGTTTCCTAAGCATGTCAACGAAGGCAGAAACTATAAGAGAAAGATTGATAACCTCAGAAATAAAATAAAACCTCTATACATCAAAACTACCATAAACAAAATTAAATGGCAAACAAGCAGTTTAGGAAAAAAATATTTGCGGCATACACTGGCAGTATAAACATTGACATTCTTATTTTCTAAAAGACACTTAAAACTCAACAAGAACAAAGACAAATGCTCCAATAGAAAAAGGTGCAAAGGACAAGTGTGGATGTTTCTCACAAGAAACAAATAATACAAATGAGCTAGTAACATGAAGAAATGTCCAATCTCACTAGTCATCAAATAAATGCAACTTAAATCCACAATGAGAGACCTTTTTTTTTTTTTTTTTTGCCTACCCAATTGGCAAATACAGAAAATAAATTATAACTCCCAGCTTTGGAGATGGTGTTTAGAAACAGACATTTGCTTAACTGTTGGTGGAAGTAGAAATTGGTAACCTAGGCTCTCATGATGGCAATTAGAAGTGCATCAAAAGCCTCAAAAATGCTCCCGTCTTTGATTCCATACTTCAGTTTTCTAGAAATTGACTCCAAGAGCAACAACAGGTACACATCATACACTGCAGCTACGTCATTTATAAAAGGGTGGGGGTGGGTGACTGGAGAGAATTTAAAGGTCCAAGTGCAGGAAAATGGTAAATAAATTGCAGTATATCCATGAAATAGCAAACCAGGCAGCCACTAAAGACTACGTTGTAGGAGGAAATTTAATGATGGGAGAAATAATCGTGATATATTTTTAAGAGACAAACAACAGCTATAAAGCAGGAGGTGCAGTTTGGCGCCACCTTAGAAGAGGACAAAGAGGAGGAGGAGTTTAGATGCATTGGTGTAAGAAGAGATTTCAAAGCAATAAAAGTGAAAGTTCTGGGTGGTGGACTATGAGATATTTTTATGCTGTTCTTTGTGCTTTTCTATATTTCCCAATTTTTTCAAAAGAGACCTTCATTCTTTCTTTAAAAGCGAATTCACTGAGGTATTATTTAGAGGCTATGAGTTTCACCTGTTTTAAGTGACACTGATTTTTAGTAAATCTACTGTGTTGAGTGACCATCACCATGATCCTATTTTTGAATATGTCCAGCATCCCAGTCAGATCCCTCAGGCTTTTTATGGTCAATCACCATGTCCACCCCCAGCCCAGGCAACCACTAATTTACTTTGTCTCTAGGGATTTGCCTTTTCTGAACATGGCATAAAAAGGGAAGCATGCAATCTGTGGACTTCTGCATTTGGCTTCTTGCAAGTCGCATAATCTTTTGAGGTTTACCCATGTTGTAACAGGTGTCAGTAGTTCATTTCCTTTTATTGCTGAATAGTATTACTGTATTAGTCAGCCAAAGAGGTGCTGAGGCAAAACACCAGAAATCTGTTGGTCTTTATAAAGGGTATTTATTTGGGGTAGAAGCTTACAGTTACCAGGCTACAAGCATAAGTTTCTTCCTTCACCAAAGTCTGTTGCCACGTGTTAGAGCAAGACAGCTGCCGACATCTACAAGGGTTCAGGCTTCTTGGGGTCCTCTCTTCCTGGGGCTCTGTTTCTCTCTGGGCTCAGCTTTTCTGTATTTTTCACAAGGCCAGCTGTAGACTGTCAGGTGAATGGCTTGTCTCTATCCCGGGGCCTTCTCTCCTTCCTCACGACCAAGTTCTTCCATCTGCTCTCCTCCCCGGGCTCCAGCATCAAAACTTCAACATCAAAATTACTACAAACTCTGTCCTTTGCCATGTCTTTTATATTTGATTCCCCACCCACCAAGGGGTGGGGCTCAATGTCCTACTGACATGGCCCAGTCAATGCCCTAATCATAACTTAATCATGCCCAGGTTAACAGACCAGTTTATAAGCATAATCCAGTATCTATTTTTGGAATTCATAACTATATTAAACTGCCAAACTGCTGCAATTACTTTGTATTTTATCCATTCACCAATCAAAGAGTATTGGGGTTGTCAATCTTTTTGAAATTAAAAAAAAAGTGAACGTTTTAAAAAGTGAATAAATAAATCTGCCCCTCCCCAGCCATGACAGCAGCTTACGATTGGACAAACTAAGTGTGTCCGTGTGTCAGTCTGAGTCCATGTGTGTGACTCTGCTGAGCCTATGCATGGAAACAGGACGGGAAGAATGCACAGCAAAACTTAAGAGGGGTTTTCTCTGAGTAGTAGGATTATGGGTGGCATTAATTTCTTCTTTTTGTTTTTCTATATTTTCAAAAAGTTCTGCAGTGAACATGTGTTATGTTTCTGATCAAAAAAACTATCATGTGATTGTGTGTATGTGTTTAAAGGAAAATAAATGATCAAAATACCATATGACCCAGTAATTCCATTTCTAGGATTATAAATTTAGGGAAAAAATGGAGCTATATAAACACATTTATGCTTAAGGATATTCATTTCATAACAGTGAAAAAAAATAGAAACACCCTAATATCCAAAAGCATATTATGCAATATATTAAAACCCATCCATATGGTAGAACAACATGCAGGCTGTACCAATCAAGGTATGGAGTGACATGAAAAGGTGTCTGGGATTTGCTTGAAAATAACACTGGAGGGGTGGGTGTGAAGGGGTGCAGATGGAGCAGGAGGGGCCCTGGCTTGATGTTTTCTGGGCCGGGTGATGGGGGGACCATTATACTACTGACATGGGGGGTCATTATACATTCTACTAGTCTTTCTACATGTGCATGGCAGACATTCCCCATAATAAAATTCTTTAAAATCATGATATAAATAAGACAAAAATAAGAAATCATGGCATTGCCATCAGAAAAGAGACACTAATAATATTCCCTTAAAAACTCAAGAAAATCAGGTGAAAACCTAGGAGAAACCAAACCAAGAACTCATTGAGGGGCCAGCATACAAACAGAAAAACACATAACCTGCCCACATATCAGTAATCCACAGTCAGGAATTACAATGAAAAAAAAGAGAGAGACCCTATTCACAAAAGCAACAACAAAAAAATAAAATACTTTACAATAAATGTGCAATTCCTCTATCAAGAAAACTACAAAACTTTACTAGGGGACATAAAAGAAGACTTGAATAAATGGAGAGGCATAACTTTCTCCTGGAAGGGAAGGCTCAATATTGTAAAGATGTCAGCTCTCCTCAAATTAATTTATAAATTTAATGCAATTCCAATTAAAATCAAAAAGGACATCCCAGAAGGACACAGACCGAAATGTTAACAGAGATTCACTCTGCAAAGTAAAAAGATAATGGATTGCTTTTGCTTAGTGCTTTTCTATTTTCTAAGCTGGTAATAAGAAAAAGTTTTTTAAAATGCTCTTAAAGAATACTCAATGATGTAGAACATACTCGCTTTCCCCTCCCCCAGAACAGTGTAATAGTATGATACTTGGTTATCAAACAAAAAAGCACGTATTTATATTTACAAAAAAAAAAAAAAAAAAAAAAAAAGACTGGAAGGATTGTTAGCAAAATATCATCCAGTGAGTATCCCTGGGCCAAAGGGTTTATGCATGATTTTTATCTGGCTCTTTTTGTTTTCCTGCTTTTGCCAATTTCTTTACAATAAATATGTATAATTTTTAAATGTTAAAACTTAAAAATACATATATTCTGCAATGAGAACTCAGGCAGAAGTCTGGTCGTTACTGACCCAAAAACTGCTCCTGCCCCTCCCAAACAAGTCAAAGTTTGCGCGACAAAAATCCACTTCCCGAGGCTTCCGGTCTCCTCTCTGGCCTCCCAAGCGTGGAGGGTGGGGCAGAGGCGGCTGGTGCTGTGTCTGAGCTGGACTCTCACCATGCAGGTCAGTCCCCAAACACCCATCACTCTCTGTCGCGGGGCTCCAGGTTATGGAGGGGACCCTGCTCTCAAGGAGCGCTCAGCCTGACAGGACAGCTGGACACGGCGGACAACAGCTCCATGTGCGCGGGGCCCCCCTGGAAGTCCCCGTAGTGGCAGGTTTCCCAACTCAGGCTTCTGTGCCAGGCGTGCATCAGTCCGAACCCTAGCTCTACCGACTGGAGGAACTCAACGCCATCTCTCTGGGACTCAGTTTCTCCATCTGCAAAATGGGATCCATCCTACAAAGGGCTGATTGTTGGGAGGAAGAAATAAAACACTGTAGCTAAATGCGTGACATGTGGTGATGACTTAAGTGGTAGTTACTAAAAGAAGAGGAAAACGATCCTATTTAGAAAATCAAAATGACCTTTGAGCTTCCACATTTTAGGGCAGAAGTCAGCAAACATTTTCTGTAAAGTACCAAGTGTTAGTATTTTAGACTTTTCAGGCCAGACTGCCTTTGTGGCTGACTCCTCAACGCTGCCCTTGTAGCACAAGAGCAGCCCTAGTCAATACTTAAATGAATGGGCACAGCTGTGGTCCAATAAAGCTTTATTTACAACACAGGGGCTATAGCTTGCTGACCCCTGATCTAGGGGAAGAGCAGCCTTTATCTCGGAGGTGGGTGATTCTTGCCTTAAGAAAAGCACTTGAAGGTCTGGATTGGAGAAGACAAGATTATAACAGAACAATGGCCGTGCAAAAGAAATAGAGATGGATGTTTAGTTTTTGAGTGGAGAGATGGGAAAAGAGGGGGTCCAGGGCCTATAGAAAGGGGAAGAGATATGAAGTGGGCCCCAAAAGGGAGAAAGAGGAGAAGAGCATAAGCCAAGTCCAAGCTGGGCAAGGCCTGTCCTGTGCTGTATTCTCCCTCCTTAAGCGTATTTTCCACTTAGGAAAATCTGCTGCACAAAATTGACACCAGCTTGGAGGGAGTGAAGGAAGATGGACAGTGTCCAGCACAGGAAGCAGGACAGAAAGAGGACAAAAGGTGCGAGAGATGGGATGCAGGGAGGAGACCAAAATCCAGCAGAAGGAAGATGGAGCAAAAGGGACCAGAGGAAACGGAAGCCCAGGAACATACTCAGAGGCACCAGAGGAGGGGCTGCCCCCTGCCCAAACACTGCCTAAGGATGGGAGTCGTTCTACCTGACCCCGGGAGGGCAAGGTGACCCCAGAGGTTTGGATGTCTTGGGACGCTGCAGCAGCAGATACTTGGGTACCGCATAGAGGTTAAGAGAGCGGGTTCTGGATGCAGGCAGAGCTGGGCTTGAATCTTTGTCCCATCATTTACTAGCTCTGCATCTTTGAGCCAACTACTTGGCCTCTCTTCGCCTTAGTTTTCTGAATGGTAAATGGGCATAATAACAGAACCTGCCTCACAGAGCTGATATGATTAAACAAGGCTGGGTTTCTCAGCTTGGACACTATTGACATTTGGAGCCAAATAATTCTTTGTTGTCGGGGGCTGCCTGGAGCATTGTGGGATGCTTAGCAGATCCCTGGCCTCTACCCACCAGGTGCCAGCAGCTCCCCTCCCCCAGCTGTAACCACCAAAACTATCTCCAGACATTGTCAAATGACCCTTGGGGGAAAATACTGCCCCCGGTTTAGAACCACTGAAATAAGGTGGTACATCTGCCCCATGCCTGCCACATTATAAGCGTTTGATTGTTCTCAACTATCACTGTTAGTGCTTTCAGAGCACTTTCACACCTGCTGTTTATTTTTATTCTCACCATTAGACTGAGAGATGGCGGGGATGTGTGGGCTGCTTCTGAGTGAGAGATGGTGATCAATCAGCATCAAGGAGAACCTGGAGATGTCAAAGCAGTTAGCTCGAGGGCTTCAAGGACCAGGGCCTCCATATCAGCCCTGCAGTTCCTGCCTCCAGACTGATTTTATGTCGGAGAGAGCTGAAATTTTATCTAATTGAAGCCACTCTTATTTGGGGAATTTGTTACTTGCATGCAAACATAATCCTAATGTGCCCAGCATAATGCCATCTACACTCCGCACAGCTCTGCCCAGAGAAAGTGGCCATTTCCTAGTGGATCTGCTCCTGGTCCTGGCTCATGAAACCCAGAGTTTCATGAGAAACTCAGAATTAGCCCTTCTCAGACTCCACTGGGCTGCTCGGTCTTAGCTGGCCAAGACCGTTTCATGATCTGTCAGCTCCAGAATCAGGGGTGGCCACATGCTAAACGCGGATCCAAAAGCTTAGTCCTTGGGCTTTGGTAAAGAGTCTTGGGATTTCTGAGGCCTCTGCAGCCCTGGGCTCTGGGTTCTATGCCCAGGCATTTGCAACTATCAAAGAATGACAGAGACCCTGGAGCACTGGCTTGTTGGGCTTCCATCTTCCTAGAATCCCCCCTTTGTGTGATAGACATGGTAGGGGTGGTGGCAGAGCTCATAAAGGGAAAAGCTGACTTCTCTGCTTCTTATAGCTTAATGCAAGAAGGCAGAGATTCCAAAGTGAGGAGGCCACGGAACATGTAACTCATTTGGAAGCAGTAGGACTGCATCTCTTGGGTCACGGCGCCATTTTGTTGGAAGGAAATTCTCAGAACATCTATCAGACTATTAGAGCATGTTGCTCTGCCTTCCTTAGCAGGTACAAGAGAAAGGTGTTTCCATCTCTTTAATTCACTGTAGTTGGAAGTTAAAAGGTCCGGCACTCTCTCCTGAGTTCTAATCAATAGAACGGACAAGAAAAGCATCGGCCAAATGGATGTCCAAGTATCATCTTCCTCACTGCTGGGCATCACCCCTACACCACAGGACTCTAGTCCCAACTGCACTGGAGAGAGCAAGGTGGTGCCTAGGGCTGAATGGGGCCTCCCCCCTGCCCAAAATCTAGTCCTTTGGAGGCATTTGCTTCCCAGGTCTGTGGGAAGAGCTATAACATTTCACCAAGAAGCCTCTTACCTGGCAGGATCCCCTTCCCAGCCTTGCAGGGGAGGGCATGACCAGGTAAGCTTCTCTGATGGAGGTGGGAGGTATGAGCACCATGTTACCTGGCCCCAGCAGGTCCAAGAGCAAGATGCTGGGCCACCCATGCTCAGGGTCCTCGACACCATGTCTGTACTTATGGGAAGCGTGGCCCTATGCCCCTCTCCATTGGGAAAGCACGGTGTAGAGAGAGGACCCGATTGTTCACCTTGATCCTCTGCTATGGGGGAGGAGAATGAACTTTCCTACTTCAAAGAAACGTGGAAAGGGGAGACTCAGGAAAACCTACCCCTGTGATATGTCAAATTAAACCTGGGACAGTAGAGGGTACGGTAGGTACTGTTGGTGCCCCACCCAGATGCCCAGGTCACAGGCTGCCCTTTTCTCTAGAGAATTGGAGAGAGCAGCCTTGCCCAGGAGGTGACGCCACCCACACTTCTCTAGGGGTAGCTTGTGGCTAATACTGGGGTTCAAAGGGGTGGTGCTCCATCTCAAGGTGGAAACAACTCTGTGTGATCCAGAGGTCCCTCCCTGGTCCCCACCATGCATCAGGCAAAGGTCCGGTTTCACATGAGGCCAGGTCTTGGCCCAGCCCTGTCTCCTTCCCTAGCCTTCTTTGCTCACTTCCCTACAGGGTATTTCTGAAGAGCATTCTTCCCTGGTTAAAGCCCTTGCACCCGAATCCTTGCCTCAGGCTCTGCATCTAGGGGACCTGACCTAAGAGTGGGGAGACAGTACTCTGGGGAGGGGCCGTCAACCCCATTTACTCTGTGGTCCTACTGGAGGAGGGAAAGGAGACACTGAACCTCGTCAACTGCTGAATCAGCCCTTCTACCCATCCCTTTCTGGGTTCTCTCGCCCCTTTCCCTTCCCTGGAGCTGAGAGCTTCTGCTCAGTCGTCTGATGGGCTGGGCTCTAACGCAAGCTCCGCCTCCTGGAAGGAGAGGCTGCTTTAGGTCTTGGCTTCTGGAGCGAGTGCCCCGCCCCACTTGGAGGCAGCTCCCCCTTTTCAACTGCTCCCTCTTCATTCTCTCCCTTCCCATACTTTCCTCATGATCGTTATTTAAAGAGGCTAATGAGTAGGTTGGCACCGTTGATTAATGCATAATCTTAATCATGATTGCATAGTGTAATTGGCATTAATTTGAAGAGCCAGTTCATTATGAAAATAATTGTCTCTGCTTTCGGCTTTAATAAAATGGAGCAGAGACACCAGGGCGGCCGAGGAAATTGGGTGGTGATGGTGGTAGTGAGTGAGTGTGTGTGTGTGTGTGTGATGGGTAGTGAGTGTGTGCGAGCATGGACGTAGCAGGGGTGCAGCTGGAGCATTGTCTTCAAACAAAATCTTTTGTGGAAGCCTGATGGGTAAAACAAATAACAACAAGAGTAATAATAGCAGCCACTGATTATGGGTCATGGATGAGAGCTTTCCCTCCTTTTCACTTAATACTCACAACAACCTCTACAACCCCATTCGTTAGAAACCATCCTTGTCCCATTTTATACAAGAGAAAACTGAGGCCCAGGGAGGTTAAGGATGTTACTACTAACTACTAAGGGACAAATTCTCATCTGCAACCAAAGCCAGTGGTGTGCTGGGCCTGGCTTATACCGGCTTGCAAGAGACAACTGCTAAATTTTCAGGAATTTTGAAAGCCAGTTATTAAGCCCTTGGCAGCTTGAAATTGACCATAGTGGAGCATTTACACTGCAGTAATTGGCAAACGCTACAAATCAAAGCTTTTTTTTTTTTTTTTTTTTAAAGTGTATGAACTGGTTTACTCATGCTCTGGGCTTCAATACTTCATGCCACAGCCCCTGAGTAAGCTCTGCAGCTCCTGAGGGCTCCCCAAAGCACAGAATGAAAACCACTCCTCAAATCAAACCCCTCACCTACAGATGGTGAAGCTGAGGGCCAGACATGGGGGAGGAAAAGTATGTCACCTGGAGCCCACTTCCCTCTTGCTCCTTCCACGATGATAGATCCATGTTGCTAGATACATTCTGAATATCCTAAGCATAAACGCCCATTTTTTCCATATAATAATTATATTTATAGAGAAGTTTTAGATTGCATAAAAAGTTACATCAAAAGCATTGGGGATTCCCGTATACCCCATCCTTTCCCTCCCCCACATTTTCCCCCAATGCCTCTAAAATATGTTCCCCCTAGTCTTCCCTCCTTTCCCCACAGAACGTCTGGTAAACGCAATGCTTACATCAATGTTACAAGTTCTTCTGCTACAACAATAATATGTCAACTTTGGTCCATGGTTGAATTTCCTCCTTGCGTGTGTTCATTCCTCAGTCTTGAGGATTTTGTGATGGTGATGCCTGCTCTGCTTCAGATTAAGAGGGGGCTTCGATCTTACGGGGCAGATGGAAGGAACTGTTTTGCTGGCAATTGGACATACTTTGTTTTTTGGGATAAGGGTTGTCCATCATCATCGTTTTGTTAGTTGTCCTAGAATGCCACATTTTTTTAGATCACTTTTCATACCTCTGAAAGTGTGCCAATAGTGGAATCCCTCTGCCTCCTGGGTGAGGATGCTATGGTGGTCTGTGACCTCAAAAACCGGGAGGAAGAAAATAAAATCAGGGGGAAGGACTGTCAAGCTACTGCTGCCCTGCCACACCTCCTCATCAATGGCAAGGGTGACTCCCACTGGGCAGACGGCCCTAGAGATTCCCAAGGCACAGGCTTTCCAAGGGGCTGGCGAGGCAAAGGGCTGACTCCCTGTCCAGGGATGTTCGGAGCCTGCTGAGAATTTCCTTTCTCTTGAACAACTTTGTTCTCGTGAATTCGGTCCTTGCCAAACTGGCCCAGCCGGCCCAGCCCTGAGTGCCCGGAGCGTGGGAGACTCAGACAAGGCCTGCTGCCTGCTGCTGTCTGCCTGGTGTTCCCTGAGACACTCGTGTTCCCAGCATCAGGCCCAGGCACCGTCTGTCCTCCAGGGCCTGAGTCTGCTCTTTCTCTTCTAGTCTGCTTTGTTCTTTTTCTGAAGTTTCCAAGGAGTGGTGGAGATTAATTGAGATGCTGATCAGTGAGATTGTTGCTAACAGCCCCTTCCCGGGGCCGCTTCCCTGTCTGTTCTGATCAGGCTCTCTCTTCTCCCTGCCAGGGCCCCTGCGGCTCTGTGCAGCCCGTGGGTTGGAAGAGCCAGGGCTCTGCTTTCTACCGCAGCTCGTCTAGCCCTCTGGGGACCCTGGTAGAACCCCTGAGCTTGCACCTTCTTGGCCTTCTCTGTGCCCATGTCTCAGCAGGAAGAGGAATGGGGGCGGGGGTGGGTGGGGAGGGCAGGGGGCAGCTAGCTGGCTCTTCCTGCAGGGCACAGTCCATGGTTTGTAGAGGGTAACAGTGCCTGGCAGGAAAGGCCCAGGGTTGGGCCTTCTGAGGTTCGAGCAAGGAACGGTGGACAAGAAATATGTGTGTCTCCCCTTCATTTATTCATTCATTCATTCATTCAGTAAAAAGCAGTTACTGACGGTAGCTGTGAACAAGGCACTGTGCTAGGCATTGGATGAGTTAAAGCAAGATGAAACACAATCCCAGACCTTCAGGAACTCACCCCCAGGAATGAGAGGTGAGAGGAGGGACACAAAACTAGTATAAAGGGGAAATTTTCTGTGTGATAAGAACTGTCTAGAGACGCAGGAGCGAGCATGATGGATGGCTTCATGGAGGAGGCGACATCTGACCTGCTCAGAGCTGAGCCGAAAGAAGGAATATGGCAGCTGGTAGGGGAGAGACTGGCCTTGGGTAGGTTATCAGGGCTGGTGCTAAGGATGGCCAGTGGGGATGGAGATGAAGGGACAGGGGAATCCAGAGAAAGAAGGAATCCAAGGAGAGGCTATGTTCTCCGGTGGGCCTCCCAGGGGAGGAGCTCCTGATTGAGTTCCAGGGCCTGGTGGCAGCAGTTTTAATTGATCTGGTGATATGCGGAGCTTTGTCTGTACAACTCAGGGACATGCGAGCAAGTATGGCAGAATCGACCGTGTGGAGAGGATAGCTGGAGGCTCTCTCGTTGCCCAGAGACCCTGATGAGGGATGGGCTGTCATTAGGCCGGAGGAGGAGCAGGGGCATGTGTGGAGGGGGCTGCGGAGGGAGGGGCCGGGTGGGCAGAGCGTCCTTGCCGGAGGGATGGAAGGAATGGAGACCTGGAATTAGCACAGGGACCACCGGAGCAGCCCACCCTCAACACACCTGCCCCCAGCAGGCTAAGCCCCCTCACCTATGCACTGGGTTGAGGAGCTTCCCTCCAAATTCTCGTCTGCCTGGAACCTCAGAATATGACCTTATTTAGAAATAGGCTCTTAGCTGATGTAATGAGTTTTGATGCCATCATAGCAGATCAGGATGGCCCTAGACCCAATGCCTAGTGTTCTTACAGGAAGAGAACAGCACACAGAGGCACACAGGGAAGAAGGCCGCATGCAGACGAGGCAGACGGGAGTGACACAGCCTCAAGCCGGCAGAGGCCAAGGACTGCCGGGAAGCCCCAGAGGCCAGGAGGAGGCGAGGAAGGACCCTCCCCTAGAGACTTCAGAGGGAGCAGGGCCCTGCTGACACCTGCATTGCAGCCTTCTGGCCTGCAGACTTGTGCACCAATCGATCTATTGCTTTAGGCCACCCAGTGCGTAGTGCTCCGTTATGGCAGCCCTGGCCAACTAAGAGAGCCTGGCACTCGAAGCCCTTCCCAGCCCCAGCCGACCTCTCTCTCCAGCCTCAGTGCCCCTCCGCAGGCCATCCCCGCCCACATTGCATTTTTCTCTATTTCCTTCGCACCTCCATCCCTTCGCTCATGCTGTTCCTCTGCCTGGCTTGCCTTTCCTTCTCCATGAGAAAACCCCTATTCATCCTTCAAAACCTCTTCTGCGCTTTCTGTGGCAGACATGGTCCTTATCCCCTTATTCCACCCCACAGGCGTCCTGAGGATGCCTCGTCCACTCACCCTTGGCTTTCTGTCATCTCTCTGCCTGAAGACATTCTTTGGCTGAAGGAACAGGCTTGACCAGCACCCAGAACAGGCCACAAAGACCAGGGAGTAAATGGCTCAGGGACAGCTTCAAACAAGGAGGGATGAGAGCTGGGAGAAATGCCCCAACATCCTGGCCCCTGAGGTTCCCCAGGCACGGTCTGAGCAGACTGAGCCCAGTTACCCAGTGTACCACCCCCCACTGCCACACTCTGCTGTCTTTCCTCCTGTCCCTCTTTTGCCTCCCTGCTCCCTCACTGTGCTTCCTGGGGTCCCCTCCCAAACGAATGCCTGGTACCCCAACCTTTGTTGCAGGTCTGCTTGTGGGGGTCCCCCACTAAGTCACCTTCCCTGAGCTCGGAGTGCATCTTTCCCTCCCCCAGTGCTTAACACACTATCCAATGCAGTGGGAATGTTAAGTAAATGCGTATGTACATGCTTGTGCACGCACGCACACTTGTTTTAAGAAGCTAATTCCAGTTCAGAACTTCGCTATTTAAGTAACAATGCAGAAACCCCACAAATATCCTTCAGACCACCTTGAAGGAAGATGTCCAGTCAGGGGTCCCCCAGCATCTGCTGAGTTTTCTTAGCCCTCCCCTGCACTAATCGGCTGTTACTAGATGAGGAAACTGAGGCTGAGGCACCCTCAACCAGCACTCTTCCAGGCTGCTTGCATGGACGGCTAGAGCACTGCATGCCTGCTGATGTGGCTGAGCAGCTGCGGAGAGGGGACCTACCTGGCTCTCCCCTGGCTGGAGGCATAGCCAACCCCAGCCCTAACTGGAGCTCAGCTCCAAACCCTGGAGTACCTGCTGGGCAGTGGTAGCAGCAGCAGGAGGAGAGCTCTGCTTCATCAGCCCCTCAGTCCCAGCCCGCCCGCCCAAAGACTTGCCCTAGAAATACCAGGGGGCCTGATCTGAGGCCACTCTGGACATGGGAGTGGGCAGAGGCAAGCATTAGGGAGAGCAGAACCTGGAAAATTAGTGGAGGAGAACGGAGCCAGTTCTGCATTATTACTCCCATTCTTGTCTGTTTTAAATATCAATTGCTATGCAGGTTAAATACTTATTCAGATGCCTTTTAGCTTAAAAGCAAGCTAATTGATCTCTGGAGATCCTGAATGAACAGTGAAGAAGCTGCACTAATTATGGAATCAACTTCTACTTCCCTATTTTGTTGTGTGTCTTTTCTGACAATACTGCTAGAGTGTCAGGAAGGGACCTGGCAGAGCAAAAGCACATGTTGCTTTATCAGGCGGTGACAACAAATGTTTCCCCACATCTCCCAGATGTGCCCCGCGACTGTCCGGGATGGAGCTCTCCCAGGGGGGACCTTTCGCACTCTCCCATATACCTCTCCCAGGTGGGAGCTCCCAGAGGCGGGACTTTTGAAGTGCCTTTCACCATTGGCTAAAATCCATTGACGTTATCTGCTCTCAGCCCACCCACCCAGCAGGTCCTACACATACACAAAAGCCAACACACCTGTCACCCAAGCTCCAGGTCTACTTTCTGCTCACATTCTCTGATCTTTGGGGGTCTCAGCCCCTGACTTGCCTCCTCAGTTAACTCTTGGTGCTGGCCACCTGCCATTAGATGGTCCAGCCCAGCTCTGGTCCCTGCCCTCAGCAGTCTGCTCACCAGGGCGGCCCCCACTGCAGCCCCCGGTGCTCCAGCTAGTCCTAGCAGAGAGCCTTATCCTCTGCTGGTCCCCGCTCAGGGAGTTGTGTCACTTCGCTTCCCTTCTCCTCCCAGCCCAAGTTCTGACTCCATCTTCTCTCCTGCCTTGGGTAGAACAGAGAATGGCCCCCTCTGGCTTGGCTGCAGGGAAAGCTGGGTCACTGCTATTTCAGTGATGTTGGGAAACTGCAGGGAGTACGCAGAGAGGCTGAAGGCTCCTCATACATTTGGGAAACCGGAAGTTAAACAAGGTTGAGCAGGGTTTTTTTTTGTTGTTGTTTTTGTGTGTTTTTTTTCTTGCCGGACTTCTCTGAACATTTACTCTTCTCACATGCACGAATGGAGGTGGAAAGGGTAAGCACCACTTCCCAAACCTATTTGACAGCCGCGGAAACCTTTCTTGGCAGAGCGTCTCACTGGAAACGCACTTTGGGAGTCGCTGTATTACAGCAATTTGGGCAAAAGGTTTTTTCTCTCCTTCTGAGGTGTGAGCTATTTGAAGGCCAGCTCTGTGCATTCCAAGCGCCCGAGAAAGGATGAAGGAAGTGTGGTTGGAAAAGCTTTCAATCTACAGAACACCAGGAGCCCAGCGTGACAGATTTTATTTATTTTATTTATTTTTGTTTTTTTTTGACAGATTTTATTTTTCACTGGATTGATTCCGGGGCATCAGTGGCTGGCTGTTTTAACAGAGCCTTAAGGTGTGATTCCGTCGCTCGGCTCTCATTAGCGTGTGTGTGTATGCACCTGGGCAGGTGTGGGCACACATCTCACCAGGGGCAGCGACGCCGCGGGGAGGGAAGCATGGGGAGCCAACTCATCAGTCCCGCTGCTTTGTGCCTCTCTCCCCGATGCATTTGGTTGAAATAAGAGATTCTGACTTAATTATGATCATTAGTAAATGAGGCTGCTTGCATCTTCATGAGCTTGCAGCTCAGACAAAGGAATCGGAGTGTCCTTGTCCCGCACCGACACCGCTAGTATCCCGTTCATATACTCAGCCCTTCCTTCCTTCAGTACCCCCACAGAGGGCAATCACTGTGTGTCGGGCCCTGGGCTTACAGCAGAGAAACAGCCGGGGAGACCCCTACCCATGGGACAGCCTGTTTACAGATTGAAATGATCTTAAGAGTCTATTTGTCATCCAGGGGTTGTCTTCTTCTGCCCCTGCCACTAGGATGTAAGCTCTTCAAGCCTAGGGACCTTCTCTCTCTCGTGCACCATGTTCTTGCCAGAGCCTAGCACATTGTAGGCTCTCAGTAAATAGTTCTAAAGCATAAATGAACATGTAGGAAACATACAAGGTTAAGCAAGCATGAAATGGCTAAACAACAAGACTCTAGGGAGGTGACAAGTGGACAGCAGCTTTTGACCAGTGGAAGGGGACAACACAGAAACAAGAATATCATGCAGGACTTGTAAGTGGCGAGAGACTCCCTACAGGAGCACCCAGATCAGAAAGCTGATCTCCTCTTGCCAAAAGCTAGAAAGACTCATAAATCTCTTCTGGTCACAGTCACTCAGAAAGCCCAAGGCAGTTGCTCACAGGCAGGACAGCAAGTGCATTTGCAGAACTGGAGCGGAGTGGCAATCCCAAATGTGCAAGAACCGTCAGCAGCAATGGAGAAAAGTAGCATGCATTTAAAAATATATAGGTTTAAAGACACTGTCCCCTAAACTCGGAACTTTGAGTAAATGCAAAGACAGAATTTTCGGCAGAACCCATGGATTAGCAGGGAGACCAAGAGCAGTTCACGAGTCCTAAGAAGAGTGGTGAGACCCGCTAACACCCCTGGGCCTAGGTTCCCAGCCCTTTCCACACATGATCCCATCTGGCCTTCACAACAACACTGTGAGGGGGGAAACGGAAACTCAGGTAAGTCAGGGCCTCATCTGAGATCACCCAGCTTCTGCAGATCCAGGGTCATACTCTGGTTTAACTCAGGAGCCTAAGATCGCAGACTCTACATCCGGCAACGAGGCGGAGTATCTAGGCCAGAACCAGAAGGGCCCTGCTTTCCAAATCCTCACCTGGGACAGGAGCTCACCTGGCATTGAACACCTGAGCCACAGAGTCCTAGATCTGTAGGCTCCATTCAGAAACGTTTGTGGCTAGATTCACACTTTACCATTGAGTAAATGATGTGTGGTTCTGTCATACGGTATGGGTTCAGTCCCTGCCAATGGATTCTTTTATTGTCCTTACAAGGCTCTAATTAACGATAACAACAAAACACTTCAGTTAATTCCAAGTAGAGGGAATTAGACCACAAGAGGAAAACAGGTGAAATCTTGATTTCCCAAAGGACAGCTCAAGGAGACACCCCCTTCCAGAGTGGGGCCGTTTTTGCCTGGGTGGGCGTCTGCGATGCTTGCCCAAGGGAAGGGTGATCTGCACCCACTCCCAAGTGGCTGTTGCTTTTGACAAGAAGCTAGTGACCCGCAGCTTCTTGTGATCTGCCCCCAACTCCATCTACAATACCTCCAACTCAACAGTTCCAAAATCAAATACAGCATTTTCTCCCCAGACTCAGTCTTTCTTTGGGCTCCCCATCTCAGGAATGGGCACCAGTGCCTCTCCGTGGACCAGGCAGGAAACCTGGGTGTCATCTCCACACACCCTCCATCTCACTCATTGCCGCTTATCCCGCCAAATGACCCTGGGCTCGTCTTTGCCCATCCCACCGTTACCCTCCAGCTCCTGACCTGTGCCTCCTCACACTCCCCCTACCTCCAGCCTCCTTTTTCCCAGTCCACCCTCCCTGCATCTGCCCCAGTGACTCCCAAAGCACAAACTCAATGGCATCACTGCTCGCCCAATACCCTCACTGGCTCCCAACCGCCGTCAGGGTTAGGGCCACATTTTCTTCGACGTTCAACAGCCTTATAAATCTGGCCCTTGTCTACCTTTCTGGCTTATCTTCCTCTAACTTCTCCATTCAAGGTGTAGTTTAGCCATACCAGGCAGTTTCTCAATCACGCAATGAGCTGCAACATCTCTAGGCTTGTGCTCATGACACACTTATCATTAACGGTGACAAAGTATTTGACCCCTATCACGTACCAAGCACTGTGGCAAATGTTTTACATGTGTTATCTTGTGTAATCTTCAAAATACCTCGCGATATTAGATTATCACTATATTATGGATAAGGAAATTGAGGTTCAGACAGAGTAGTAACTTCCTTGGGGTTCTTACCTGAATCCAGGTATACTGACTGATTCAATCTTTGGTCCCCAGCGCTAGGTCCATGCCTGTCCCCTTTAAGGGGTGCTTTGGCCAGTTCCAAGCCCAGGGCCTGAAACTGAGCCAGTGGGAATAGAACCCACGTCTTTGGCCCTGTGTGGCTGAACCCTCTGAGCACCCTTTTTCTATTTCATTCATTCATTCATTCAACAGTATTCAATGTTATGATATGCCAAGGAATGTTCCAGGCCATGGAGATACAATATTGAACTAAGCAAACTGCCTTTAAGATGCCAACTTTCCTATGACAAAAGCTATGAAGGAATGAAGAGGGTGAGGTGACAGCAAGACCCTGGAGGGGACTAGATTTTATGGCTTTCCCAAGGGAAGTTCAATGCAACTAACATTCACTGGTACCTTCTCAGAGCATGGGGATAGATCAACACATCAGAATCAGCCAGTTGTTGTCTTGGCTTGCTCACAGACTGATGGAGAATGAGTCAAACAAAGAAATAATTACAGTAAGGGTGGTGATTGCGCTGGTGATAAATGCAAAGTGCTTGGGGAAATGAACTGTCAGGAGGAGTCCTAGAAGTCTTCTCAGAGGAGGTGATATTTAAGCTGGGCCTTGAGGAGTGAGTAGAAGTGGATCAGGAAGAGGAAGAGTGAAAGTGTCTAACTGGCAGAGGGACAGCAGGAGATGAACGTGGAAGACCAGGTGGGAACCTGATGTGGTACCAGGCAGGCCCCCTGCCTGCAGACTATTTCCTCCTAGGCAGCAGTTTTTCTTACTTTCTGGTTTAAAACAGACATGCCTGACTGGAGGCATGGCTGCTCCTTTTTCCAGCGCTGCTGGGCCGGGCTGACAGCTGACACATAGTGATTGCATCTCCACAGCCTCTGCTGGCAGGTGCTGGGTCTGCAGGGAAGCCCGGCAGTGGACAAAGGCAGAGCCTGGTAGTAAAGCATGAGACCAGGCCCCACCTGCTACGGGTGAGCACCCTTAGTGCCAGGAGAGAGGCACATGGTGCAGTGGAAAAGGAAAGGAAGGCCCTGCCTGGCCCAACAACTGGCTCTAGCTTGGCGGGAGGCAGAAGAACGCAGGCTGCAGCAGCTGCTGCTGAGCGGCTGCTGCTTGGCTCCTGGTCCCCCCACCAGCTCAGCCCAGCTGCAGGCCTAGGACCACCACTGCTGAGGAGTGGGATGGAGCTGAGCAGCTCGGCATGCTGGCGCTTGAGACTGGGGTAGTTCCAATCCTGGGCCACAGCTCCAGGACCTCACCTTACCCTGCTTGGCTCCCTGGTCTAAAGCCTCCGAAGCCTCCGTCTCCCTACCCATCTGAAGTCAGATCGCTTTGGGTGCAATTCACAACCCAGCTCTGCCGTGAACCAGCTGTTCCCCCTCTGCAGGTCAGTCTTTCTATCTGTGAAATGGGAATTTCACCTCACAGGGCTGCTGGGCAGGTTCAGTGGGATGTGCCCGTGCTTGGATGTGCTGCTGCCTTGCTGGCCCCAGACCCTCCCCTTCCTGTTGCCCCCTGCCCAGGGCCCAGAAGGCGGCCTGAATTCACAGTCCTGGGCTCAGCCCCACTTACTGCCCTTGCCCGATCCCCTGAACATAATGTCTCCAGAGTTACCTGGGGCTGTCCGTCCAGCACGTGCCCTGCCCCTTGCACCAGGCAGGTTTCACTGTGGCCTTGGCCTCTGCTGTCCACCTGAGGTCACCCATGCTGAGTCCTGGCCTCACCTGCCCCACACGCCAGTTCCGGTGCCGAGGCCCATTCTTTTCTGAGGAGGCTGCGCCCGGGGTCAGCCCCGAGGCCTCTGGGTCCCTCCAAGAGGGAGCCGCGGCCGGCCCAGCACCATTCCCCACACCCACGCCTGGGTTTTGCTCCAGCCAAGGTCCTCATGCCGCTTGCCTGGTAATGGTTGGGGAGTGAGATGATGGACAAAAAAAAAAGGGGCTCCATTTCTCTCTGGGACCAATTTGTGAGTTTTCGGCGGCAGCTCTCACTCTGTTTCTGCCTCATCCCTGCCAGCCTGCTGCTCCCCCTCACACTCACTGGCTAGGGTGGTTCAGACTGTGAAGGAGGCAGGAGAGTGGGAATCCCCTTCTGCCAGCCAGCCAGTAGGGAAAGCAAATGTCCACCTAGAGGCGGGAATGGGCCGGGCAGAGCAGCCTCTGGGGAGGGGGCGGGGAGGGCCAGAGAGAGGATAAGTCCTGCGGGTGGACCCGGATGCAGAGCCTGCCCCCCTTCGCTCACGGAAAAGAGACCACAGTGTCTAGTGGGAAGGAGCACAGGCTGGAGTTACACGGAGCAGGGTTTGATGACAGCTCTGCCCCTGCTCGCTGATGACAGCAGCCAAACTGTTGGAGTTCAAACCCCGGCTCCTCTCCCACTTAAAAGCTACATGATCTCCAACAAGCTTTTAAAGCTCTGTGTGCCTCAGTTTCCTGGAGGATGACCTTGAAAGTGCACAATCACAGTCAAGGGCTATTTAAGTATTGGGATGATCTGTGTGACCTAGTACCCTTGCCTAACCTTTCTGAACAATATCTCAATTTACAAGACTTTGTGAGGACTGAGCAAGATGCTGCCTGGAAGACTTCAGCAGAAAGCCTGGTGCAGAGAGCTCTCAATAAATGGCAGCCAGTGGATGCTTTTATTGCCATATTTCATTGATTCTAAATCACACTTTTTTTTTTCACATCTTTGCATCCCTGAAAATTGAGACGGTCTTGCAATAGATGATAAGAAAGCTCTGTGACATGGTTTAATTGGCAGCATTTTTTCTTCCTTAGTGAAGTACATAAATTTATGTATCTTATGGACTGTGGTAGCTTAGATTTTATGAAATCAAAGCAGACCAAGGGAGGAGGGAGAGTTCGCACTGAGGACCTGGCCCAGCTGTGTCCTGAGGTTCTCTCGCCTGCCCTGCCACTGTAGAGGCAGCTAAGCCCCTGGCAGAGGCCTGGCCCCTCCCAGGACAACAGTACAAGTCCCTCTGCTCAGAGCTACCCTCTCCTGCCCCTCCCTGACATCTGCCCTCTCATTCTTTCCAGAGAGGGACGTTATGAGCCCATCGATAGGGAGGCATTTGCTTTACCTTTCTGTAGCTTGCCAGACCCTGGAGAGAATGAGGCCCGTGCGGCCACAGCACAGGCTGAGGGCGAGAGCTGGACAGTCTGGCAGGAAGCGTGCACTGGGAACCCAGACCTCATCATGCCATCAGGAGGGAACACAGTGGCTTTTGCCACCCTCCAGGAGCCCCAAGGACAGTGGAAAGACCTGAGTGGGCTTCGATGTCAGTCCCAGAGGTGCAGGCTCAGAAGTGGGATAGTGCACCAGAGCTCTGGCTGAGAACCCCCAGGAAGGTCAGGGCTCAGGAGAGGACAAATCATGGGCTCTGCCCTAAGGCTGGCAAACCGCCCCCACCCTCAGCCAAGCAACATCCTCAAGCCCACGAAAGTTCTGCTGCTGCCTCAACTGCCTCTATCCTTTCCTTTGGGACCACACCCCTCACCATCTCCCTGAACTTTCTGTGACCCAGCAACTAAATGGTTAATGCCTGGCACCACGGGGGGCTGCTGCCCCTGGCGGGGGTGGGGGTGGTAGTTCTAATGCATGTTGCCTACCACCCCTGCCTTCCTCATGGTAATTCTGACTTTGAGCTGCACTGAGATTGGTCCTGATCATATGGGACCATGAGCTTATTTAGCCTCAAGAATGGAAACCCTCCCACAGCGAGCACCCACTCTACGCCAGCCCTGTCCTTCACCAGAGTTTCTCACTGAATCCTCCCAACATATCTAAGAGGGATGTGGAAACTGAGGCTCTGGGAGGGGCAGCTGCTTGCCCAGGTTGCGGCTAAACTGTACTCAGAGGTGTCTGCTGCAGCTCTGGCTCACACTGCCCCTTCCTCTCCCCAAGCCTCAAGCAAGCATCCAACCTCTCCTGCAACCAAAGCAATGATCAAAGTCAGGGTGACGGCGTTTGCCTGAAGCCCCGGGGAAAGGAAGGCCCTGCTGCCCAGCTGCAGCCCGGGAGCCCACTCGGGGTGGGGCCGTGGAGGGCAACCCCAGCCCTCACCCTCGGTCTGCAAAGCCATTAAATATGCAGGATCTCATCTTGTTCCTGGGCAGCCCAGGGCTCCTTGTCACAGGAGGTGACATTGTTCTCCAACAGGTAAGTTGTTCAACAGATGGGCAGTCGAGTGGCAAAGAAATACATTATTAATGTTTCTGGTTAAATTAACTGATTAAAACCACCCCAGGTAAAAATGTACGTATCAGCGCTTTGCCTGCAGCAAACGAGGAATTAATGGAATATGGCTGCGTCTTTATAATGAAACACAGACAGGGGCTGTCTGGAAAGATTCCTGCTCCTCAGCGGCAACGGCAGGGGGTGGGATGGGGACAGGAGGCTGGGTCCATCTGTTAAAGAGACCTCGGCAACTGGCACAGGGGCAGGGCACAGAGACCTGTGGGGGCTTCTTCAGCTCTGCCTGGAGACCAGAGAATTCTGGAATCTCTGACCCCTGGTGCGTGGGAGCTGCAGAGGAGGCTCAGGGCAAGAGCAGCAGGCCTCTGAGGGGCAGGCGGGGTGGGGAACTCTCCTTGGGAAGCAGGATCATGGGGTGCTGGCCCTGGCTCTGCTACGGCAGGCTTTAGACAATTCAGCGCTCCAGCAGGACCTCAGTTTCCTTATCCATAAATTAGGGAGGAGAATGAGTCTTCACCGGGATCTCCCAACTCTGGCTTCTCTCACATCATAGGCTTCTAGGATAAATCCCAGGGCTTACCCTGACCTTACCCTTGGAAGATAACCTAGTGAGGAGATAAGCCCCATCTAGGAGGTGCCCAGACACCCTCTGCCCTTGCCTGGCTTTTGGGAAATCCCTGCTCTGACGCAGACACAAAAAGGGCACTCACATACATGTACATATAGTTGGGTGTATGCATGTGTACACCCATGTACATGCACGTGGACTGCCTGACCCACGCAAGCACACATCTGCATTCAGGGACCCACACATACAAGCAAGCCTGCGCAGAGATGCATACATCCGAAGAGCACACCCCCCCCCATGAGTACACACATGTGCAGGCCCAGCTGAATGCAAAGGTGAAGCCCTGTCATGCTTGCTGGGGCAGGAGAGGATGGGGGCGCGTGCGGGCTGGGTACATATCAGAGATGGGGGTGGGGGTGAGGGGCAGGGAGGGCACACCTGGGGTGGAGGATCAAGGCCCTCTTTTCTCATCAACCAACTAGGTTTCGTGCCAAGGTTTCAGGAGCTCCCAGAGGCTGTGACCCAATTCAGACAAGAGTGAGGTTTTACATAAATTACCCAGGTAATCACATCCTTACCAGGGCTTCCCTTGATCCAGAGACCTGGAGCAGCTGAAGTCTCACAACCCCGTCCGGGCTGCACCTGGGCTAAAGCAGGGTCTCATGCTGTGCCAAGTCCCCCACTCCATCCCCAAGGCAAACCCTCGCTGGGAGCTCTCCAAGGTGCTGTTTTCCGAGGGAGGCGAGGGATTGGCTAAGAAAAGTGGTTTTCTCCTCCTTCGCTGGCCTGCAGACTTGGGTGGGGAGCGCGGGTTGAGTGCTGCGCCCTGCTGTCCTACCACACACCCGCCCCCAGTCACCGGGTGCTGTGCTGGGGAGGAGGGAAGCACCACCGGAAGTCTCCTAAAGACTCCTAGCCGGCGCCAAGGCCCGCCAGGGGGTCAGCGCTGGCATCACAGTATCATTAGCTGTTTACCCTGAGAAAGTTCACACTTCCAGAGGCTACGCTTGCTCGAGCTGTCAGAAACACCGCACACAGCCCTGGCAGCTCTGCCAGCTGAGCTCCCCAGAGCCCTGAAAAGCAAATATTTAGCAGGCGCCTGGCTCCCGCGCACACGTGCACACACCTACTCGCATGGGGCACAGCGTGCCAACACGCAGACACAAACATCCACGCAGACTTGCTCCCCAGATGCACAGAGACCCAGGGGCACAGATGCCCACTGAGACACATACACACAGACACGCACACACACAGCCCACACTCTTGGGGCAATGCAATAACATAGTATGTATTGAACACTTATTGTGTGTCAGGCATTATATACAAGCAGTTAATGTGTATGATCTGATTCTCCTCCCAACTCCAACTGATAGGTATTATCATTCTACCCATTTTATGATGATAAAACTTAGGCTCAGAGGGTTTGCCACATGCCTGAAGTCACACAGCTGGAAAGCAGTGACTTAAATCCACCAGGCACACTCCAGATCCAGAATCCTGCATTCACTATACTAACACACATCTGCCTACCCAAAGGCACAGGTACACTCAGCTACACATGTAGACATGGGCATGCAAGAACACAGAGGCAAACCTGGGTTCTCACACAGGTATATTCACAGAACACATACACAACACACACACACACACACACACACACGGCACAACTAAGCCCACAGCAGCCTGCTCCAAGCACCGCCTTCCCAGCTGATATAGCCTCTGCCCCAGCTTCCCCAGGGCCTGGACACACTGTCCCAGGGAGCCAGCTCATGCCCTCTGAGCCTTCTCTCTGCAAGTTGCCCAGCTTCTGGCCAGGCTATCTGGCTGATATCAATAAGAACACTGACAGCCATCAAGAGATTGGCTTTGATTGGGAGCAAGTCCAGATGGTGGCAGTAAGGCCCAGATGTTGTGTAGAAACAAACCAGCCTGCTGGAATCAGAAACGTGGCTTCAGCCTAGCCCTGCAGAATGACCCTCCTGTAGCTGGCGCTTGGTTGAGGGCACAGCCAGTGTGGCCATGGCCAGAGGCCAAGCATGGTACAAGAGCCTGGCAAGAGAAGGAGAGAGCTTGGCTCTGGGGGTCCAGAATTCTCCAGAGTCCTGGGCAGCTCAGTGAAAGGCTATTTGAAGTGCCTGGGTCCTAGAAGCCTGGTGGAGGGAAAGGGTGTTCAGTGCTGGTGTGCAGGTGTGGTGGGAGCCTGGCTGGGGGACCCCACGCATCACCCACTATCGCAGGCCTCCTGCTGGCCTGGCCCACTTGGAAACCTGGGAGTATTCTGCTGCCTCCAAGCCAGTATGGTGCCCTCCCCTGAGAGTCATCATTCACTGATTCACCAGATCTCTACTCAGATTCTCAAGGTCACTGAACTGTTTTTCAAGGCCACTGCCCACTGGCACTCAAGGTCATTGAAGGCTGATGTTCTAGCTCCCCTGCTTACTAATTTTCAAGGTCATTGCTCACTGAAGCCCAAAGTCACTGCATGGAGATTTGGGTAGTCATTGGCCAGAGATCCTGCAGACCATTTCCTCTGGCCCCTGAGATCTCAGTGATTCCTGCAGCCAGCACCAAGCGTTCCAGGCTCTCCACTTCTGCTTCAGGAAAGGCAGATCCTGTCCTCTGCCCTGGTCCTTTGTGCTCCTGACCAAACAGCATAGACAGAAAGTATAGACTTTGCTGGGCAGTGCAAAGTTTCTGTCAGCACCACAGATCAGAGAGGGGTTGGGGTGGGGGCAGACAGGAGGAAAGGTGGTTGGGGAGGTGAGGCTGGAGGCTTCAGGTGAACTTGGTAATTTACACAGCAAATTAGCCACAATGTACACACTTTAAGTTCCTTCCCCTTCCTTCCTTCCGTCTCTTTCATTATTATTATTTCTTTAAGCAGTAATCTCCCAGGTCTGTTGAGAAGGAATCTGCTGTTGTCCCTGGCAGGATCGACATGGAATTCTGCCTCTAGTGCTCCCTGCCCCAGCATCCTGAGTTTTTTTCCATTGATAGCCTCCTCAACTCTCAGATTCTCCATGTTCTTCTAGTCATTCCCATTTTTGCTCTCAAGAAAAGATCTTATTAACCCACCATTTGACCAGATAAGCACCTGAGTCTGCAAGAGTCCTCCTGGGGAATTTGCATGGAAAGGGGTAATAAGCCAAAGAAGTGAACTTCTAAGAGTAGAATTTCAGACATTACAGAGCTACGAGAAGCTCCTTCCTAGCTAAGCAAATGCATCTCCTCCCTTCCCCAGGTACTGCCTGAATTGCTAAGCAAGGAAAACATATACAAATAAAGTGTCATGTCCTGACATTTGATAATTTAAATCAAGCACTGAAGAGCATCTGCTTAATTACACACGGATCTGTGTGTGAACACTAAGAGACAGGCTCCAGGGGAGGGAGAGCCCCCGCCTCAAGAGTGCTAACAGCCAGGTAGCCCAGGGCGTGCAGACAGCAAGATCTGTCCTTTGAGGTTAAATTAAAGCCCACGTTTCAATTTTGACACAACCTAATTGTTTTCTCCATCTACCTCCAAAATCTGGGGCCTTAAGTGGGAAAGATGCATTGAATAGCAAATGCAATTCAACAAATATTATGACATGCTGTTCATCACAAGCCCTAAATATTTAACGGTTCAACTTTATGGGCTTTTCATTTTGTTTTATTTTCATTTTTGCCAGACACGACGAATTCAGCACTGACAATCCCCGTGCCACAGAACTGCTGGTGTCCTAGTTTGCAAAGCGAACAAAGTGAGAATTCTGTTCAGGTATTTGTGACCTCAGTCCATTCGAGCCGTGTCGTCTTATCTCGGCTCTGCCCAGGTGGCTTCCCATAAAAAATAAAAGTGAGATAGAGGGAGAGAAGGGGGGAAAGGAAGGCAAGAACGGAGAGGGTCGTAAAGCCTCTGTCGCGCAATTCATTTCTGTTTAATCCATCTCCGTGCTGCAGAAAGCTCCTTTGTGGTGGATGAGACCAAAGGTCGGTAATAGATTTCAACAGGTTCTGAAGAGGCTGTTGACTGCTTGGAGCCGAGTAGGAGAGTGTGAGGCTCCCTGAGAAGCTGGGGGCGGGGGAGAGATAATTGGAGACCTGGAGCCCCTGTTTGCCCTCTGGTTCCTGATTTCACAGATTTAAGGAGAAAAAGAGACTGTCTAGAATCCTGCCTCCAGAATTGTATGTGAGAGGGAAAGAGAGCAGAAGTGGGGGCAGTAGGCCCTGGAGCTGCTGGCACGTGGTCGCTTGTCCTGCTCCAACACAGGGGGATGGCAGGAAGGTTAGGGAGCCTCGGAGCCCAGCCTGCTGGTTGGGAATTGCCTCTGGACACCTGGGAGGGCCTTGGACTCTTGTTTTTCTTTTTTTTTTTAAAGGACTTGGACTCATCTTGAAGGCTCCTTTAGAGCTGGGTCTCAATGGAAAAGCAGCATCCACTGGGGGTGGGGGGTGGGGAAGAGGTGAGAGGAGGCAAGGGCTGGAGGAGGCAGACACTGAATTAAATGTGCCAGCTGTTCTCTGCAAAACCCTTCTGAGTGTGCAACATAGTTTTAACAAGAAAAGGAATCTCTACAGGCATGGTTGAGACCACCATTACCTCCATCCCGGGTGCCCAGGCTGCAAACTTTCGACTGTGGCTGTCCAGGTGGACAAGGCTGGGTGATTCCTGGTTGTCTGAGCAGAACTAGCAGTGGCATGGGGGTGGGAGTGACAATGGTGTCAGATCTGGACTCATCCCTGCCATGCAAAACCCCTATCTACTGACCCAGGGTTCGGAAGAGCATCCTGCTCAGTGGATGCGGTTAAGAGCAGCCTGGAGGGACATCCTCCCAACAGCAGGGTGAGCCAGGGAGGTAGGGCCAGCTGGCCACACTCCTCACAACCCTCCCAGGCTCCCTATGTGGCAGGGAACCCAGCCTAGACTTCAGCTCCCTAAACCTGCCTCCTTGGCCTCATTCTCATATACAGTCTGCTTTGGTCATACCAGACCCTCTCTGTTCCCAGTTACTCAGGAGAAAGGTGCTATGATGGAGGTAAAGACAGGATGTCCTCAAGTAAGGAGAGACTAGGGGCACCTTGGCCAGCTTGGGGCCACAGATGTCAAGGAATATTTCATGGAGGTGATGGGGCCCTTGTTGAACCCTGGAGAATGGATGCCAAACGAACTGAGTGGCACATGCTTACTGAGCACTTACTATATGCCTGACACACAGTCAGTACTTTGCCTATTATTTCACTTGCTTCTAAAACCTTCCCTATGGGATAGGTATAATCACTATTAGTTTCATCTTACGAATGAGGAAAACTGGGTCACAGCGAGGTGAAGAAACTTGCCCAAAGTCACACAGCACGTAAGCAGTGGAGCTGATAAGACTTATGACATCAGAACTTGGGCTCTAACCACTCTGCTAAACTCACTGGACTGTGAGCCCTTGAAGACAGGATTTGTACGATCCATTCTGTACCCCTTGCACTTAGCATGGGTTCTAGCAGAGACACGGCATTTCTGAATGTTATTGAATAGATAGATGGATGAATTGATGAATAAATGAATGAATTTAGATGTTTTTTTTTTTGAACCTGAACAGCCCATAGGGGGTAACAATAAAAGTATGTAAGATTACAGTACATTAGTAAAAATCAGCATTTTATTTGTCCTAGAGCAGTGGTGACCAAAGTACATTCCATAGGACATAAATTCTTGGAAATGTTAGGCACCAGAGGGTCATGTGAGTTTGGAGAACTCTGGGTTAAACAAAACTAAACAGGTTTCTTTACTTTAGGGCTTCTTAAGCTCTTTTGGTTGGTAAACATGTCCTGGCATTAGGGATCCAGCCAACAAAATTTGGGAAGCACCATCTTTCAGTCACCTCTTTTGGAATTTAAGGGATGCGTGTTGGTTGTCTATTGGCCACTTAAAAGAACAATAAATATTTATCATCTCCCAGTTTCTATAAGTCAGGAATTCAAAGTCAGCATAGCTAAATGGTTCTGGTTTGGGGTCTCTCATGAGGTCAGTCAAATGTCAGCCTAGGCGCAGATATTTGAAGATACTGACTTGGGTTTGGAGGATCATGGCAAAGATGGCTCACTCACATGGTGGCACGTTGGTGCTGGCTGTTGGTAGCAGTTTCTCACCAGGTGGACCCCTCCATAGAGCCACTTGAGTGTCCTCATGGCTTGACTTCCTAAGAGTGAGTTATCCAAGAGAGCAAGTGGAAGCAAGCAATGCCTTTTATGATCCAATGTTGGCAGTCACAGACTATCAGTGCCATGGTAATTTCTGGGTCACATAGGGCAGCCCTGATACAATCTGGAAGAGAATGCATAACGGGGTGAACACCCAGGAGGCAAGGATCATAGTGGGGCCACCTTGGAGGATGGCTACCCAGATGACCTCTGGTTTAAGCTTCTTGGACTCAGGGATAGATGTGTGCCCCTCTCTTCAGGCCAGCAGCTGCACACAGACTTCTAATTAGAACTTTGTCAGCCATCATATTTCCACAGTGGCTACTTGCTCTTCACACTCTGTTCTCATTAATTGCCTCTCTTGACTGCCTATGTCTTCTTGACCTTGTGGAATCATAAATCTTAGGTGTCACAGTTGGAAGACATCTGATCCAAATTCTTATTCTACAGATTAGGAAACTGAGGTCAATTAAGGCAAAGAAATTGTCCAGGGTCAGAGTAAAAATCATGGCTTACAATTTTTGTGTTCCCTCTCCCTTACATTTGTCTGAAAAGATGTGAATGTAAATCCATTCAGTCTGAAATTCCAGTGGTGCATCTTGTCACCTACCCGAAGCCTTGAATTGCCTGCAGCCCTGACCACAACAGGTCAAGGATATAGTGGATTCCAGGCTAGTGATAGGGTAGGTAGAATCTTTGTGGAAGTGGGTTATGGGAGAAATATTGTGATGGGCCTTGATAGGCCCACTTAGAATGGTCTCATCTCTCTGAGTGATTCTACCACTGCCATCCAAGGAAACAATAAGATCTTTCTCCTTCAAAGCCTGAACGTTGAGACCCAGCCTTCTCTCCCAGCTCAGCCAACCATGCAGGTGGTTCAGCCAGCTACCCCTGTGGGTAGGAGTACTGAGTGTGCAAACCTGGGATGCCTGCTGACCATATATCTCTGGCATAGTTTGAATTGGCACAGCACACTCTCAAAGACTGTGTTTTTAGGTTCTGAGCCTACCTTTCTGGTTGCCATGGTAAGTGGTTGGTGGAACCAGTTTCAGCAGGGTCTCCCTCCACTCAGTCTGTTGGAACTCAAGTTTCCAGACCAGAATGTTCTCTCCCTATAAAGTAAACTTGCCAAACTATTATAGTAGATCTTAGATGACTCTGAGTAAAAGCAGGATAAATAGGGGAATTCAATAAGGAGCAAAACTAAATAGAAATAGAAACACTTGCCTGTCCTCACTGTTAACCTCCATCTCAGCTCCAGTCCTCCCCATGGACTAAAGAGAGGAATGAGTGGGTCCTTGTCATCCTGTAGGTCTCAGTTTAAACCTTAATTCTTCAAAGAGCCTTCTCTGATAGCCTTATTTAAAGTGCTGTCACCCTGTTATTCTGTCGTGAACCCTGTTTCCCTCATAGCACTTAACACATTTTTTGTAATTTTACATGTATTTATTTGTTTACTTGTTAACTGTCTATCTCCCTTACGAGGCTGTAAGTTTCTTAAGGATGTGGATAATGCCTGTCTTATTCCCTACTCTGTACTCAGTGTCTAACATGGGGCTGGCACTCAATAAATGATTGTTGTTGCCTCTATAGAAGAGCACTTTCTTTTGCCATATGCATGAGAGTTGAGACATCTGGAGAAGAGTCCATCTTCCTAATTTGGCATCAGGACCAGATGAGAGCTTCCCCAACCCACTCCCAGAGAGGCGTGTGCATCCCTTTCTATCTAGGTCTCAGATGCTGTGTCTCCCACATCTGGCAAAGAGCCCTGTCCATTGCCCAACTGGCTGATGCTGACTTTATGATCCTACTCCTGTCAGCCCCCATTTCTCAGGGGTGGACTATCCATCACATCTTAGTCCTGTTTGGGTGCACTTGGATTTCCCGGAGGATCCAGCTTTGCTTTGACCCTCCTTTAGCCTCCATCACCCTCTCCATAGTCCCATCCTGTCCAGCTCCCTGAGCCAGGACCTATCTCCCACCTCAAAGCTTGTTGGGACAGCCATGCAGGTCCCCTTCTCATATGAACCTGTTCCATGCGTGTTGGCCCTTCCTTGGGGGCCAGCATCCCCTTATAGCAAATGGCCTCTCAGCTTGATCCTCCTTCATTCTCTGGAGCAAGGACAAAGGACCACTCTGCTGTGAATTCTGATGCTTGTAATTTCCTGCTAATTGACCTTAACTCTATTTTTACTGATATATTAGTTTCTACATCACTAAATCTAATTCTCGTTTAAGTTTTTACTATGCTATTGAACTTCCAGGTATAGAAAGCTGGCCCCAGGTTTTGGTTAGTGCCCAATCTCTAGATGCTCTGTGAAAGCCACCCCTAAGCAAGTTAAACCCACAGTTGGCTCTGGCCCTTGAGGACTTGGATGTGGCTCAGTCTTCCCCACCAGGGCAGGAGACTTAGGTGACACCTGAGCACTTCCAAGGCCTTCCTTGTCTTTCTTTGTTCATTGCTACCAGGGAATTCTGTGTCCTGTCCTTTCTGGGGTCAGAAGTCAGAGAATATGGAGTCCATGCAGGCAACATCCCAGGGCCTTTCATTTCCAGAGAAGATTCAGCAACCAAGATGATCACTTCAAAGCTAATTATACCTTTTCCATCAAGTAGCTTCTGGGATAAAATAAGATTCCTGTTGTTTTCCAAACTGCCACTCCAATTCTATCCACTCCACCTCTTAACCAAGCTCCATCTCTTCTTTTCATTCTGAACGCTTTTGAAGAGCATAGAAAGGCAGTTACACCTGGTCATTGTCACACGTGTAGTACAGCTTGTACTGTAAACACCCTGAGGCCAGGTAACTGTCTGCTCACCACTGTATCTCTAGCCTGGTGCCTGACACATAAAGCTACTTTGAATGAATGTACTAGGACAATGGAAGGGAATGGAGGTCACAGGGAACACTACATCACTGTTAACACTAATAGCCAAAACATGCCAAATGACAGACGTAATGTAAACAGATTCTGTTAAAATCACATCCAATATGTAGAAGCACATTTCCCATTCATTCTGCAGTCTGTTATGTTGTCTGTTTCTATCTGAGCTATCTTGTGCCTGTGAATAGAGAACAAAGCCTATACTAACACGTTTGTCACTGAGCAAGCTGAGCTCTTTGCTTTCTAAATAGGCTGGCAGCCGGCCTGGGTGAAGTTGACTATACCCCGCCGGCTATGGGGTCTTGATTTTGTGAGCTCCTCACCCCCCACCGTCACTCCCCACCTCTCCATCAAGTGATCTCATTTTGCTCAAGGTGTGAAATCTCAGTTCACCTGAGGCACCGCCAGTCCCTCATGAAGGCATTTTCATCAACGTGCTCACAGGCGTGTGCTGCCTGAACTAACAGGTTGCTGATGGGGAGGGATGGCCTCATGTTGCCAGAGACACCTTGTGGGACCTGATGGCAACTATGTAGCTCCAGGCAGTTGACATCTGAAATAGAGGCTATCACTGATTTGTAATCAATTTGATTTTTTCATGTCTGCCCTATCTATTCTTCTTATCATTACCTGTTTTCCCTTGGTTTATCTGCAAGCCAGTTGATCCACTCACAGATAAAAGAGCAACTATATCCTCATCAAAGGAACAGTGTCTCCCTCCAGGTGCTTTGGCTGGAGGCAGCAGAGGTCATGCTTGTGTCTTTTTTTTTTTTTTTTTTTTTTTTTTACCAGGAGGTCCCAGAGATCGAACCCGGGTCCCTCCATATGGGAGACGGACACCCAACCATTTGGGCCACATCCATCCCCCGCTTGTGTCTTATGCACTTTTCTCCAAGGTTAATTCCAAGTTCAGGGGCAGCAATATATAACAGAAAGGGTGCAAGCCAGAAGTCAGAACATTCTAGCTGTGTGACTGAGAGTACATCTCTTCTCCCCTCTGTCCTCAATTGCTCAGATTAGGTGAGTCCTGAGTGTGCAGAGGGGGACAGCACCATCCCTCTCCTTGTGCTTCTGCCTCTTCTGCAAGGAAGGAGGAGCTTCCACGCAAGCTTCACCCCACTCCATCCCCTCTGTCTGTACTGCCCATGGGATGAAGAATTCCCAGTGTGACTATTCAGAGTGCCCTGGGTCATATTCCCTGGCAAGCAGGGCACTGTGCCTTAGAGGTTAGCAGCTGAGCCGTCAGTTCCCCAGGGTTTCCCTCCTGCTCTCTGTTCCAGCGTCTCTGAGCAGGTGTGTAAGTGGGGACAACTCTGCCTTGAGGGTCTGGCAATTTTGGGGAAATGGTGGTGACTGGTTGGCGGGAGAAGCATGAAACAAGCCCTACGCCTCCCAGCCTAAATAATATTTGCCAGTACAACCCTTCTAGAGAAAATATACAAAGGGGTGGACTGGGGGTGTACGGAAGGCCCTTGTGCAGCCATTGACTGATAAAAAGCAGTGCTTCCTTTCCCATCAGACTTTCACTCTTGTGTGTGCACTTTCTTGGCCATGAATTCCAGGAACTTGGGCAGCCCCAAACCCAAGTCTGTACAAGCCTGTACAACTGGCCCCGAATGTCCCTCCGAGGGTCTGCCCTGAGGCTGAGACAGCCTCCTTCTCCTCCACAGCCCAGACAGATGTCCAAGAGACTGCTCTGCCCACCTGATTCAGCCCCTCCAGGCTCCTGCTTGCAGACTCCCAGGACGCTGCTCTTTTTCTGGTCATCAAAACCCCTTTCTGAATCTCACCTTCTTCCTGATTCTATACCTGCAGTTTTTGCTTTTCCTGCTCCAGCCATGACAACATGGTTCCACTCTCTTGAACAAGTTCTTCCCTTTCTCTGAGATATCATGCATGCTGTTCCCTCTGATGGAATGCTCTTCCATCTGCTCTTCTTACCCTTCAGGTCTCTAGTCAAATGCCACTTCTTCAGATAAGCCTTCCCTGTTCTCCCAGTCCTCTTCCTGCACTTTGCTCCTTTCCTTCACAGCACTTACTAGTTGCACCTATGCAGGAAAGCTGACAAGGTAACCCCTCTCTCCCAGGGCTACCTCTACACTGCCTCACCTATCATTGCAGTAAGATGCACATACACCCCACACCCGCTCACCCCCAAATGAAGACACAGGTGCTTAATATGGGGAGTGGGCCAGGGGAGTCACAGCACACACCACCGCAAAAACTTGCTGTCTCTTCAACATCTATCTTTTGCCAAAGTCCCCATCTCTATGGCAGCTGCCGCTTGGCCCTCTTCTCTCCCACCTCCTTAGCCTCTTCCCTGCCTCTCCTCCCTGGTGCCTTCACCTCCTTTTCTTCTCCTCCATGGTACCTTCCTTTCCAGGTCTTGATTCCTGGGTCATATCTAGGGTAATTTAGCCTTTCTTGAGTCTTCCAGTCTCATCACTCCCCATTGCCCACTAGCCAAGCAACGGGTGCAAAAGGAGCAGGAAAGTATCTAATAAATCGATTTGTATTCTGCTGCATACACTTACTCAAGTATATCTGTTCAACGATGTCACCACACTCTACTGTAAGCTCCATGAGGCTAACACGGCTTCATGGATGCTCCTTCTTCCCGGTGCGCCCAGCGCCCAGCATGGTGTTTGGCACATAGTAGCAGCTCAGTAAATGTTAGCAGAATGAACAAATGCAATGTTTCTCTAAGGCAACTCATCAATGACTTCAATTTGAATGTCTGGGTCCCTGGATACCCTCTCCTGGGAGTCTATATCCCCTGTTAGAAGGTCACTGGAGACTATGTACACATTCCTGGTCTTCCTTCCTGGTATAAGCCTTAGCATCCAGAATTCCCAACCACATTTGGATCACACTAGTCCTATTGAGGCAGGGGGTCCTCTGAATCTGGCATAGTTGGGGTCCCCATGACAGCTCTGTGTCTGTGAAAGACAATCTCCTCTTCTTCCTCCCCACCCTGCCTCCACAAGCAATAAAGAAGAGGAGAATGACTGACACAAGCATTAAAGACTTGGAAACTTCCCTCCTGAATGATCACACTAATGGTAAATTGATGGGATTGAATACATTCAAGTCGGAAATGATCCAAATATATGGTAATGAAGCTGAATATGCATTATTTAGACTAAAACAAACTAACTGCAAGTCAGAAAATAAAGTAGGTGAATTATTAGTTTGGCAACTCAAAGAATCGGAAAACTCAAGCACCGTTCCAGAAACAGGCAGAGGCAGGCAGGAAAATGTGGTTAATGAATTCTAAACCAATTAACCGCAAATTGATGGTGTGCTAGAAGATTCACCACCCCCGACGACTCCCTCAGATTGCTTTCTGAAATTTTTAAAAAGAAAACGCTGTTGCCATGCACTTTTCTTGTTTTTACTTCCTACCATGCTCTCCTGGAGACTTGAGTATCAGAGAAAAAAAGAAAAAGAAAAGTATAAACAGGTCCCAGAGTCAGAGAATGGGTCTGTTTTGGCCACAGGGGGAGATAAATAATGCAAAGAGGAACTTCTCAACTCTTTATTGTCAAGGAGAATCATCCTTACACTGAAGGGAGTACAGCAAGCCTCCATGAGAGGAAACTGAAGGCTGAATTGGGTAAAGAAAATGCAAGAACATGTCTTTCTGGTTCAAACTAGAACAATTCCCCTGGCCTGGCCCAGTCTCATGCCAGAGCACAGAAGAGGGTCACAAATGAGCTCACATGGATTTCATGAGAGGGGGGAGTTACCAGAAAGGGGTCGGAAGCAGGAGACAGACAATGTTTCCAAAGGTCTATAAATTCTAAGGCGTTTGATGACCATTGTCAAGAAGCCTCAATTTCTTTTTTTTTCTTTTGGAGGTACTGGGGATTGAACCCAGGGCCTCATACATGGGAAGCAGGCGCGCAACCACTGAGCTATATGGTCTCCCTGATGAGAGTTTTTTTCTTTCTTTCTTTCTTTCTTTCATTTGTTTGTTTATTTGTTTTTAGGAGGTACCAGAGATCGATCCTGGGACCTTGTACATGGGAAGCAGGTGCTCAACCACTTGAGCTACATCTGCTTCCCAGACTCAGTCTTAAAACGTTAGTTTGTGAGACCTTAGGAAAGGAGACAGTGAGCAGCTGGAGCCAGCAGAGGGTCACCAGGAACTAGACCTTTGCTGAGAGGGCACCTTTCTTGGTGAGTGCTTTCCTGATCTTTGTAGAAAGGGCCCTCCTCCTACCACCAGTTCTCCCCATTTCCATTTTCCTCTGTAGCAGTTAAGACCATCCTACATACATATAATTACTTGTTTATTTTCTATTTTATTCTCCTCCCACTGGAACATAAGTTTCTTGAGGACAGGGACTTTGTCTATTTTGTCCTCTGCTGAATGTACCTGGCACCTGGTAAGGACTCCATAAATATTTGTTGAATGAATAAGTGAATGAATGGAATGTCAGGCTATGTTTCATTTCCTTTTCTGACAGAATATTTAATCAAGTTGAAGGATCAGGAAAGTACTGTAAGTTCAGGGGGTCTGGATTTCAAGAAAGCATTAGACAAAATTTCTCAAGATTGAACTATGGAAAAGATGAGGAAACAGGAGCCTGACACCAGAACAGTGGAAGAGATACAGCTCAGTTTCTGGCTACATCCAGGAGACCACAGACACTCTGGTGGTAGACAATGGGCTGTGTTCTCCATCCTGTCCTCTTCACCATGTTTCTCACTGGTTTAGCTAAAGATTCAGAAGACCAGCTCTTCAAACAGGGGCATTCCACAAATCCAGAGGGATGGCATTGCGAATCAGAATGTAAGAGTCTCTGTGAACTTCAACAATGGACTGGCTCTAAAATGATGAGCTGTCCCTAAAGTAAGTGTGACATCCCACCCTTGGAAGGGGATGGAGAGATGCAGCTTAGGGACACACCTCTGGTGAACAACCAGCCCAGTGTGAATCAGCTCCCTAAAAAGCTCAGGAGAAAGTTCTGGAACCAGTTAGGGGTGATGGTAATACCATATTGTGGACATACTGAATGCCCAGCCTTGTGCCATGTGTTAGGGACAAACCAATGAACAAGACCTAGTCTCTGCCCTTGGGGCAGTTATGGACCAGTAGGAGAGAAAAATGTACACAATTTCAATGCCATCTGCAAAATTGCAGAAAAGGTGGCATAGAGATTGAGGGCAGGGGTTGTGACTGGAGGACAGGGGCAGGAAGAGAAGGGTGGCCTCTGAATGGTACTCCTTAAGATGGTGACTTTTATGTTATGTGTATTTTATCACAACAACATTAATGAAAGGAGGAAATCTAGAAGGCAGAAGGCAGTAACCTGATCCACCCTGCATGCGTGGATGGACTGGGAAGGTTTGGAGAGCCAAAATTTGAGGCTGGAAGATATAAGCAATATCAGGCCTCATGAGCTATTACTCCTCATCGTGGGATTATCCTCGGACCTCACAGTCCTTTCAGCCCGAGTTGACAGAGTCAATGCAACAGAAAGTTTGGTGGAGAAAAACAACCCTACAGGCAAGCCCTGCCCCCTCAGATCCTATATTCTTAGGGCTGGGGAGTAGAGGCAGGGAGCAGAGATGACCACGACCCTGTTCCTGCCCTCACAGAGTTCATAATCCAGCTGAGGTGACACGTCAAACTCAAAAAAAAAAAAAAAAAAAAGAAACTGGCTCTTCTGGACCAGCCCTTCCAATGGTGACCACTTCATGTCTACAATGCACCATCGGGTCTCACATCTCTTCGTAGTAATGCCAGGGCCACTACACCAATTAACTAACCCAGCTGGAGAAAATGCTGTGCTACAGTCAACCTGGGGACCCTCAGATAAACACTGGTCGGGCTGCATTAAGTGGTCTCTGCTAGACACCTCAGCCCTCTGCTGACCGAATCTGCCAGCGTGCATTCCAAGCCTTTAGCTGTGCTTTCATTTATTCAATAAGCATTCCCTTAAGGACATACTGGATGCCCAGCCTTGTGCCATGTGTTAAGGGCAAATCAATGAACAAGACCTAGTGTCTGCCCTTGGGGCACTCATGGACCAGTAGGAGAGAAAAACCATACACAATTTCAACGCCACCTGCAAAATTGCAGAAAAGCTGGCACAGAGACTGAGGGCAGGGACTGTATCTCGAGGACAGGGGTGGGAAGAGAAGGGTGACCTCCCTAAAGTGGAAAATGATGGACACTGGCCCCTGGGTCCACTGCAGTTGGTTCTAACTCAGTCCAGGGGGAGGGGCAGGAAGGGGAAGACAGGATACCTTCTGCACCAGCCAGCACAGACCTGGTTTCTTTTCCCAGAGTATACAGGGGAAGAGTGCCAGGGTGTTTCCTGCTGAACCTGGCTCTCCTGAAGCCCAGAGCTGAATCACTGACCACGTAGCAGGGGTTTGCAATGATGAAAGAGTAAAACCTTGACCCGCTGCAGTCAGGGAAGGAATCAATAGTGTCAGTCAAGGATTCCATGGTGCTAGTGCTTCTGTTCCATGGGAAAATGTGTTTTCAGCTAGGCCTAACTGTCCAACTTCCTCTTCCTGCTGAAAGGCCGGGAGATGAAACGCCCCTTCCAAGTCAATCATAAACTGGAATGACTTAGCCCAGCTCACACCATTCCCAGCAGCAAGGTCCACGGCACCCCAACCTCCCACCTCTTTTGGGACAGCATCCCTCCACCTGCCCACTCAAAGCCCATGTTCTGCCCGGGAACTGCTGTCCTCTCCCAGGAACCTGACTCCCTGACCACAGTCATGGGTTGAACAGTTGGCAGCTGACCCACGGGTGGCCAGTGGAGGCCTTTCCCAAGATTTTTCAAACAGGAGATGGGAGAGAGAAGACATTTTCTCTGTTGACATAAAACTATAATAAATGAAGGCCTGGAGCTCCCAGTGACTTTGATTCTGGCCTTGTGGGGAAGCCAACTTGAGAGAATGAAGTTCATTCACAGGGAAAAGCAGGACACGTGAGCCAGAGCAAGATGGAGAGAGAGAGAGAGAAAGTTACTTGCCTACATGAGCCAATAAATGCGCTTATTTACACACCAGCTACTTGATATGAGGTTTCTGCCATTTGCAATCAAAGCTTGCTGTCCCTCCAACGCACAGCACACAGGAGAGATACGTGAAAAGCTGCGCGCACAGCCCGTGGAGGGAGCCAGGAGGAGAGGCGCTGCCCCTGTGGGAGCTGAGATGCAACAGTCAGAGCAGCAGCTTTTCTCTGGGGAGCGATGCTGGAAAGGGTACTGGAGGAAGAGAGGAAGAGATGAAGAGACGCTCTTTAACAAAACAACAGAGCAAGATCCTGCCCTTGGCATTCAGCATTTGCAAGTACAGGATGCACCCCTCCTGCAAACAGTAAGGAGAGTTACCACCATGCAAGAAGCACCCCTCCAGCTTAGCTGGCAAGGAACTAGAACCACATAGGGAAGAGAGGAAAGGGTCTGCATGGACGAGATGAATCGGGAAGGAGAGCAGCTCAGATGGCACAACCCAGATGCAAATATCGGCCCCAGGGGCTGTCACCAATCCCTCAGTGATGAAGAAGCAGAAATGAGTATTAGAAACCAGCCACAGGGGAGCGGGTGTAGCTCAGTAGTCGGGGAGCGGGTGTAGCTCAGTAGTCGAAGGCCTGCTTCGCATGTGTGAGGTCCCAGGTTCAATTCCCAGTACCTCCTAAAACAAAAAAATAAAAAAAATCAAAGCCAGCTACAGTGAACTCCAGCTGCTGTTCAAAATGCTTTTTAAGTTAACTGGTAGAAAACTAACTAGTTTTCAGTCATTGTCAATAATCCCATTGTCAACTCATCCTCAATCTACCTAATAATCACAACCAAAAGTCTTTGCCAGGGTCTGAACGTTGCTACTTCTTAAATAACAGGGGTAGGAGAAGTCCATGTAAATCAAAGAGGGGGACAACAAAACATCACAGGCCAGGAAGGGGCCCCCCAAGGAGCCTGGTCTACCGCCTGCTTCCACTGAAGCTGTCCTGGACCGTCCAGACACAGCCTTCCCCTCCAAACCTGAAAGGTGTCTGCAAACGAGCACCCTCTTGGACCCCTCAAACACAGATCAAATTTACTGAGTACCTGCTTGTTCTAGGCACTGTTCTAAGGACAGGATCTGCAGCAGTGAATAAGAGACAGGGAAACAAACGAAGAGGCGAGACAATTATGGAATATAATAAATAGCCAAGATTCTTTCACATTCAGCATCTCCTGGAGAGGAAATGGAAGCTCAGGGAGGCTAAGTAACTTACTTGCCCAAGGATTCTCAGTCCTAAGCGGCAGTCCTAGGGAATGGAATCCGAGCCCTTGATGCCAATGGCTTCTCCAGCTCTGCGTGTGGCCCTTGTAAAGCCCTGGGGATGCTCTTTTCAGCAACTCCTGGGAGGATACCCCAGCTGCTTGCATCCTCCCTGCACCTGGTACCTGATTAGGGGGATCCTATGTCCCACTTGCCATGGGCAGTTGTAGTTTACTCTTGTCCTGGAGTAATTAGTTGTAGAACCACTTTTACAAAAGTGGCCGAGCTTGGATGATAAATTATATGGCTCCCCATCCATGGGTTACCCAGGTCTCTAAGATGCCTGGAGCATCCTGAGGCCAGGCTGAAGTGTGAAGCATCTTTTCCAGATGTTGCATATCTAGGGCTCCTGCTTGGGGCCTGCCTCCCTGGGCACTGCCCAGCATCAGCATTGGAGCCTGATGCACAGAGGAGAAGGCATCTCCTCACATGCCTCTCCCTGCCTGAGCCCACTTCTGCCCCCAGTCATGGCTCTGCCCTGCACATTAAGCCCCAGCATCTGCCAAGACTTCCCCCAGGATGCCTTAGAAACT
Source organism: Tolypeutes matacus (assembly GCA_026826555.1). Classification (NCBI taxonomy): domain Eukaryota; kingdom Metazoa; phylum Chordata; class Mammalia; order Cingulata; family Chlamyphoridae; genus Tolypeutes; species Tolypeutes matacus. The sequence goes on from JAKSZT010053883.1 coordinate 30,618,121, forward strand.
CCTGAGGAGAGCCAGGTGTGCTCTAGGCACAAGGGAGCATCACCAAGTGTCAGCTGAACACTCGGCAAACAGAAACACCATTGGGTGAAAGACATCTCAGAGAGGAGCCTGTGGCTCCCAATTTGGCCCTAACATACATGCATTTTAACTAAATCCCCAGAGAAAATTGATGACCCTTGCCATGCATGTGGGGTCCTTGGCCTGTTAGAGCCCTTCTGAACTCTGGGTTTCCGACCCCAGAAGTGTCTGGCTTCACAGGTCCCGGAAATGAAGTGGTAGGATGATTTCAGATGAGTCTGGACACCGGTGATCTCTTGGGGCTCTCTCCAACCTCTGAGGGTCCAGGCGACCCGGAAGGCAGGTGGAGCCACAGAGCAGCATCTTGGAAGGAGGGGCTGGAGACCTGTGCAGGCCCGTGCCTACCGTGTGCGCCCTCTCCATGCCGCCGGGCACCCTCCCCAAAGCTCGCACAGCTGGGTGGTGGCAGGCAGCCTCTTCATGCAAATTAAATAAAACAACCTTTTTATCTGTTGGCTGATTCCGTCTTTTGAAGAAATCAACTACAAATTCATTTTCGGGAGAAGCAATTATGATGGATGGAATGTCAGAGAAAAAGAATCAAACAGCAGCCTCGAGGCTCAGGCTGATGGGTGAGGAGGGGGTAGCTTCAAGGGACCTGCCAGTGGTGGCTTCTGGCTGGCTCCCATCCTCGCTGGCTCACACTCTCTGCCCCTCCTTCCCCTCCCACTCCAGTTGTGGGGGGTGGGGGTGGGCTGCAGCCTAAAGTGCCTGCCCCACCTCCACCCAGCCCCATCAAAAGTAACAGTCCACCTTGACCCAGTAAGAGGAGGTCAGAAAAGGCGTGGTAAGAGGCACAGCTTGCATTCAATAAATCAGGAGCACCTAGCACGGTCAGGTAGTTTCTTGGCATTATCTCTTCACTACTGTCCTGCAAGAGAGGTCAGGTTACCCATTTCATAGAGGGGAGAACTGAGACGCACTGACTGACTTGCTTAAGGCCATGCAGCTGCAGAGGGAACAGAACTAGGATTTGCCCTTCATTCCACTGCTGTCGAGGCCCTCCCAAGGAAAGTGAAGTCTGGTTCAGAGTCCTGGAGACCCGTTAGCCCAACCCCCTCCCACCCCACCTGTCTTCAGTTTGCAGATGGGGAAATTGAGGCCAGCTCCAGGGCAAGGAGCCAAACATTGGAAGAATCCATCCATTTATTCAACTAATAATTATATACAGTGTCAGGCACTGTTTGTGATGGCTAAGGTCATGTGTCAACTTGGCTAGGTTATGATGTCCAGTTGTTTGGTCAAGCAAGCACTGGCCAGATTGCCACTGTGGGGACAGTCGTGGATTGAAATTATTAGTCAGTTGGTTGCATCTGTGGCTGATTACATCTACAATCAACAAAGGAGATTGCCTGTCAGCAAGGAGAAAAGTCTTATCCAATCAGTTAAAGAGAGAATGGATGATTTCAGCAGTCAAAAGAGTTTCTATCTCTTCTTCAGGCAGCCAGTTTTTCCTGGGTGAGCCAATTCCCTACATAAACCTCATATTTCCATATATCCTGTATATAGTATATAAAAAATTATATAACATTTATCCTGTCGGTTCTGTTTCCCGGGAGTACCCTAAGAGATTTTGGTACTGGGGGTGGGGTTTGGCAAGTCCAAAGTCCGTTCAAGGATACATGAGCTCCAAGTTCCCAGTCAAGGGCTTCAGCATCGTAGCCTTGGGCTGGGAGATGTGGAGAACAGGATAAAGCCCATGGATTTGACACAGTACTTCACTGCCACTACCGACGGTGGCAGCAGCCCAGGTTCAGTTCGTGCATCTCCAGGAAACTGGAGCCCCTGCAGCAGGGGAGGGCTTTGCCTCCCGTTAGTCTTGCAGGGCCAGCCCAGAGCCAGGAGCCCTGGCACTCAGGGAAGGGCCATGCTGGTGGCAGTGTCTGCCAGCCTGTCAGTTCTGGGGGGAATCTTTCACAGAGATGAGTCTGGGCTTCCACTTCAAAGGCTCCTCTGATAAAGACCTGCTAATTGTTCGAAACACATTTTCAGTGAAGTGTGAATTCTCTCTCTTCAAACCTCCTGTGAATTCCAGGAGAGCTCAAGCTGGAAGAAGCCAGGGAGGCTGCTCCCTTGCCTGGAGCTGGGGGGAAAGTGGGGTGTCAGGGACCAAATCCTAGCCCTATGCATCCATCTTCCAGTGACTCTGGGGCACTGTTCATCCCAGGAGAGTCGAGGTGACAGCCTTGGAACTGCCAGCCCTGAGGAGGGGAGGGCCTGCTCTCCCGGTGGGGGCAGGAACTGAACCCTGGGGCCCAATGGGCAGAGGGTTGGGGGGGGAGTGCCCAGTGTACCCACCCTCAGGTGATAAGAGGTTACACAGCTAATAGAAGAAATATCTAACAATTACATGAAACTTGCTATGTGGCAGTCCCTTGCTAAGTGCTGTACATATATTAAGTTATTAGAACTCTCAACAAAAACCCTCTTACAGGTAGACACTGATGTATGGGAGGCTAAGGAACTTGCCCAAGGTCACATTCAGCTTAGCAGAGGAGACTGAACTAGAACAAAGGCAGCAGTCAGTGCTCAGGGTGGAGGGGGGCAAGGGGCTTCCCACCCCCAGGCCAGGGCCCTGGTTCACAGGCCAGGCCAGGTAGGGAAACTGAGGACCAGTCAGGGGAAGAACACAGGCCTGGGATCACATAGCTCTAGGGTGGTGAATTAGCTTCCTTCAGACTGTCTCCTCATCTATGAAATAGAAATGACAGTATCTGCCGGCAAGGCTATTTTTAGGAGCTGAGACGATCAGGCACATACAGGATGGTGAGTGTCTCCCTAAACGCTGTGCCCAGGCACCTCATTAGTCCTTCCCTTGTCCTGGCCCTGGGGATAATTATATGTTAAAAGTCCAGACCAGAAAATTCCCGGCAAGAGAAGACAATGAATGAACAAATGAATAAAAGAAAAACAAACGAATGAATAGTAGGTGAATGAATGATAGTCAGCTACCGTTCATTCAATCGTTCATTCATTGTCTACTCTTGCCAGGCCCTGTGCAGGACAGTAAGTCACTGGGCTGTAGGCCAAGCAAGGCACATGCCTGCCCTCAAGGAGCCCAGCCTGCGAAGCCGGGGCTGTCTGCCCTCTGCCCTGTGCTGCCCACCGGGGCTGGGCTGGTCCAGGCACTGGCTCCACCTTCTCTAGCTGTGCCCTGCAGGCACCTGCCAGGAGCCTGGATGCCTGCTCCCCAAACAGGGACCTCAGCCTGGCCTGCAGGGTGCTGAGAGCTGCAGCAGGTTGCCGCGGAGGGTGAGCCCCGTCTCTGGGCACCTTCTCACCAGACCCTGAGCTGGCCCAGGACCAAGCATCTCATGCAGGGCACTGAGGAAACCTGAAAACTGGGCCCCCTCCCCACCTCCTGGCATACACTCAGCTGGCCAGGCTGGGACGCCTCAGAGGGGTGCAGCCAGGAACTTCTAAATCCCCATCCCCGAAGGAGGAGGCCTGGGACAAGGAAGGGAGGAAATAAAGAAGGGGTGGAGGGAGGAGAGGAGGGAGGAGAGCAACCCTCCTGGGGCTTACTCGGCTAGTAAAGAGAACAGCTGGAAGGCCCAGGTGAATTCTGCTCATCTGAGAATGTTGCTCCCTGGAGATGGGTATTAGAGATGACTAAGGGACATCCTTGCTAGAAGGTCCTTTAGACTGAAAGGGTCCTTCCATTGATTTCTTCAGTCCCCCAAGTATAGGCATCTGGAGGTGAGGCAGGAAATTGAGGGTTGCGGGATCCCAGGGCAGGGGGAGGGAAAAAAGAGAGACCAGAGGAGAGAGGGAAGAAAGAGGGAAAAGAGGGGAAGGCAGCAGAGAGTATTTTCAGGCTGCAGAGAACTTGTGCCCTGGGCTGAAGCCCCAAGGGAAGAAGAAACAGAACTCTCTGCACGACTAGACCCAGATCACAAGGGAAAGGGCATGGGGCCTGGAGACTTCGGGCACCTCAGTCCCTCCAGTGCAGCCCCTTTCCCTGTGGCCTCCCAAGGCTGTTAGTGTAGTGATTAGGAGCACTGGCTTTGGAGTCAGAGAGATGTGGGTCTAAGTCAGTTTACTCACGTGTAAAATGGGAGAACAGCATCCTCGACCTCTCAAAGCTGCTCTTACTAGCAGTGAAGCAATATCTACAGAGTGCCTGGCCCGTGCCTGCCAGAGGACTTGGGAAGGGCTTAGTAAGCGGTGGCTGCTGCCATCTTTGTATCATGCCCCATCACAGTGACTGCACTGAGCCCCATGCCCTTTCCATCCAGAAGGGCCAGCTCAGTGAGGGCAGGGCACTGGCACGGCGAGGTCTGTGGGCAGCAGGTGTGCCCGCTGGCCCTGCCCCCGGCTGCCGGCCCCACCAGCACTGTTCATTAAGCAAATGGCCCACAGTGGCTAATGCTCAGCGGAGCACGAGGGCATCCGCCTCTCCCAAGTCGGCCTCGTCGAAGGCTGGTGCTGTTCTAATTTAAAGATCTAAGTGGAACATATTTCTCCTGATGTGGCAGTTTCAATCGACTTGTATTGTTTCCAAATAAACATGGGAGTCACAGCAATTAGTTTTCTGGACAAAGCGCCAGTTTGGGGACAAGGGGCAGTGGAGTGGGGGCAGGGGGACGTGGGGCAGGGATGGAATGAGCCAGGCAGCTGGAGGGGCCTGAGCCGATCTCGAGGACCAGACCAGTTCTCTGCCTGGGTGGGGATGGGCTCTCGGGCCTCTGGGATCCTGCCAGTGAATGGAAAAGTCCAGCTATCAATCACAGCCTTTCAGAACTGGCAAGGACATATAACATCATTTAGACTGATCCTTCATGAGACAGATAAGATACTGGGAACCCAAGAGAGGGCATGAATGGCTCAAAGTTGTCTGTCAAGTTAGAGGCAGTGCCAGGGCCTCCTGACTCAAATATCGCTATGTAACCAATATTTTCCAGCACTCAGCAGCTTCAAAGGTGCAGCTGGTGTTTAAAATCTCATTTAATCAGCACATCGGCTCTGAAATGGTGGAATTACTAGTTTTACTTCAGAGTTGAAGAAATAAGCACAGAGAGGTTAGGTGACTTGCCCAAGGCCACACAGCTGATGAATGATGGCATCAGGTTTTCTACTCTTCCCACCATCCCATGCTGAATGGGAATGTGCCTCTCTCATTCCCTTGAGCAGACAAGGCCCTGTTGTATTCCAGGGAGACCCACCTTCAGAGGCACCCTGATTTCCCCAGGGTGACAAACTTCTGGCTCCCAGGAAGTCCCTGTCTGGTAGCAGAGGCAGGATCTCTGCCCAAGCTGAAGAACCAGGGGCCACACATGAGAACACCAGACAGAAAGTGAGAAGGAGGCCAGAAACTTTGCAAGGCAGCCCGAGATGTGCAGCCAGTTAGGGCCAGGCCAGTGGTCAGCAAGAGCCCAGGTGCCCAGAGGCCAGAGTTCCACCATTAAAGCTGAGGCTCGGGCAGAGGCAGGGGTGAGGGCAGGGGTAGGGTCTGCACCCAGAGCCTTCCAGCAACCCCAGATGCTTGGGGCCTGAGAGGCAGGGCTACACCCCAAGTAAACAGAGGGGCACCCGCTTTGGCCTACAGGAACAATCGAGTGGCAGGCTGGGAGCTTGGCCCCGGGAAGCCCAGGGTGTGGGGCTCCAACAGGAGGCAAAGAGTCTGTAAGTGCCCACTGGGCCTTCCGCAGGGTGACTAGGGCAAGGGCTACACTGGGTGCTGTGAGCGGATGCCAGGATGCCCACTGCCCGCCAGGCTGCTGTTTGCAGGAGGGATCACGGACATTTTGGCATGCACGTTATCAGGAGCAACTTGGGCACATTGGCCTGCTCTCTGAACCACACACACCTCACTGACGGCGGCGCTGGTCTCTGAAATCCCTATCTGGGTTAATAAATAATAATAACGATGCCAACAACAATAACAGCAGCAGCCTCCATTTAGTGAAACTTTACTTTGTCCCAGGCCCTGTGCCAGGCCCGTGCATCTCATTTTATGGATGAGGAATCCGAGGCTCAGATATTCACTAGCTCGCCCAACATCAAGCGGCTTGTGCACGGCAGAGCTGGAATGCAAGCCCACTTATGTCCAACACGAAATCCCAGGGTGCTGACCCACCCCTGAGACCATCCGCACGCTGGCAGGACAGCCCAGGAAGACGTTGAGTGCTTGATTTTTAATATTTCCTCCAAGAACACTGGCTCAGAAAGGATAAGAAAGGACAGAGAAGGAGCAAGAGACACATGTGAGCTGAAAACAGAGAAGACAAGATGCTCAGGGTTTGCATTGTGGACTTTCTGAGACTAGGGAGAGGTGCTGGAGGAGAAAAGAGGGGGAAGGGGGGAAGGGAGAAAGGCCCAGGAGGCAGAGGAGGAGTAAAAACAACAGTTTCAGAAGGGACTTACCATCTCCTCCCCTATCCACTCCTCGCCTGGGTGTTTCTGATCTTGGTGCTTGATTCACCCTCAAACACCTTTTTTGCTTTGTCCTCCTCCCTCAACCTCAGGCAATTCCCCCTGCAAAGGTCTAGGCATCTTCCCCACCCCTTCCCTGCTCCCCCATTACTACCTACATCCAGACCCTCATCATCTGCCCCCTGGACGACCCCTTTGAGACTGGGCTCCCAGCCTCCAGTTCTGGCATTCCTTGATCTTCTGCCAGGTCCTTCTACCTGAGCCTCTGACTGTGGTCTCCCATCGCCTAGAGAATCAAGTCCAAACTCCTCACCCTGCCACTGGAGGCCCTTTGCAACCTGGCCCCATCTTTCTGCCCTCTCACCCTTCCCTATCCCCATTAACTCAGGGCTCTTTCCCTTACTGGATTCAGGTTTCAGCTTAAATGTCATTGAGCGGAGAGGCCTTCCCTGACCATGCTCTCCCAAAGAGCTCACCCCCTTACCCTCCTTCAGCTTTCCCCTAAGCACTTAGTACCAGCACATACATACTATATTGGTTACCTTCTGCCCCCTACCCTAGGAAAGCACCACCAGGGCTGAGAGAACTGCCAGCATCTCACAGATACTTGATGCTTGTTGAATAAATGAAGGACTACCCTGCCACCCCACAGCTGTGCTCATAACTACCACTACCAGTGACACTTCACAGCATCCCTGATGGACCTCACCCTTTATCTATTGATGGCCTTTGCACTTCAACTAAAATGGGAAACTTGACCCATCTCCAGTATCATCTCCAGGCATACCTCGAATCCTCCTATAATGGATTGTTTGTAAAGGGCTGGTATTTCCCTCCTGGCTGTGGTATCCTTGAATGAGAAGGAAGGGCCTGTGTCTTATTTACCTTACCCTTCCCGCCCCCCCCCCACAGCTGGTACCAAACCGGGTACATAGTAGGTGCTAAGTAAATACGTCTCGAGCATAGCAAAGAGGAAAGGAGAGCTGGATCCATCAAACATTTTCTGAAACTCACCTACCCCAAGTCAAACTTTGGGATGGCTGAGGCCCTGCTACACACAAAGCACCATGCTAAATGAACTTCTGCTGTGCCAGGTCCTGCACTGGGAGAGCCGCTAATCTGTGCCAGGCTCCAATCTGAAAAAGCACTGACAGGTTTGGATGGGCTCCCACTGTGTGCCACCTATGAAGGGAGAGCCCAAATCTGCGCATGGCTTTATGCTGAGAGGGCACCTACTGTGTGCTAGGTCTGGAACTGGGCGCTGGGACACAAAGGTAACTCAGAGATAGCCCCTGCCTCCAGGCACCTCATAATCAGCCTGGGGAGAGCAGTAGAAGGGAGAGGAAGGGGAAGAAGGAAAGCACAGGAGAGATGAATAATAACTATTTATTCTGGGAAATTCTGAACGCGCGTAGGGCCATCTGTGCACACAGCTCGGTGCCCGCACCTCACCAGCAAGGCCCAGCGCAGCAACCCAGCGTGGCTCTGGGGGCAGCTGGGCCTTCCATCAACGTGTCCACACGGAGGGGAAAGTGCCCGGCGTCCTTGCCACCAGCCTTCCACCCCCCCCCCCCGTCACCCGCCAGGTGGACGGGCAGGAACTCTTCTAAAAATACAGCCAACGTTTGGCTCCCTCCTGCTGGAGCTGAGCTGGCCGCTTCTCGGGCTGGAGGCTGCTTAGAGACCAAGACACTGTGGGCAGCTCCTGGAGGTGCCCCGAGGATGGGTGAAGGGCACTGCCGGGCCAGGCAGACTGCTGGGCCAGGTAGACTGCGGGGCCTGTGGGAGGCTGAGAGGGGCCCAAGGATGGATCTGCCTGAGGGGTGAGGGTGGGACCCAGATAAAGGCCCACTGGGGCAGCCCAGCCCAGCTGCACAGAGCAGGCCCCGGCTTTGCCTAGTTCCCTGCAAAGCAAGAGAGAGCCTAGGCCCAGATAGAGACTTGCTTCTGCCCTTGACTTGGCCCTGACCCTGACCCCAGACTGCACCCTGACTTTCATGAGGCCTCCAGTCCCTTGACTGAAGCTCTTGGAGGATGCTAACTCCATCTCCCTTGACTCAGAAGCAGACAGGGGTAGGTGCCTCTCTGGAAAAGGAGAACACTGTGCAGCCTGCTGGGCAGTGGAGCTTTAAATTCAATGGCCTGGGAGAGAAAGTAGAGGACTTTGTATTTAATGATAAAATAATAAAAGCAATAATGATAACAGCTAGCATTTATCAAGCACTTACTGCATCAGGTACAATTTTAAGCGCTTTACATGTATTAATCCTTTTATTTCTTATAACACCCCCATTTTACAGTCAAGAAATAGAGGCACAGAGCAGTTACGTGACTTTTCTAAAGTCACGTAACTGGTAAGTAGCAGAGCCAAGACTCAAACCCAGGCCACCCGGCTGAGGAGGGCCTGGGTGTGCCCACCACACCGGAGGCAGGAGCTCAAAACGTGTGCAAGGTCCTGTTCCAGTACAACACACTCACACCACCTCACAATCTCACATTCTTCCTCAGAACAAAGCTATCAAGTGATTTTTCTGACCCCAGTTCTAGAGGTATAAAAATCAGAACTCCGCAAGGAAGAGTGACTGCTAAGACATTCAAATTGGCATTCAAACTTGGATTTTTAAATATAATCTTTCCTGCTGATAAAATACATATCCACTAAATAATATAGAGAGGAAAAGTAATAATGCTTATTACCATCCAGAAAAACCAGCTAGCATTTTGGTATAGATCTTTCTGGTCTTTTCTCCACCTACAATTTTTTTCCCCCAATATCATTTGGGTGCTCTGTAACTCACTTGACACATCCTAAAAGTTGGGCAGTTACAGTGTGGCTGACCTTTAAGCCCATCTTTCCACACTCCCAGGTAAACCAGATTTCAGAAAGGTGAAGTTAGGATGGACATGGCAACCTGCTTCTTGGCTTGGCTGAGTGAGCCGGTCTCTGAGCCTGGGAGGGGCTGTGCAGCCTGCTGGGCAGTGGAGCCCAGAGGCTCGGGGCCTGAGACAGTGGCTCAGCTTGTGTCCTCCAGTCCTTGTCACAATTGGCTCTGGTAAAGGCAAGATCCTCCATGAGGTTCGTTGGCCTGTTTATTTTTAAGGACTATCTTGATGAAAACTTGGTGTTTCTACTGCTGCAGAAGAAACTACAGCTTTGGGGAAGGGAGGTAGTACAGCTCATGGGGGGTGGATCTCATGAGCAACCACACGCTCTCACCTGCCATTTACACACTTATCCCCTTGGGCACATTGTGGAGTGGGGCTCTGATGCCACAGAGAGGGGTGGGGGTGCGAAAGTGTGGGTGAAGCATGGGGAAGCCTCTGCCTGTAGGCTGGGCTGAGAGGTTTCCTAAGCATTAGCCAAGGCAGCACGAAATAAACAAATAATGGCACTCAAAAACCCAAAAGGAAAACTTTCCGGAGCAGGGCCCAGGAAAGAATGTCTACAGCATGCAACTTGGAGGTATTGGCAGAGGGGGCGATGGGGAAGGAGTGGCTCACTGGAGGGAGACAGGCGGGGTGGGGGGGTAGGGATTGCTCTGTGGAAGGAGAGAGCTGAGGGGGGGGAATGGCTCTGTGGAGGGAGATAGCTGGGGGGAGTAGCTCTGTGCAGGGAGACAGCTGGGGGGAGACAAAGCAGGCCCAGCTGTGTGGTGTCACTCTCCACCCCTGCTGTGACTCTCGCAGCCCTGAGGCAGGACACAGGAGTCCTTCAAGTGTCAGTGCCTATGAGCAGAAGCTGGGACCGGTGAGCCCGAGCTCCGTAGCACCCTCAGAAGGGAAGGACTAACATAACCCTGAGTTCCCGGAGAGGAAGAGGGCACCAGGACAAGGACATGGCCACAGGAGGGACAGCAGGTACCTGGGGCTCCTTGGGCTGGGAGCAAGGGCAGCGGGACAGAAAGAAGGGGCAGCAGACACCCAGGGTCTTTGGTTTCTCCTTCCTCTCCTTTGTCTTCTCTTCACACACCTGGGGGTGGCCATGTGACTGCTGGGGGACCAAGTGGCCAGCGCCCAAGGCATGACTTCTGTCCTACTTACGTTGGCACCGCCAAGGCTGGGCTCGAGCAGATTAATGAGGCCACGGCTGAGGCCCCACATCAGGGGACTGGCCTTGTTTCTAGGTGACCAGGTACTTAAGCCTAAATTAACTTTGACTACCCTTTGTGCTCTCCCCCTTGGGCAGGGCAGGAGGAGGGGCAGGGGGAGGAGGAGGAAAGGGGGGAAAGGAGAGGAGGAAGAAGAAAAGGGGGGGGGGGAGAGAAGGGGTAGGAGGCCAGCAGGGGAAGGAGGGAGCTAGGAGGGAGGGAGTGGAGGGCACTGGGGAGGGGGGGTGCATCTACAGAAGGGCGGTTTTCGGGGCAGGAAGAGTGAGGCTGCCCAAAGCTGCCCCCCTCTCAGACCTTTGTAAGGGGGCCCTCCCTTGTGAGGAAGAATGAAGGGGCACACTCTTTCCTGTCAGTTAGCCACGTTGGCTCACAGACTGTGAGAGCAGCTCTGACCACCTTGCTTTACAGGTGCTGAGATAGGTTCAGGGAGGGAAAGTGATGTTCCCAAGGTGACAGGGTAGGGTGTGGATGACTGGAACCCCGGTCTCTGGACTCCCAGCCCAGGGCTCTTCCTGCTGAACAACATGCACACTCAGGGACAAAGCCTAGTCAGCCCGCAAACCCAACTCCAAGAGCCCCTCCTCCAGGAGTCTCCTCAGGGGTCCAACTGACAGGCTGAGGGTCGGCTGTGATCGTCTCCCCTGCTGGCCCCAGACAGCAACTCTTTCCAGCATCCCTGGGCCCCAGCTCCCAGCACAGAGCAGGCCTGAATGAATGAATGAATGGGCTCAGTCTTACTGTCACACAAATCCTGTCACTCTACCTCACCTTAGCTCTGTGACCACTGGAGAGTTTCTCAGACTCTCTGAGCTTCAGTGTTCTCATCTGTGAAATGCATCCTTTGCAGAGTTGGAAAATAAATCATACACTGACTGAGCACCTGCTGTGGGGCAAGCAGGCTCTGCCATAAGCACTGGGAATCAACAAACATAGCTCAGGCAATGAATGAACATTCATTGTGATGAGACCTAGGAAGGAAAAAGCCCAGGTGCGATGGCAGGAAGTAGTAAGCACAGGGATTCTAAATTGAATGTGATGTTCAGGACAGTTTCCCTCAACAAGGGAGCATTTAAAGCCAAGACAGAGGATGAGAAGGGCCAGACTGGCCTGGTGCAAGTCGGGGCCGGGGGAGGGAGGCTGAGGATGTCACATGGCGCTGAGATCTACAGGGACAGTGACGTCGGGGGCCAAGCAGGGGCTTGCATCATATCCTAGGAGCAAGGGTGAGCTACGGACAGCTTTAAGCAGCAGGCGTCACGACCCAGTTTGTTTTTGAAAAGAGCACTGTAGACAACATGTGTGGAGCAGATTGAGGGATGATGACCAGACAGAGGCAAGGAGAACCATTTGGGTGGCAACTGCAGGGACCCAGGAGAGGCTGGTGTCAAGGGGTAGAGAGAAGAGAACTGACCTGGACATGCCCAGAAGGTGAAATCTGCAAGCTGGGGTGATGGACGGGACATGGCAAAGAAGAGGTGGGCAGGGAGGTTTCCAGCTTGTGGAACTGGACACCTGAAGGTGCTGGTTGCTGGGGGACTGGGTGCCCTTGAGGCATCCCGAGTGGGGATCTGGAGCAAAGCATGGGAGGTGTGGGTCTGAGCACAGAGAAGCGATGAGCAAGGTGTGGCCCTGGAAGAGCGCATCTGGAGGGAAGTACAAGGAGGGAAGCTGGGAGAGTGACTGGCTTGTATGAGGAAGACGGCTGTGTCCTCTGACCTGGAAGCCACAGCTAGGCCTCTCTCCTCAGGGCTGTCTCTGCCATCAGACTGCCTTGTGGCCTCCCTCCTCAGTCTGACTGCTATGTCCAGTCCTGGTCTCAGAAAACTTCCCTGGTTTCCAGAGAAGGAAAGGGGCCTCCCGGGAACAAGCGTGCCCTGCAGGCACGAGGAGGAGGAAGGACACCCTCTCAGCTGGGGGACCAGAAGAGGGTTCCTAGAAGAGAGGCCATGCCAGGGGCTTTCCAAGGCCAGAGGACTTGAGGAGGCCGAGATGGAGGGAGCGGATGCCTGCAGGAGACTTGGCCCCTTGCTGTGCTCGCCCTGCTTCTCTAGCTTGCCTTGCCTCTGAGGTTTGGGATTCCAGCACCTCCACTACCTGAGGAGTCCTGGACTGCAGGGCTGTGTTTCCTCCTGCCTGCACCGCCCAGAGCCCAGAGGCCAGCATCAGGGCCAGAGGAAGGGCTCAGTAAGGAGTTTTGAGCAGGGGCAGCACTGAGTGACCCTGGAGATCCACACTCATCGGGATCACAGGAGGGCATGCCTGTGTCCCAAGAGACAGGTACCGGAGGCTTCACCTGATTCCTGTGAGGAGGCTGTGCGTGTGCACATGCATGCACAGAAGCACATGTGAACACACTTGCACACACACAGACACACACACATGTGCACAGATAGAAACCAGGTACAGACCCACAGAGGGACACACTAGATCAGGCCCACACAAAGGGGCACTCCGACACACAAGTAGAAGTGCAGAATGGACAAGTGCATGCAGATGTGCACACACCTGTATGTACCTGCACTCGATGGTGGTGTTTTAGACAGTGTAGGCTGGGTAACAGACAGAGGCATCACCCACCCAGGCCCGCAGCCCCGAGGAGCCCTCCACAGCCCTCGGCAGAGTGAGGGGTGCCCAGGGTAAGCCCTGAGCGCACTGATTTGCCGAGGCTTGGGTGAACACGTCAGCCCGCCAGCCAGCTGCCTCCCCTCCTAAAATAGCAGCCGTGGATAAGTGACAGCCCACCTGGCTAATGGCAGGGCCTGGCAGGCGCTGTCGTCAACCTTGCCAGCAGCATGAGAAGGGGCATGCAGGAGGTGCGGGGGCTGGGCCGGCCCGACAGTTCTCTCCCGTCCACATGCACCGAGAGGCACATGCGTGTACACAGGCGGCAGGCACACATACGCATGGACAGATGCACAGCACTGCATACCCAGAGGGACCCAAATCCTGAGACACAGGCACTCACCAAGAGGCCCCACACACCACCCAAACCCAGAGCCATAGACATGTGGCCAAGCATGCTCACACTGACCACACCCCTGGAGCACAAGTGCACTTACAGACATGGTGCACATCATATGCATCTCCAGGCACAGGTATGCATACGGCAGCCACAGAGCTCACGCACCCATGCTCAAACACACCCGCACACACACAGCACACGTGTGTGCAAAATGATGCACATATCAAAGCACACATATGCACAGGCACCATAACAGAAGGTCATAACCCCCTGGCACATGCTGTGCATACAACTGACAGATCACATCCATGAAGGCATTTAGGACCAAAGAGATACACATTTGCACGCGTGTATACAAGCACTCACATCCACATCCACAGAGTATTCACCCACCTTTCTGGCTCAGTTAGGGTTCCCACAACATCCCCTCCCTCCTCCACATCGCTGCACACACACACACACACACACACATCCCCACCCCGCGGCCAACAGGGCTTTTACCCATCAGGGGTGGCCGTGGCCATGGCCAAGGCCTGCAGGAGAAAGGCTCAGGGCCCAGGCTGGATTCTCAGAACGGGTAGGTGACAGTGCTGAGAACAATACCTCCCAGGTCCCCGGATCCCTCAGCAGTAGGGCCAGGGGCATCTGGAGGGCGTTGCAGGGGAGGCGCCCTGAGCCTGGCACTCTGTGGCACCTGGCCTGGCAGGGGCAGGGTCCTGCACAGCTCCGAAACCCGCCCTGCCCAACACCACTTCCCTGGTCAGAAAATGGGCAAGCTAAGGAGACGAAGCGGGGGAGGGGGCCCTTGAAAGAGAGGGTTGGGGGTGAGGAGCAGGCGGGCATGATTGGTGGGAAGGACCGCTCTGGCTGGGGACTGGGGAGAGGTGCTGCGTAAGCAGAAGTCCAGAAGAGGAAAGTTACTTAGGAAGATTAAATGAGTCAGTGTAGCATCTCACCAACGGCCATTTAAATGACTCAAAGCGTCAATTGTGAAGCCGGCACAATTTACCCTGACGGCGGCATTCCAAACACACACCAGAGAGAGGCAGAGATGCTGCTAACTCCTTCCATGCCAGCCCGTGGGCAAACAGGCTTTTCCTCCCAGAAAGGCTGGCCCCAGGGCCACGGCCACAGCCACGCTGCTCCTGCAGGCAGTGTATTCTGCAGCCAAGCTGCATCCTTTCAAGGCTTTGAGAGATTCCTAGAAGAACCAAGGAAGTCCCAGCTTCCTTGGGGGGAGGGGGGCACACAAACCTGAGGAAGATGGGGGGGAGGGGGATTCAAAGCTTCTGCAGGTGCTCCTGTCACTCAGGGTACATATACACATGAAACAGCTGGTGTCTGAGATGGTGATGGTGGCAGTGGGCAAGGAAGAGACGAAACAAGATCAGCCACAAGCTGACAAGTGATAGCACTCGCTGGTGTGCATTTGGCAGCTTATTGTTCCAATCTTTTGCATTTTTGGAAATTTTCAGAAATAAAAGTTTTTTTACAGCTTTGGATCCCTTCTCTCAGAGCTGGCATTCATTCTCCATTGGCTCACGTAATCACTCATTTGTTCATCAACTTTCTCTGAAGCCTGCCCTTAGAGACAGCTCATCATCCAGTGGGGAGACTGTCCCTGGTGTGGACAGCACTGTCCGACCTGCATCACACCTTGTGAGGTCACTGCTCATGGGGATACAAGAAGAGAGAGCCCCATAGAGCGGTGGGCCCTCGATATGCCCTGCAGGGAGGAGGAAGAAGATGACAACATCCCATCCAGAAAGATCAGCAGGCTGGCTCCTTTGGGGAGCGGATGTTGTTTGGTAGCCTGAGAAAAGGGGAAGGAGAGGGGGTGTAGGGGGGCTGGTGCAGTAGTGGGTGGCCATGAGGGAGAGCAGAGCCTCTTCCCTGGGGATGGGGGCAGTGTGGGGGCAGAGAGAGGAGAGAAAGGGAACTGCCACGTGCTGAGCATCGTGCTCAGACTGGCTTGGGCCCATCGTTCACGGCCCTGGGAGGGGCACAGGATGCCCATGTCATGGATGTGGAAACTGAGGCTCTGACAGACAGGCCCCAGAATAAGGCTGGGTCAGGTCTGGAACCCTCATCTCACTAACTAGGGCCCTGTGTTTTTGCTAATAGGGAGAGAAAGCAAGGGCTGCACTGCAGGGAACTTTCTGGGGGTGGGGGTGGCTGCTGCATGAAGGCAGGGGCCATGTGGGTAATTCCAGTGCTGAACCACCTGGCAGGCTCTGTAAACACTTGTGGAATGAATGGAAATGAGAGGCCGCTGAGGGCATGGGGAGCTCCTGGGTGGGGGTGGGGGGAGCCTGAAGGTAGGAGGGAGTGTGTGGAGGGGCCCCGAGGCCACAGGATCTGCTCCTGAGCTGAGCCTATGCTCGCTGAGCCCATTTCAGAATCTCTGAGAAGTGGGGGAGCAGACAGGGTGGCCCAGAATCCCATGTCCAGCCCCTCTGTCCTCCTCATCCCCTGGACACAGGCCTGCCCCTTTGGTCCTGCATGGCCAGCGCTGCTTCCTGGTGCACCAGCCTCTCCCCCACCCAGTGATGGCCAAAGTGCCCAGGGAGCGAGTTGTTCCAAGGGCCCTCCTAGCTCAGGACCAGCTGGGGAGTAGAAATGGAGGGGGCAGAGTACAATCCCCCAGAGAGGAAAGGGTGCCAAATTGGCCTTTACCTGGGAACCATGATGCCCTTTTCACAGCCACCTCACTTTGGGGCTGTGGGCACCCAGAGCTGGAGCTGGGCACCTGGAGATGACCCAGTCTCAGTGCTTGTATCCCAGGCATAGCAGCTCTGACCGTCCTCCCCACGTGCTGCTGGTTTCTGCAGACAACTGGTGCACTGCGTGCCCTGGACACAGAGGCGGTCCATGTGCAATGCATGTGCACACGTGTGCACCTCTACACACACATCCGCATGCTGCTCCCCTGTCCCCAAGGACCCACCATCCCCTCCTTCAACAAACCTGCCCGGCTCAGGCCCTGGGCTGAGGGTTAAGGGACACACAGAAGCAAGCAGAAAAGGGACCTCGGCCTGAATTTCAAAGTCTGAAATAGCCCACCACAAATTATCTTTGTTCTGACAGGCTGATTAGCATAATTATCCCATCAGAGGGAAAAAAAAAAAACAGGAGAGAGAGGATGAGGACAGTGACAGAGAGAGAGAGAGAGAGAGAGAGAGAGCATCTCGAGGAGCAGCAGCCCAGAAGAGTGAGCAGGGATGCCCACCTGGCCCCCAGGCAGTGTGCAGAGGGGAGTCTCCTTCCCTCTCAGACTCCCACAGCAAAGCAGGTGCAGGGTGGGCTTTAGGGGCCCCGTCTGTAAAACGGAAGGGTAGGACAAAGAGTTCAAGGTCCCACCAGCTCTGACATTAATGCACCTAAACGGCGGCGCTGGGATGTACTAGACAAAATAATTCTACTGAAGGATGCCAAGACCCTTGCATCAAGGTTGTTCTGCTTTAACACAAGGCACAGCTTAGCCCCGAGCCTCCCTTGTAAAGAGCCCAGGTCTGTGTGCTCCTGCTCTGTGCCAGGCGCAGTACTAGGGCCCCCAGGATCCAGCAATGAACCTGACAGGCAGCTGGCCTTGCTCTAGGGGAGCTCATGGCCGGGAGAGACCCAGCTAGGCAATTCCAATACACCCTTAACTAGTGTGAGAGCAGCAGTATAGGGTGCTCTGGGGATGCAGAGAAAGGACCCCTGATCCAGACTTGCTGGGGGGAAGACATAGAAGGGTTTCTAAAGGAAGGGAGACCCAAGAAAGAACTTGAGTGAGACACAGGAGTTGGCCAGGAGGTAGAGGAACAACTGACCCTGGCCCTAGTAATTTCAGACAGCCATGACAGATGTCTGTTGGTCTCTAACCACCCAGCCCCTTCCTCTGAACAGGTTCACGGTATTTGTTTCTCCTCCACAACTCGATCTTTGCATGCAGGCACTCTCCTAGTTCTCTTCCATCTCCCACAGTCCTTAGCACAGTCCTGGGCACACAGCTGACTTAATTAATTCTCACTGAATGGAAGTGCTACACCTAGTACATTCCCAGGATGGAAAGTCCTGGGTTAGGGCGCCTGCTGCTTCTTCCCACCCTTCTTTCACCTGCAGCAAGGTACGGGAGGTCAGTCGCGGTGCCATACCCACTTTTCAGGACAGGGCTGAATTGATGTATCGAGCTACTCAACCTTCCAGCTTCTGGGGAAAGAAGTAAGGGAGGGGAAAGAAGGCCAAGCAATGCAGGCTGTGCTAGAAGACCTGGGAGTCCCGAGCCAGAGCTCTGGACACGTCTGCAGCACCAATGAAAGCCTTCTCAGGCTTTGTCTTCTACAGTTATCACCGTAATCCTGTAAGTTATCACCGTAAACCTCCGAGGCCTGGTTGATAGAAAAGGAAACTGAGGCTCAGACAAGTGACCTGCCCATGACCTGCATAGGGTGAGTAGCAGTGCCTGGACATAAGATTATTCATGTCCTTTCTACTACACATCTAGCCCCCAGCAGCTACCCCACATTCTATGACCAGTGCAGCCCTAACCAAGATGAACAAAATCAAACCCCAAGCACCATTTTGAAAAGGGGAGATAGGGGTGCCTCAAGACCTCAAAGGGGTCTGACCAAAGTCCTATGCTGGGGTCCCACAAGGAAGGCCACACAGCTCTGAGCTGCCATCATCACACCCCAAGCCCGTTAGCTGACCAGTTTCCTAATTACGGTTTCTACATGCTGCTAATTCTCCCAATTATAAGACAAGCACCTGCCGATCCTGTTAAGGTTTATCACGCAGCAGAGCTGCAAAAGTGACAGCTGGATCAAAGGGCTGCAGCACTGTGGAGTGAAAAGCATGTGGTCCAGCAGAGAGGAGGCTCAATTCTCATCCCAGATCTGCCCCCTGAACTCAAAGATGACTCTGGGCAAGCCACTTAACCACCCCAGACTTCTATTTTCCTCATCTGTCAAATAAAGGAGTTGAATTATGTGGTCCCCTCAGTCCCCTCCAGGCTGAGCCTTCGAGGAGCCCATGATTCGTGTTTCAATTAAAGTTCACCAGGCTGTCTATCAGAAAATTTAATGACTCTTCAAAGTTGACCAAAGCAGGCAAAAAGATTATGAATGTAATTTCATTGAAATGGGAAAAGATGAGAAAAAGCAAGCAAGTAGCATCTTAGAGAGGCCACGTTTACCAGCACACAGTGAGTCACTGCATTTGTGTGGCAGGGAAGGAAGAATGAAATTGGATTCTCTGGAGCTCACATGGGCTTGTCTTCCCAGAGCCTGGGAGAGGACTGGCTCTAGCCAGTGACCAGGTGGCCTGATGGGGCCCCTTGGGGTTAATTCAAAGTGGGGGCGGGGATGAAGGAGGGAGGTCCCAGGACAATGTAGATTAAGCCAGGCTACAGGAGGAATTTATGACAACTGCAGTCAATTTTCCATTTGACCCAAAGGCCTCCAGACCTGCTGGGATTTGGCTCTCAGAGACTCTGAGATGCTTTATATTGAGTGCCAGTGGGAATTTTGGTCCCAGGGAGGCTAAAGGTCCTCTATGGAACCCAATTCCCTAAGAAACATTGAAAAGAGGGTAAGTGAAGTAAAAATACTGTTTGTTTCCCAATTTACAGGCAATTACACATGATTTATAGCCCAGCCTGCCTCTTGCACAAGCAGCTCTGTAATTTACAAGACCATAAAGTTGGGGGCGCCCATGCTCCTGCCACTATAAATCTGGCCTGGATGGTTACTCGGGGTGGAAATGATTAATCTGCCCTTCCAGGGATGAGCTTACAGGGTGCTCGATTTGCCAGGGTAGCCTTGTGCTGAGCGGCACTTCTCAGCCCACCTGGAATATGTGTTTTACTCTGGAAGAGAAATATGGCCAATGGCCCCAAGAGGCAACTGGGCTCTGGGTCATAAGGTATATCTAGCTGAGAGGTGCCAGCCAAGGGTGCCGGTCCAGCCCATTGTACATGGATGTGCACCTTTTCCTCCTGAGCGATCACCCCAACCCCTTTCCACAGGCCCAGTTTTGCATCAGCTGAGACAGCTCAGTCTCAAGCCTCAAGCAGAAGATGGAACCAGAGAGAGGCTACTAAGCAGGTGCCAGACACACAGTCCATGGTTTGGCCTGGACTAGTGCTAAAGACATTGCCAAACCAATGGGGACCTTAGAAGATTGAAAAGCACCATTGCCAGGGCACAGGCAGGACTGGGAGGTCAGCAGCAGGCTCAGCCTGTGGTCACGCTTTGTTTGGCTAAGGCAGGGGATCACCACTAAATAGCCTTTGAACTTCCCACAGTTTGTTAGCTCTACCTGGGTGTAAAGGTGGGAGGAAATTCCTAAGTTGAAAGGCCCAGTTCCTAATCTTTGCAGAAGCCCTCTCTCACTTCCTCATGAAGCTGGGTGGCTCTGGCTTTGTGGACTCAGTGGCAGCTTATTTTCCAGGATCTCCTTCATCAGAACCTTCCTCCAGGGTCCAGGCCATCCACCTCTGGCATTCTCACCTTCATTGGGATTCTGATTTGCAGGACTTAGGCCCAGGGAAGGTAAGAATGGTAGACCCAGGCATGGTGAGCCTCTCATCCATCCATCCATTCAACAAACACTTATTAAGCACCTACTGTTTGCCAGACACTGTGCTTTTTTTCCAAGAATACAACAATTAAAAAGATGAATGGAATCCCTGCCTGCTTAGTAGGTGAGAAGGGCAAATAAGCTGATGATAATAATCGCTAATGTTTGTTGACTTTTTACCAAGTATCAGGTCTTGTGCTAAGGCCCTTGTATAATCTCCTCAGGACCCCCAGTAGCTGCTGTTATCTGGCTACATAGCTAGCTGAGGAGAAGCTGGGGTCTGAACCTGGGCAGGCTGATGCCAGGGCCCACCCTATTAGCCACTAGGCAATGAGGGCAGAGTTTGATCAGTGCCCTGACAGCACAGAAGATCTTTCCTAGTCCTTACTTCTCTTTCCCAGTCCTTACTTTTCTTCCCCAGCTCCAGGTCCTCCCTTCCCCACTGAGAGCTGGGAGAGCTGGGGCTGGATGCCCAGGCCTGGGTCCTTTCTCCTGGGTCCCACAAAGCCCTAGAGAGTGCCTTTGACTCCACTGCTCCCCCTCCATGCTCAGCGGGGCCTGATTGCCCTCTGCCTGGGAGTCACTCCACAACATAGAGCTCAAGGGCCCATGAGAGTTGTTGGAAATAAGGAGCGGAGACTCGTGGGTCAGCTAGTTCCTGCTGGAAGAGCCAATGCCAGGAGGCAGAGTCACAGCCTATGGTCTGGGAAGTGGGAGGTGACAGGTCCAGAGATAGAGAGGAAGCAGGATGGAATACCAAGAAGGAAATCCAGACACACAATAGACTGAAAAGGGGGCAGGGGGTAGTTCCTAGGCAATGCTCATAAAAGCTATTTGGTCAGACATGATGGGCATATGGGCTAAGGAGATGGGCTTTGGTGCCAGGGGGCCTGGGTTAGCTCAACTTTGCCACTTATTACTTCAACTCTCCAAGGCTCAGTTTCCCCATCTGTCAAACGAAGATAATAATGGCAAAAATATATGCTTGCTTGAGAATTTATTGAGATAATGGATCTAGGATCCATAGTAAGCACTCAATAAATAGTAGTAATCACGCTGATAGTAATGATGATTTTTATTCATCTAGCAAGCATCTCTTGAAGTCCAGGACCCAGGCAGCTGGCAACACAGAGCCAAGGTCAGCATCGCCTTTTTGTGGGTTGTCCACCAGGCCCTCTTTCCCACTGAAAAGCTGAGCTGGCTGCCCACCACCACCCCATACTCCCTCCCCTGTCCCAGACATCCTCATCTATATCTGTCTCTTGCAGGCAAGAACATCCCTGGAAACTTCTATCATGGTCCATGGGAGGTGTTATTTACTGCTCCACAGTTTCCCCAGCACTTTTGTGCTCTCTTTTTCTCTCTCTCGGCTTTCTCGGACTCTCTCTCTAGCTTTCTTTTTGCTCCCTTCTGTCTCTCTTTCTGTCTGTCTTCCCTCCTGCCCAATCATGACCACCGCTCTCCAGGTGAGGATAACTGGTGACACGTGTTCCCAGAATACGCACTGGAAAGGCTTTGTGATAAGGGTTGATTGCACATCCTTCCCCTAGGGACTGACACACCCCAAGAGCAGGGAACATTTTAACCTGCTTCCCCTCAAGCGTTGGGCAGCTAGGAGAGACCTTCACCCTGCTTTTTAAGCCCCCTGATTTGTAGATCCTCCCCCTCCTCTCATATGCACACGGATGCCCCCTCCCATCCCCAGCACTGGGACAGAGTGGCAGGAGCCACATCCTGCTCACAGCCTGGGAGTCTCCTCCAGCCACAGCCCTGGGAGGGGCCAGCTCAGGCCTTCTTGGGGCCCTTGCCGAGACATTCAGGCTGGTAACCTGGCAGCCACAGGACCCCATCTCCCCATCGGTGGGTGTCTCAGGAACAGGTGTGTCTATAGGGGCAGCATCAATGGCCCCAACCAGGAGGCACTCTCAGCTGTTGTTTGACAGTGGACAATTTGAGCAAACAGAATGACTCATCCTGGAGACAAAACCAAGGCAGAGAGCCTTTCCAACCCTCTCCCAAGGGAAGCAAACTAATTAAGTGGCCTCATCAGAGTACCCACTGTGGAGCCAGCCCTCACTCTCCACTCCCTCTGGCCCTGGCAAGGAGGCCAGATTAATGGAATTAACTGCAAATGCTACCCTCTCTTCCCCCAAATTATCTTGGCTCCCAAGACAAAGCAACCTTTCCAGAAAACCAGGCAAGCATCCTCCAGTTCCTCCTCTCGATTGGCACTGGAGACTCCCTTGCCAAGAGCCTCCTTGGGGACTGAGCAGTCCCCGCAGATGGCAGGAGCTGGTCAGAACAGGATCAGGGAGGAGGGGGAAGACTGGACCACAAACAACTCAAGGAGGTCAGGCCTGCCCCTTGGCAACTAGCAGAGGGGGCCGTGTCAAGTCATCTTCACTGCAGTGGGACCCATGTTCAAGTCTGCCAGCTGGAAACAGAGTTTTGATCTCAACACATTAACTCTCCACATGCACACACACACAATCATTGATAGACTCATTCATTAATTCAACATTTGTTGGCACCAACCATGCACCAGGCCTGCTTTTAAGCAGCGGACATACAGAAATGAAAATGCTAACACTGGAGTAAGTACTGGAGGAGAGCTGTGTGTAAGGCCCTGGGAGTCTGTGCTGGGAAAAGATTCACTATTTTCTGAGGGTATCAGAAGGGGCTTCATTCATAGTAGAGAAGACACTATAGGCACTAGAAGGATAAGCAGGAATGACCAAGGGGAGACACGGAGCTCACAGTTAATGTGCAACGAAGTCTTGGGTCCTGGCTACAGGACATAACACAAGTCTTCTCCAACCCATTCCAGGCATGGCACATCCAGAAATCTCCATGGAATGCTGTGAAAGTGTGGATTATAGAACTCTCTTGTGTGAGCTGAGACCAATTCAACCAACACAAACGGCGATCATATAAAGAATAACAACATGAAGGATCATAAAGTACCATTTAGGTAGGGGAAAATAGTTAGCACAAGCCTTCTCACTGAGGGCTGCAGGAAGGGAGAGGCTGACAGCCTGGGCAAAGATGCTTGATGAAGGGTGAGATATTTGCACAGTTACTGGTCATGTCACCTGCTGCCTCTTCCTTAGCAGCTACTTCCTTCTTATGCTGGTGCCTAGGGTTTAATAAAAAATGTATAAGGGTCGGGGTGACCGAGAAAATCTTATTAACTTCACAGTGTCTGTGAGTTGGAAAAAGACTAGTCTGTGTGATTGGAGCAGTAGAGGGTCTGTCTGTTCCCAAAACCTCCAATCTGACTCAGGATGTTGTTCCTATGGCTTTCACAGAGGGTGAGTGGGGTTACTTCACAATGCTAGGCCTGGCTACCCTCAAGAAAATCCTCAAACACCAGAGTCTGGTAGTTGAGACCCCCATACTCTGACCCAAACTACATTTCCAGCCTTTTCTGTCTCTCCAATACTCTCTAATCTAGCCAGACTCTCTCTCTCACAGTGCTGTTTTGAACACCATTGTAAGCTCAATTCTGGCACATAAATTAGACTTAGTAAATATTTTGTAGAATGAATAAAGATGGATGGGTGAATGAGTGGAAGGATGGGTAAAAGAGTGAATCCCTACCTCCATGCCATTGGCTCTGCCTGGAAGGCCCTGCCCATTCACCATGACTACCCAAACCCGGCTTGTATTTAAAAATTTGGCTCAGAACACTTTTCCCTCCAGGAACCTCCCTCCCAGCCCACTCCAACCCATGGAGGCCAGCTGTTCTGCTCAATCCCTAGTACTGGGTCTGCCATGCTCATTGGGAAATGAATCATGCCTTAACGCAACAGAATGCCCTGCAATGTCTCTTATATTTCTCTCAGTTTGGGTTTTGCGATTGATTTTTCATGTCATTGTTCCCCAAATATCCAACCACTACCATGAGAAGCAATGGTACCTGTATTTTGTTCCAAAACAGTCCTGGACCATTGGGCAAGTCCCAGTAGGAACTCACTAGGTGATGACATGATCATAAACAAGCTCTTGTTGTGGAGACCATGCCAAGCTGTGAGTGGCAACTATCTAAGTAAAGCAAAATTTGCCTAGCCTCAGCTCTGCTGCTGGGTGACCTTGACCAGCCACTTCTCTCTAGACCTCCAGGGACATGCTTGGTCTGGCTCTTCTGCAGCCTTTCTTTGGAGAACCTCCACTCATGGCTCTGGTGGGGCTGACAATTATGGCACTCATAGGGACACCAAGCTGGCAACTTAGCATATCATCCTTCTTGCCACAGAGATTGACCTCAGCATGGGAGCATGACCAATTCCAGGTCAATCTGGGGGTAGGGGGTATGCTAGAGCTAGCAGGGGACACCGTCTTTGGCATTTGAGGTCAGGCTTATGGTAAGGTACATGATTGGGTCTGATGACAGCCACCTTCACCACACGAATGAAATCCTATGTCGTAGAAGAGAACGAGGCTACATCTAATCTACACAGAAGCCAAGTCAAGCAATGGCATGGCTTTATCCCCTGGGTCCAGCCAAGTTCGAAGCCAGTCTACCCTAGACTGTCCACTTTTGAGGGCCTGCCAATTTCCCTTTTACTTACAATACTTTGAATGGGGCTTCTACAATCAAAAGAGTCCGGGGTCTAAGTTCTTAGGGGAGAAGGTGGAAGATGAACAAGTTGCTCTGCTTTCAGGAGTCCACAGGGAAAAAGTCTTATGCCTGCAAGTCTGAAGTCTCTGAGGGGTTCTAGGAGGCACTCATCGCATTCAGGTCGCATTGCTCCAATATAAGGCAGGCTCTCAGGTGGTCTTTCAAGGCCTTTAGCAGCTCTAACACTATGTTCAAAGACCTCTAGGTAGGTTATAGAGTAAAAACGCCTGGTACCAGCAGAGCCAACACCCTCATGCTCTCCCTGCAGCTGACACCCTCCTTCCTTCTGCTCTTCTTGCAGAGTCACATAATGCAAAGGGGACCAGTAGTCAAGAGCCCTGGAGACCCCCATTGGGAGGACAGAGCCCTGGAGACACCTGTTTGGAAGGAGTGGGAAAACATCTCCAGCTTACCTCTCTGCAACGTGTGTCTGCAGCAGAACCACTCCCCGGGGCCAGGCAGCAACTGTTGTTAGAAATCCCCTTTGCTAATTATTAAACTTCTCTGAACGGGGATGAATCACAGAGCCAGGCAGAAGGGGGCTTGAGGAGGCGCTGGCAATTTACTTAGCAGCAGTAGTCAGCCCAGCCGGGGCTGTGCGGAGGCTCCTGATCCTTCTTTGGCTTGGGCTCTGCCACGTGCTCAGCATCCCAATGAGGCTGCTATTTCTGAAGGAGAATCCACAGGGCCCGGAGCCCTGGGAAGTGCCTGTCAGAACCTCTCTGGGGCTAGAGCTGCCTTGAAGGCCCCTGAGGAACCTGGTCTGCCTAGACCCAAAGTTCCACAGGTCCTGCTGGCAGCCCTTCCTGACTTCAGGTGTAAGGCCTCTCAGCTTAGGAGCAAAGGAACAGGACCATCCTGCTCCTGCCGGATCCTGGACGAGGAACTACACTGAGATGCCATGATCGTGTCCCTCTGCTTCCCTGCAAAGAGGATGCAAGGGGTAGGAACAGGCTTTTGAGAAATGGCGTGGGCACTCTCCTAACAAGGCTTCCTTCCCACCGTCTTCACGGGTCCTTCAGACACCATTATTTTTCCCCCGGGCAGGCTGGGAAGTCCTGTTTAGGGAGCCCAGATGAGTGTAGAATGCTAGGAAAGAAAAATCCCCACATTTTGAGCACTTTCTCTGTGGTCCCAAGTACTTGGCTATGCCATTGGTAAAGTTTTCTAATGGAATCTGCCTAACAACCTTGCAAAGATAGATATTATTACTCCCATTTGACATACTAGGAGACTGTGGCTCAGAGCAGAAAAGTGACTTGCCCAAGGTCCTTTGGCTAGCTGGTGGCAGAGGCGGGACCCTGTTCCAGGTGACTCTTCCCTCCACACTGCACTAGAGGCAAAAGGAAGGGGTGGAACGTGTGTGTCCCAGGGAGGACTTACTGACACTGAAGGAACCACAGAGGAGTCTGGCCTTCCCAGTTGGTCCCGGGCCCTGGACCTTCACCATCACCATCAACTCTGAGCATGTACCAGGTGCCAACTGGGCTCTGGGAGTGCAACGACCTGAGGGCTCCCACTGTAGTTCCTTCTGAAGACAGTCAGGTATTATCAATGACATGTGACAGTCTGGTCTGTGCCCCAGGCAGACAGAAGAAAGGCAAATCACCAGGTGGATCCCTGTTTCGATCCTTGTAAAGTTTCCCACGCCTCTTAGAATAGCACACAAACCTCTCTGGGTCCCTTAAGGCCCTGCGGGAACTGTCTCCTGCCTACCTCTTCAGAGCCATTTCTTACTCCTACCTGCTCCGGCCACAGTGGCCTTCTCTCTTCTCTGGGGACATGCTTTGCTATGTCTGCACCCCAGGACTTTACTTGAGCATCTCCTTCCACCAAGAACACCCTTCCCACACTCTGCCTGTTCTAGCTCCTACTCTTTCTCCAGCTGTCTGCTTGGACGTCACTTCCTTTAGTGGGCCTCCTCTGAACTCCTGGGCCAGCCCTCCCAGAGCATGGACTGAGGGAAAGGAACCGTGTTCAGGTGATGTAGCAGGAGTTTGTGAGGCAGGGTGCCACATCCTCTGGGCTCACCTGGCTTCACCAAGCACAGTTGTGGTTGACTGTTCCCTCACGAGAGCTGAGCCCCACAGCAAGAGCAGGCCATGGAGTCTCTCTCCTTTCTCTGAATTTC
Organism: Tolypeutes matacus; assembly: GCA_026826555.1. Taxonomy (NCBI): domain Eukaryota; kingdom Metazoa; phylum Chordata; class Mammalia; order Cingulata; family Chlamyphoridae; genus Tolypeutes; species Tolypeutes matacus. The sequence continues at coordinate 30,644,961 of JAKSZT010053883.1, forward strand.
TGGAAGGTTACTCAGCTCCTCAGGAGCAACCAGACAGTGTGGGGTGATTTAATGCTTCCAGAGGTAGCCCTCAAGCAATAGGTCTTGGCCCATTTTTCTACCCTCCAGTGGGATAATTCTGAGGTCTTCTACCTGGTTCTTCAGAAGGCCTCAGTGGGACCGAACCCCAATTGCCCACAGCAATAACCACTTCATTATTTCATCGGCCTTTATCCCTTCCCTGACTCACTTTCTCCACTCCTTCACTCTATTTCCTCAAGTTTCCTCCCAAATAAACTACCTGCTCTCAAGTCTTTATTTTAGGCTCTATTTTCAGGACAACCCCCAAACTAAGGCAGTCACAGGAAAGTATCCTTTTATTTTAACAGTATGTATATATTTTAATGTGTACTAATTTAAATAGCTTAGGACAAGGCTAAGAAAAATCAGTGAGCCTATTGAAAGTTTATTTAAGGAAAATAATGAGAAGTAAATACTAGTACAGATGGCATGCTGATAAAGCAAAAATTGCGAAGGTAGAATTTAAATGATCAAAGTTTGGGAAGCTCTACCACAGATGAAATGAAATCTTCACTGGCGCACACTCCCAGGGCACCCTTCACTTTCTTATTTTTATAACATTCCTTACACCTGCAAATACTGAGTTCCCTGTCTGCTTCCTCACTGGCCTCTAGGATGTGTGAGCACGGAGCCCGTTTGTCCTGTTGCTTTCTGTATCCCAGCATGTAGCACGTGAGAAGGGCTCAATAATTAAATGTTGAATTGAGTGGAATTGAATTCAAAATTATCAGGAAGGTCTCCAAAAATAAGCACGATTTTCTTTGGCAGAAAGGGACAGAAGAACATCCCAAGCAGGCAGCAAAAGTAGGGAGACCTGTGGTATGTTCAGAGCACAGTGAGTTGTCCTATTTAGCTGGAACAGAGGGTTGGAGTGTGGGGAGGGGGAAGTGTGTGTGGTGGGATAGTCAGAGAGAAAGCTAGAAAGTGAAATGAGCCCTCAGATGCCAGCCGAAGGCATTTGGATGAATCCTTGTAAGTCAAGGGGAGGGATCTCCACCTCTTTCATTTTTTCATGATCTGGTCTCCATTTTCCCTAAGACAGAAGGTCCTACCTAGGAATGGCCTCTAAGAAATCTGTTTAAGAAATCTCATATTGTAGACAACTTTTTATAAGAATGTGCATTTTTCTGGGGAAAGGGTCCATAACTTTCATCAGATTCTAAAAGGGCTCTGAGATCACTCAAAGAGTGAGAAGCTCCTGGCTCTAGGGGAAAAGCCAGTTGGGCAGGGTCCTGCTAAGATGGTCCCTGCCCCCATGGGTCTTGAACCTTGACAGGAACAAGGGAAGGGTCCTACCTAGTAAGCTCAGCCACTATCCAGACTCACAACCACCCGGACTGATAATCAGGACTCAGGGAATGTGCAATCAACTGCATCTCAAGAGTATGTGGATGGTGGAGAGAAGGATCCAAGGTTCCTGGATCTCCCTGACCCTCCCTCCTTCCTGGTCACCACCTTGGCCTGAGTTAGAACAGCCCTTGACTCCCGTCCATTCATACCAACCCCGTACCAAAGCACCAGGACTGTCCAGTGACCTCCTCCACGAGCCCCACTTCAGGGGTCAGACTGAGCAACCCCCAACCCAATCACTCTCACTTCCTAAGCTCATCTCTTCTGGCTGAAGGGTCTCTGGCCACAGGTCACAATCACTCATCCCTCTGTCCTGAGCCGAGCCCAGCAACTGGCAGAGATCTTCAAAGTCCAAGTGAGTGTGACCAGCAGCAATTGTGGAAAGTCTGCAATTTGTTCTCCCCAGGGGAGAGTCAAAGGCTGCTAGCAACTCCCTCCTCTCCCCTCAGGAAGCCAGCCCTCCTCATCCCTGTGGTGTTGGAATCCAGCAGATGTGGATTCAGATCCCACCTGGGCCATTTACCAGCCCTGTGCAAATTACTTCCTCTTGAAATCTTCATTTCCTAAGCTCTGAAATGGGATTAATAATCTTTACCTCACTGGGTCTTTATAAAGTAACAAATGAAATCATGTCCGCCTTTCCCAAAACAGATGCCATCGTTTTAAAGGTTTGAGACACTTGTGTCTCCCTCTTGGAGATGCATGAGATTCATTATGGTGTCAAAGGTTCTGAGAATCTGTGCATAAAAGAAACCTCTTTCACTCTGTTTGACCCAGTCCTGGACCACGGATACCTTTTTTTTTTTTTTTTTTTTTTTTTTTACCGGGAGGTACCGGGGATCGAACCCTGGTCTCTCCATATGGTAGACGGACGCCGAACCTCTTGAGCCACGTCCATTTCCCCCACGGATACCTTTAATCTGAGAGCACCAGCCCCATTTTGTGCACAACTGGCTAAAAAGCTCTGAGCTACTACATGTAAAGAGGAGCTTAGTGCCTGGCAGGCAATAGATATTCAATTAACAGCCTCTCTCTCAGACACATGCCCCTTCAAGAGGCAGATACAAAAGATGTGGGAAATTAAGGTAATAGAGCCATCCCGAGCCTCCCCTTGACCTTTCCTGTAACAGACTTGAAGGTCCTTTCAGGAAAGGCCAAGGGCTTCCTGGGATCAGCTGGCTGATTCTGTGGAGGCGGCCCTGCCCAGTGAAGGGGGTGGGTGAACCCTGCCAGATTTGAATGCTTCCCAATTCTCCTGAGGATTTCTCTTCTGACAGCCGAGACCCACCCACCCATTAGGAGGGATCAGTGGTCAGAACAGTGAGATGACAAAATCAGTCAGAAGGAAATAAGCCGATAAACAGAGCCTACCCACTCCCAGAGCCCCCAGGGCCCCATTTGGAGCCAGGTCCAGGGGCGGGATCTGCGTGGATGGCGCCTCCCTGCAAGGCCACAGAGACCCAATGGGGCTGCTCTTCGAAGCTCCCAGGCCCGTCTCCACAGCTTCCCCCTCCCCGGCCATGTCCACTGATTACGGCAGTGTTCCCTACTACAGCATAAACGAATGCATTATGTCTTTGTTATGCTAATGTCATAGCGCGCCGCAATTTAAATAGCACTTCCAGAAAAATTAAGTATGTTCATTGACACAGTGAAATGTTTTCACCCTCGATGTAACCTTCACAGATTCTGTACAAAATCCATCAGTCAGTGAGCTATTCATTTGTGAATGCTTAGCAATTATTATGCTAATGCATCACAATGCATTACAGCAGATTCTCTGTAAGAGGCAGGAAGTACAGCTGCCTGGCATGCACCACACCCAGATTACGGGCCATCTATCAATATACAGAGTCATCATTGCAACTTGAGTTCCACCATATCTTGAATCCTGCCTTCTAGGAGTAGACCTCCCCAGGCTCATCCCCTGAGCTAGAAAGCAAGTATCATATGTCCTCAGAAGTCTCCTGGCAGAGAGCTGTATCAGAGAGCTTTTGCTGCATAACAAACCATCTCAAAACTCAATGACTTAAAGCAGGGAGCATTTATTATTGCTCAGGAGTCTACAGATCAACCATGTGGTCCTGCTGATCTGGGTGAGAATAGGCAGACCTAGGCTGGGTTCACTCGTGCATCTGTGGTCTGTGGGGGCTAAATAGTCTGGGATGGCCTCATCTCCATGCCTGGCAGTTGGCTGGTCATCAAAGGGAGCAATGGGGGTGAGTGGCCACTAGTCTCATGACCTTGCAGGCATACCAGGCTTGTTCACATGGCAGTAGCAGGATTCCAAGAGAGAGTGAAAACATGCAGGAGGTCTTGAGGTGTAGACTTGGAATTGGTGCCATGACACTTCTGCAACATTCTTTTGGCCAAAGTAAGTTACAAAGCCAGACAAATTCGAGGGGTGGAGAAATAAACTCTACTTCTTGATGGACAATGTTACAAAATCGCATAGATACAAGGAGGGGTGAAAATCTGTGGCCATTTTGTTATCAATCATCCACTGGAGAAGTCTGGTCTACACACATCTGAATACCAAGAGAGACTGGCATTTGCCATGCTCAGCTGCCACCTCATGATGTTGGAGCAGTAGAGCCTGTTGGGCAGGACAGTGTCACATGAGTTACTACTAGTTATGGGAACTTCTATCAACTGAATTGCCTCTCCAAATGTGGTATCCAGCCCCAGTCTAACAGGCCAAAAAGGGAGGACTCCAAACCTACCAGCCTGCACTAATATATGTGCTCTTGGCTGTGGGCTTGGTCTTCAAGGAACCATTCACCTGGGCTCGTGAACCAACAGGCCAGAGTTAGGTCTTACCTGTGGCTGGGATTGGTGCCCAGTTCTGGTCCACCCAGAGCTCAAAGGTCTGGTTTTTGTCTTCCTGGCACAACAGACTGAGCAGTCAGATGTAGTGAGCCTGGAGCATAGAGCTCTGGTGTAGGGATACTCGAGGTCTGGGGTAAGCTGGTTATGTCCTACCTGCATCCTTTCCACGGGTAACTACCCTGTTCATATCCCTTGTTGCCTTGGTGACCATGTTTTGTATCACATCCTCCTTGGACACAGCTGATTGGACCAGGGGCAGGCACTTGACCCAAAGACAAACCTGTGACCTGGCTCATAAAAAAGAGTTGATCCGATCAGATTTCTTCTTTCTTCTCTTGCAAACTTGAACTAAGAAACACAGAAATGAGTTGCTGGTCAGTGGCAGGACCTGCAGTTGAAAGTTCATGAGGTGGAGTCAGGGCGGAGAGGGCATGTTGGGTCATGTGGAGCCAAGTAAAGGAGCCCAGAAGCTATGAACTGTGGAAGATGTAGATGGAAGGAGAACGAGGCTAAATCACAGAGCTGTTTTGAGAGAGAAAGCACACCGCCCCTGAGCAACGGTAAGAGAGAGAGAGGCTTCTCCCAGCGGCCCCTCGATTCGGGAAGGCTTTCCAGCTACAGTTCCATTCCCATGCATCTTGAGAGTAAGCCCTCTTGAGTGCGTTTTTATTCCTTGCAATTCAACAAACCTGACTGCAACACTCCAAAAACTCATGTGCTCCAGCATGTCTGGGTCTTCTCATCTCCTTTTCAGTTCCCTAGGAAAGCGCCTTTTGAGGGAGTCTGACTTTATGGTGGCGAGACTAGCAGGACTAGACCATTAACCCTTAACCCGATCTCCACGCAGTAGCCAGGAGATTTTTCAAAGCCAAATCTGATCAGGCCATAGATCAGATTTTTCAAACCCTTAGACATTCCCGGTGCCTTTAAGATAACCCCCAAATGAGCCTGGCATGGTCTGGCCTCCACCCAGCCCTCCGGCCTCACCTCCCACGGCACCTAATGGTGTTGGGCAGGAGCACCCAGCTTCCCAGGATGGGAAGGGGCCACCTGCCCCCACTGTTCCCTCTGCCTGAGACACCCAGCCCTCAGCCCTCTTGGGGCAATTTTGCTTCTCTGGCTACCGGAATCTGGCTGGTGACTTGTGGGTCTGGTGCTGGGTACGCACGGACACAAGCCCTTCCCACCTGGACGGAGGGACCTGCCTCCCCCAGACTGGCAGATGCTGATGACAGAAACTCTAGGCCTGGGTTGTCAGCCTTACTCATCCCCAGGGTACTGAGGAAGGTCTGGCCTGCCTCAGTGGGGCTCTTCTGTCTCTCTCTACACACACACACACACACACACACACACACACACACGAGCAGAGACATCAGCAACAAATAAGAAAGGTTGAGGCTACTCACTGCAGAGAATCCCTTCCTGAGGATCCTGACTGGATCCATGGAAATGAGCGAGGGACTATCCTGCCCTTTCATTTACAGATGAGGAAACTCGGGCTCCCATCATGGGAAGCTCACTCCTCCCACCTCCCTTCCCTTGAATTGGCCGTAAGAACAATGAGCTGATGGCTATAACCAAAGAAGACGAGATTTATTAAGTGTGGACTATACATGGGGTACTGTACTATGTGTTTTTACATGGATTATTTTATTTTTACATCCCATTAAACAGATTGAGGAACTGAGGCACAGGTTGGTTTTAAGTGTTCCACATTCACTAAGAGGTTACTGGAATTTAAACCCAGGTAGTCTGGCTCCAGAGCTAATGCCTCTTCCACTAGTCTGAGGTGCCTCAATCAACTCAAATTAATTTGGGGCTTTTGCAGGGAAGCAAGTGGCCAGAGGGTGGGTGAACAGTGAGGAGGCCTAGCTGGTGCCTACCAGCCGTCACCACAGTGCTCTGAGCTGGGACTCCAGGAGGAGATGGTCCCACATCTTCAAGCTCCTTAGCTGGCTGCCTGGTAACCAGGGAGGTGGGTGTTGAGGCAGCCAGCAAAGGTCAGGGGTGATGGAAGGGAAGGTAAAGGGCACCTCCATGGGAGCTCCATTTAGATGGTGCTTGAGAATCCTCATGGCCATTACGAGGTGGCGATTTTTCTTCCCATTCCACAGTTGAGACAACTGAGACTTGGAGAGAAAAATACTTGCTATCATACAGCTTGTAAGTGGCAGTCAGGCCTGTCTGATTAGAGTCTCTGATTGTCATCTGCCCTGTTTTAAGTCCCGGAAGCCAGGAGAGATGGGGGTGGAGGGCATGCTATACCTCTTCTTTAGTACTCGTGTAGTCCTTTCCAGGAGTGTAGGCCAGACAATAAACCAGCAAATGTAATATGTGATGTCAAGTGGCAAATGATGCCAAACTGAGCTGCAAGGGAGAGCAAGTCTGAGTCTCCCTGGGAATGTGTCTGCAAAGTAACGTGAAGTTACAAAAGGGGAGACTGGAGGAGGTGCTGCAGATGGGAGGAGGCCTACCCAGGGTCCCTGCCCCTGCACACAAGTCCTTCCCTCTCCCGCCAGCTCCTGAACTCCCCTCTTGCTGCCACACCTCAGCCAGCTCAGCCAGGACTGGCTAGGACACCCCAAAAGGCATGTTTCCTATAAACTCTGAGGGAAACATTCTGAGTGGGGCAGGTGGAGTGGGTGGGTGGTGCTCCTTGGGACAGGGCGCCAATGGTCAGGGCCGCAGGCCAGTGAGAAGTACCACCTTGTGCTGTGGCCGCGGTCCTCCGGGGACCAGCTACTGCTCCCACAGCTTCGAAAGAAGGTAGCCTGCCTCAACTTCCCATGCAGAGAGGAAGAGCAAGGAAGGCACTGAGCAAGTGGGAGAGGCCATTTGGTTCCCAGGTAGGCCCTGAAATCCTTGGGTCCTTGATACTCAAAAAAGTATAGTAACTGGGCGCACCGTATGGGTACCATCTGGGAGCTTATTAGAAATGCAGAGTCTCAGGCAAGAGCTTCAGAATCAGAATTTGTATATGAACAATTCTCATGTTCAAAGTGGAGAAGAACTACGTTAGGTCACTTGCTTAGAGGCAGCATCCCCATGGGTCTGCAGGGATGGGGCAGGGAAGTGGCTAAGCCTTCTGAGGGAGGGTCACTGAACTTTCTAGCCACGCAAGGGGTCAGGGAGGCTAGAAGGGGAGACCCAGGGGTTGCAAGTGTCTGTAAACAGTGAGGAGGGTGGCGGGGAAGAGGGATGGGGGTCAGGAGCAGAGGCTGGGAGAGGGAGGGAGGGGCTGAGCAGGAAATGGGAGAGGAGGGGAGGGAGGGGAAGTGGCTGCCAGCCGAGCTGCAGGCTGTTGGCCAACAAGTAGGGCAGGGAGCCGACTACTGCTCTCCCAGGGCCGCTGACAACTCCCCAGAGCCCCCTCATCTCCACGGACAATTAAAACCCGGCTGTCTCTGAGTGAGCCCTGGCAGATCTGGGCCCACCTGTCGCAGCGGCGTTCCAGCTCCAGCCGTCTCCCTGTCGTATGTGCCCACTTGCTCCCTTGCACAGCCACACTCTCCCACCTCCCTGCCATCTTGGACCCACACACCAGTGTGGACCCACCCACTCTCCCATGGACACGAGAGTGCATAGAAGTGCACGCGGGCTGGAGGGGAGGGACACAGCTGCTCTGTCAGGCACACGTGCAGGCTTCTGCTCGCACGCACACGGACACACCACATGCATGCACACCCCTTCCGGCACCAGGAAGGAGTAATAATCCCAGCAAATACTCATCAAGTGCTTCCTGTGTCTAGTCTTGACTCCTGACTGCAACCCCAGGAGGTAGGAGGCCTGAGCAGCCTCATTTCACAGACACACAGGCACAGAGAGGTCAAGTCGTGCTCGAGTTCACACAGCTCAGGAGCAGCAGAGCCAACTCTCAGGTCTGAGCTCCTGACCACGACTCTGCTGCTAGGATGTGCACGCAAGGGCCCCCTTGACCACCCATTTAAATTAGCTTCCTCTGATACACGTTCTTGTAGCACCTCGAGGCTTTCCTTGAAGTCGATTATCATAGTTTTAATTATATACTAATGTGTTGTTTAATTTTTGCTCCTTCGTTCTACATATGTTATAGGGCACCTACTACGTGCAGGCACTGTTCTGGGGGGCGGAGGCCTGTTCTCATATCTGTCCCTCCCCCTGCTGTCGGCCCCAGGGGGACAGGGCTTCTGTGGCCCTTGCCCAGCAGGATGGCTTTGGTGTGGAGATGGCACTCAGTCGGTAACCAAAGAGTGGATTAGTGAGGACCCAATAAGGCAGGAGACCCTGCAATGACACAGCATCTGCACACGTACACGGGAAAGAGCCTTGGATCCCCAGCCTTGCACGCTCGCAGCCTCACACGGAGTCTTGGCACCCACATGCCACCTCTCATCCCCACATCCTCACAGATGTACTATCACACATGCACACACACACTCACATGCATACTCACACATGCTCCACCACTCTCATGCACATTTGCACAGTCTCACGTGTGCACACTCTCACCCACGCTCACACAAGCACATCCCCTCACACTACACTCATGCACACACACTTGTATTCTCCCATGCTCTCCCACACAAGCACTCTCACACCTCACCTTCACTCTCACGCACACGCATGCATATTCACAGACACTCCCGCGCACTGGAGGGACAGGGTGTGAACCCAGGAGCTTCAACAGCTGAGGGAAGGGAGCAGCGAAGAGCCTAGACAGGCAGCTGGAGGTCCTGCCCCCAAGTCCCCAAGTGGCTACTTGATGTTTGCCCAAACTCAGGAATTTATGAGCTCCGGGAATTGTGACTATTGGGTCAGGGTGGATAATAAGGTGCTTTTGGATATTATTTCTTAAATGTCTCTGGGTCTAGCAGGGAAAGGGGGACATCGGGTTGGAAGAGTGTGGGGTGGCTACAAATCCTTTGGGCTCAGCAGCCAGGATGGAAGGGAGAGGATTGGGGGGTGGGGGTGGCCTGGGGTGAGGGCAAAATCCCCGCCCTTCTTCAGCCCTTCCTGGGGCTGGCTGAAGGGCACCTCCTCCCGGACGCATCTGGCCATGCAGACTGTGAGGGTGCAGAGTCCCAGCCAGGAAGGACCCGGCGAGCGCTGGGATCAAGGCTGAGGATTAATCAGGGCATTCCGGGCCTCGGGGAGATCTCAGGCAGAGCCTGGCACAGGCAGAACGGGCAGCTGAGGGGGCAGCAGGACCAGGCTGGGCAGGAGGGCGGAAAGTTCCAGCCCAGGCTGGGACGTGGCACAAAGCCTGGGCAGGGACCAGCTCAGTGGTCACGGGCTCCACGTGGCAAGGGCACGAATAGAAAGAACCTTCTGGGCACTGACACTCAGAGCACCCCCAAATGTGATAACTCCCACGGCGGATGTTCAGGTATGCTGGGGGTGTGCAGGGTAGAGGTGGTTTCCAGCTCAGGAGACCAGGGGGCAGGCCAGTGAGGGGAAGGAGGAGATGATGGGGAGAGGAACAAAAAGAGGTCTGGAGTGAGGGGCAGGCAGCACCTTCCCCCTTAGAGTCTGGAAAGAGAACAAGGAGGGGCTGCTCTAGCCCTGCCTTGTCCCCTCCTCAGGCTCCAAGGCAAGGCAGGGCATTCCTGCCTGCCCCTAATAAAGCTGCCGGATGCTCTGATATCCTTGTGGAGCTCCTTCCCTACCAGCCCCTGGTCCTCCCTTGTCTGCCTGCCTCCCAGGTGCTACCATCACTCTGGGACTCAGGCACGATCTTCATGGAGATCCACATGGGAGGTGGGGGCAGCAAGAGCAGGCACAGGGGATTCCCAGACACGGAAATGCGTGTGCAGTCTCGGGCAGGTCCATGGGCACCCCTGCCTCTGACCCTCATACGTCTCCTTTGTACCTGATGGGCAAAGGTGTGGGGGATTGATCCATTCCAAGACGCCCCAGGACAGGCGTCAGGGGTGGTGATGGGATGAGCTTTCCTGCTTGTGCAGAACGGGGCAGAGGGAAAGGCCTTGGGATCACTGCCTTCTTCCCCTGCACAAAAGCAGCCACTGAACAGCAAAAGGCTTTTCAGAGGCTGCACCCTAAGCCCCAGCTGCTGTCATTAAACCTCAAAGTCTTCCTGCCCCACCAGGTTGTCATCGGCCTCTGCCACCCCCCAGACTCCTGCTGGGAAGCTCCTCTCCCCGACTCTGTGCCATATCATACTTAGGGCTCTTCTCTGTCTGATTTCCCACAAAGTATAACCTGGCAATGAAAGGTGTGGGTGCCCCCTCCCAGCTGCTTTCCTTCCCCCAACCTCACTGTGGTATCTCTGTAAAGGGGGTGGGGGCAGGGAGGACAGGATAAATACCACTGGCTCCAGGAGAAGATAGGGGAGGAAGTCCTACTTGCCCAGGGTCCCCATCAGTCTCCCTGGACCACAGCTCCCACCCCAGCTGTTCTCTACCCAGCCCAAGAGAAAGGGACTCACCCTTGAGCCTAGAGAAAACCTCAGCCTAAGCCATGGACCCAGACTTAGTGTTTCCTTCTCTCTGAGCTTCTGGGGAGAATTCCAGAGGAGCCAACTGCCCAAGAATGCAGAGTTATTGGAGAAAGCTAGTGCTTTTTAGTCCTGAAGCTTGACTTGGAGAGAGACTGTCAAGATCCTTCACACCCATCCAAACTGTTTGAGCACTATCCATCCATCCACCACTTGCCCATCAGTCCATCTATCCAACCATCCATCCATCCATCCATCCATCCATCCATCCATCCATCCATCCAACCATCCAGATCATGTTCACTGAGCCATGGCTGTGCTGGACCCTGTACTGGGCTCTGGGGTCAAAGAAGATGAGTCAACACAGTCCCTGCCCTCGAGGAGCTCCCAGCCTGGTCAGGGAGGAGCCGTGGAGACAAAACAACAGGACAGTGTGATAAGTGCAATTACCAAGCTATGAACAAAGAGCTGTGGAAACAGGTTGGCCAAAGCCTAGAGGAGCTGGGGCAGGTTGGCAGAGGAGGTGACACTTAAACAGCCTTGAAGAATGAGTGGCAGTCTTCCAAACAGAAACTTGGGGAAGAACTAATTCCGACATCCCTCAGAGATGTCTTGTGACAGTTTTAGTGCCACAGCTAATAACTTTGGAGTTCAAATCTAATCCTCCCCAGCCTTTGAGCTTGAACATGATGGCAGGAACTTTAGACCCTCAGCCAGGAATTGGAGCCTCCAGATAATAGTCACCCACCCTGCCCCCCAAGGATACAGCCTTCCCCCAGAAATCCCAGCACTTTCATTTAGGGGGAGAGCCTGCAACTCCAGCTGGCGGGGCACTCCCTTCCCCCTCACAGAAATTCTGATCACGGGTGAATGATCGATCGAGAGCAGAGCAGAGCAGAGCAGAGCTCAAAGCAATGGACATACCACGCCCAAAGTCAAGCTGGTAGGTCGAGAAGGCAGAGTTCAAGGGTCATGGCTCCAGGCCATCAGGTGGGCGAGGCTGTGGTTCAACTCCTCTGTCCCCCTAGCAGGACTTGTGCTTAAGTAGTTTATTTAGGAGGTGATCCCAGTAGACGCTAGGTGAGGAATGGGGAAGTACGACAGGGAAGGGAAGGAAGCCAAAACAGGGGAGTGTTGTGGAGTAGCTTATCCTGCAGGCAACCTGTGCTCAATCCCACTCCGAAGTTCTGGGAGAGTGTGTAGACTGTGCCTCGGGGTCATCCCACCCCCATAGCAAAGAAGCCAGGGTACTTGTCCCCCAATTCCCATCCGTCCTTGGCCGAGGGCTGCTGATGGCAGCACGAACAGCCAGCATTTCTGTCCTGGAGAAAGACCCCACCAGCAAGACTGGAAGCCGAGTGCCAAGGGGATATGGGCTCAGCATCCACAGCATCTGCTGCCACGCCCATGCGGGGACCCCTCTGGCCGCAGCAGGGGAGGGACGGGCTATCTTCCGGGCTGAGGGGGGTCTGAAGCTTTAGTCCTTCAAAAGAAATCTAAGTCATTGGGAAGGTTCAACTCTGAGCGATGATCAGTGACAACACCAGAGGATGATGTCAGGATGGCAAGTGCCTTCTCTCATGGACTTCCGGCAGGGGTGAAAGGTGCCAGGCCACAGGGCCCAAAGAGCTTTAACGCAAACGAAAACCCAGCCTGGCCCCATCCTCCCGGAGTCCCAGCTCCTCTTGGCCCCTGGGCACCACGGTGGAGGCCAGGACAGGACGCCAAGAGCAGTGGGCAGAGCTGCCTGGTGGGTCTTCAAGGCCGCAGGAGGCAGTACCTCTGGGGTGGCGGTGAGGATGGCAGTTGAAAGCTTTGCTGAGCACCCAAACCTGCCCAGAGGCCCCGGCGGCAGAGCGAGAAGCAGCCACGGCCACCGGCCAGGCAGGCAAAGATCAGGGACCCCCTTCCTAGGAAGGGCTTCACAAGTGCCCAAGAACCGCTTTAAGTGAGGAATAACTTTACTCCTGAGAGTTGCAAAGTGAAACTCCGCAAAGTGCCGAGTCACAGAAAACGCCAAGATTCTTCACACACAGAATAATGAGGCAATAAAACTCAGCTATAAAGTTAAATAATTTACCATAAATATCTAAAGCTCTCAAATCATTCTCTACATTAACTGCCTATGTTTAAAATGATCTTTGCATTCACTATGTCACAGATGGCAAAAGCAGACAAGAGAGTCCTTGACAACTCTAACTGCAATTAGCCCTTCCCAGCTGCGGTGATTTAAAGGCCTTTTCAGTTAAGCTGAATGAAACACCCGCGCTTTATAAATAAAGGCTTTACCAGGGCTGACAATGAAGTATTTGAAATGTACAGGCCTGAGCTGGTGGAGGGGGTGGGGTGGGGAGAGGACTGTCACTACATCCTAAAACCCAAGCCCTACACACCCTGCGGCCGCCTCTCTCCCTCCCAGGCCAGGCTCGTCATCCTCTGCCTCCCTCCTCCCAAGTACACTGTCCCCACTCCCTTGGACGCATGCCCGTCCCCTGCCCTCTCCACACACACCCTCTTCTGCCCCTCCCTCTCCCTGCACACATGCTCCATATCCCTCCAGCCAAGCACACACACATGCACACGCGTTCCCACCCCTCCTCCCCTCCACTCAGTCTCACGTGTGCACACACACATACAGAGCTGAGGATGTCGTGCATCTTCACGAAAGGTGCTCGGGGCCATGGGCAGCTTTTCGGCAGGCACAGGCCAGCTGAGGTCACCTGTCTCGGGTGGGCGTCTCTGGCGGGTGGCTGGGCCCGGAAGCCCTCATTGCTCTAGCTGGCAGAGGAGGAAGAGTCCTCTCTGTGCCCGGGAGGAGTTGCCCTTCAAGAACACACGAGCACCTTGGAGATGAGAGGTAGGAGGCGGCTGTGGCAGCGTGCAAAGGAGGTCAAGGTTACCTCTGATTGCCGCGGAGCGCTCCTCCCGAGGGCCGGTTGGTTAATTGCTTGGAGTCTGGTGGCAGAGGGAGCTGTCAGTAAAACGGCCCCTCAGAATCACATGCTTGGATCTGTGGGCTCCTTCCAAGGAGACCGAGGCTGGGCCCCCGCCTGCTTCCCAGCCTTGCCCACAGCACAGTGGACGCAGGCCAGGTATTGTCCATGCGGTCTGCAAGTCACATTTGGGATTCACAGCCCTCTTTCTACATGTCCTGATGGGGTCAGAGCTTGTCCTCCTTCATAGCCTACCCTGCCCTGGTACCCACAGAGAGATAAACCCACCAGATGTTTACTGAGCACTATGTCCCAGGCTCCATGCAAGCCCCTTCCAGACATTAGCCCATTTAAGTGCTCACTAAAATTCCATGAAGTAGATTCTGTTATTCTCATCTTCCATTATTCAGGTGGGGGAAGGGTAGCACTGGGAGGTTAAGTAACTTGTCTAGGGTCTCTCACCAAGTAACCAGAGAAGCAGCCCAGCCTCAGAGCACACACCCTAACCACTACACTAGCAAGCTGTCATCCTGGCCCTCCAGAGCCTGTTCTGCCTGCAGCCCCTCAGATACCTTGGCTGAGCCCTGGGCCCCTGCCCAGCCCTCTCAGCCTCCTCTCTTGGGCTTGGGATCCTGCTCGTGAAACACGAGGCAGCCTTCCACGTGACTAGGCACCCCCTGGCCTTCCCTCATCCTGCTGTGTCCGCTGGGCGAGGCCTTCCCTGCACAGACACATCTACCACCCCCAGGCCCACCATCCTGGGTCTTCCACCACAATATCTGCTTTACTTCCTAGCTCAGAAAAGCCAAGGTCCCTGGTACCTGGCCAGCACCGTTTCACATCCCTGGGGGCTGGGAGAGCTCCAGGGAAGAGCTGGCTCCAAACAGTCTCTGAGGCTGTTGGGAGAACTGGCCAGAAGTTCCAGAGAACCATTTGGGCTCCTGGAGGGCTCCGCCCCAGGCAAGCATCAAGAGGTTACTGTTCCCATTAATTTGCTGTTTATAATATTCGAGTTCCAGAGAGCTGTCTGGGCTGGGACCCAACTTACAAAGGAGGAAAACAAAACTCATTGTATCTCTAATGGCAACTGAATGTATTTACAAGATCTTGAGGTCCATTAAACGAATGGGAGGGGGAGCTGGGGGTGGAGCTGTCCCAAGGGACTAGATTGTGGTCTGGAGCAACTGGGCAGCCTGCAAACCACTGGTAGCCAGAGTGCCAGGGAGCAGGGTGGGGATGCCAGGGGCCACTCGGACCGGATGAGAAGGGCAGTCGATTAGTTGCAGACCTAAGCCCCAGCCTGGCTGGGGTCATTGGAGCCTCCTGAAAAGGGGCATCAATTTTGTATCCACAATGAGTGTAAATGCGGAGGCGGGGTCCCAAGCCCTGACCCACCTGCCCTCCTCCCCCGCAGCTGCTCCTTTCTTGGAGAGGGGAGGGACTAGAGATTGACTTGAGCCGACTGAGGAAAGCACATGTGCTTGAGTCAGGAAACTGCAGGTTCAAACTCCAGCACCACCACTTCCTTGTTCTGTGACCTTAGGCAAGTCACTTCACCTCTCTGAGTCCATGTTCTCACCTGTACACTAGGAATAAAGGCCCTTCCCTCATCCAGCGGGTGAGAATTCAATGAGCTCATGCACCTGAGACAACTAGTGCAATTTCTGGTACCTTGCAGGGGCTTCATAGATGCTAGTTTCCTTAATGCCTGCACCCCCTCCTTTTCTGGCCTCCCTTTGACAGGGCTCCTACATGACCATAGAACAGAGGTTCTTAACAAGGGGTCCATGAGCTTCAATTGAAATTCAAAAAAAAAAAACAAAAAACATTCTTGTGGGGACGTGTTGGTGCAGGTGTGATATATTTATTAAATAATACACAATATAGTGTGGACTTAGTAAGGAACAAAAAAGGTTAAGAACCCCTGCCATTAAAAATTACATTAAATAAAAAACAAAAAAAACCCTGCCATAGAAGGTCAGAGCCTGAAAGGGCCAAAGAAACCATCTCCTGTAACTCCTGCATTTTACAAGCCCAGAGAGCGGGTTCTGGCCCTTTCTTAGTACCGAGTTGCCCTCCCCCATAGGCTCACCTCCACCGGATGCTGCTTTAGGAGCTTCAGGAGCTGTAGTCACCAGCTCTCACACTACAGATGAGAAAACCAGGCTCAGGGAGCTGGTGCAATGTGCCCCATCACCAGCCAAGGGAGAGGCTGGGATTCGAACCCAGGTCTCTGATCCAGAAGGAGCTCCTTCTGGGAATCCGTCTTCAGTTGAACTTCAAGCTCCTTGGAGGCCGTGGCTGTGTCTCAGGTCATCTGCCTCTCCGAGTATCAGCTGAGGGCTCTGCAGGGACCCAGGAAACAAGCAATTCTAACAGCACAGGTGCTCAGCCGGGTTCTGAGAGGTGCATGTTCAAACTCTGGAGGCTGAGTAGTAGGGGATGGGTCAGGTGGAGGCTATGGCCTCCTAGGAAACACTGAGTCCAGGTGAACAATGGAGCCAGCCAAGACGGAAGCAGGGGCGATGGGGAAGACAAGCTGGGTTGCAGGCCCGAGAAGGGGACACAGCAACCAGCAGATACAAGTGGTGAGGGAGCACATGCTAGGGCTCCTGCCAGGGCCCGGTGGAAGGCTGAACGTTCCAGCACGGCCGTGAGCAATAACCAAGACAGCTCGCTGATGATGTGCCAGGTCCTGTTCCAAGCTGTCTACATGTAGCAGATCAGTGGGTGCTGTTATGGGGTGAATTGTGTCCCCCCAAAATGCATGTCCAAGTCCTGATCCCTGGTCCTGAGAATATGAACTTATTTGGAAATAGACTCCTTGAAGATGTTACTAGTTAAGACGAGGCCAAGTGGATTGGGGAGGCTCTAATCCAATATGACCGGCATCCCTCTAAGAAGCGGAAATCGGACACAGACAGAAAGACCCTGGGGAGAAGGCCATTCGAAGGTGGGGAAGGCCGAGTGATGCATCTACACGCCAAGGACTGGCACTGCCAGAGGCCAGGAGAGAGCACGGGACAAATTCTTCCCTATCGCCTCCAGAGCTGCGAGACAATAAATGTCTGTGGTTTGAAGCTATCTGGTTGTGGCACTGTGTTATGACAGCCCTAGGAAACTAAGATGGGGGGCACACCACCATTAGCCCCATTTTACGGGGAGAAACATGAGCCTGAAGCTCAGGAGGGATGGAAGTTCTGGAGGCACCAGCCGGGACATGGGAGATGATGTCCTGGGGGAGGGAGGGTTAGGGGGTGACACGAGGGGCATTCAGTGGACCTGCAGCAGAGCAAGGGCCAGGGAGGGTGACCGAGCGCAGCGGATCTCCAGGTGGCCACCAGCACATGGCCACGGGGGGGGGCACTCAGGCCTGGTGCAAGGAGCACTCCAGCTGGAGTCAGGAGGCCAGATCGGGGAACCCGCTTTGCCTCTTGCTGAAGCAGTGTCTTAAAGCTATGAGCATCAGAGCCCATCTTCCGTCAAGTGGGGATATTAATAATACTCAGATCAGAGGACACCAGGGAGGAGATGCAATCAAATATTCGAAAGCCCTTTGTTAACAAGAGGCCCAGTGGCTATTAAGCATCTGCATAGCAGTGGCCATGTGATGTGAGTTCTGGGCAAGGTATGTGCATATGACATGGACAAGATGGGGGGTTGTGTGGGGGCTTCTGCAAGAAAAATTATCCCTCTTTTTGTGGAAAGAAGTTATCTACCAGCAGCCCTCTTTTGGGGTTGCCTCAGTTAAAGAAACCGCCTCACACGGGATCATGCGTCCTTCCGGGAGTGGCCTGTGTCCAATAACTGCTCAGCACAGGGGATAGAGCCCTGGCCCGCTCACCCCGAGCTCTTTACGGGGTTGACAGGGGCCTTTGTTGCGACCGCATTGCAGCTCAGTTTCTCGCTGCCTAATCCCACCTCCTCCCCTTCCTCCCACAGGTGTGATCCCAAGTGCCCTCTCTAATAAATGTGCCGCTGGGAGACCGCCAAGCCTACGCTTGCACACCATCAGTGACAAAGACAAGGACACTCATTACTTCCCGGGCAGCCCAGGCCGGGGTGGACAGTGCCGGCTGTTGTCTAGCTGGTCCCAGCAGTGTGCTGCAGGGCCCTCGCCCAGGTTGCCATCGACATGCCTGCAGTTGCCACCAATCAGGGTGATTTCCTTTCCCATTTATTGGCTCTGTGGTCTGGGGCAAGGTACTTCAACCTCTCTGAACCTTGGGCTCAACTGTAGAGTGGGGACAATAACTCCTACTTCCCACAGGTACTGTGTTCAATTAGTCAGCACTCCCAAAGAGCTTCACGCATTGCCCGATACGTAGTAAGGGTTCTGCCTGCAAACCATTTGCACATTAAAATTTCCCATTCCCCATTTCTTGAATATTTCCACAAATGCCCAGGCTTCAAGTTAATGTAACCTTAAGGACATTCCTTAATCTCTCTGTTTCTCCATTTTTGTCTCTATAAAGTGGCATCAATCTCTCAAGGTTGTCATGAGGATGAGCAAGTTAATCCCTGGAACACTCCAGAACAGTGTCTTGCACACAGTAGGTCTCAGTAAGGCCAGCTCCTCCTTTTAACAGTTTTCATCAAGAACTAGATGCACTTCTCTGGCTGTGGACTCTCCCTTCTTTTAGGTTCTCTACCTCCTAGTTATGCTGCCCAGAATTTTTAGGGAGTGATTCATTCCCATCACCACACCATACTGTGCGTCACCCTAAGCTTTCCGGCAAAGCAACACCCCTAAAGCTCTTTCACATGTACTTTCCTAGCGTGACTTTGTCTCCGACACATGCAGCTGGACTCAGAACCTTTATCTCTGTTAGTTTGCCCTGTTCAATTTGGTTCCGCGTGGTGAAAGCCCTTGGCAAACAGGAGAGCAGAGAGAGCTCGCGAACGAGATGGACGCACCCATCAGTACCTTTTCAAGAGCGGTGGCGGGGGGGCCACGAGAGCTGCTGGAAGACTGGAGGGAGGGAGCGGCTTCAGGAGAACTACAGAGCCATCGAGGACTTTATAACTGTTGCTGCTGTCATCCCACGTAATTGCAATTTCTCACAAGTTCACATTACCTGTGCATTTAATAAGCATAGTGACACCCGCCCCACTGTCAGTGATAAATTTGTCATTATTGTTCACAGCGGCCGCGTTTGATCTGCCCCATCTGTTGAAAGCACAGCCTTGACTGACTCAGGCCGGCAGCCCACCCACAGGTTGGCTGCTGCCCACGACGGCCTCATGGGAAAAGCTGATGGTCCCCTCAGATTCCCTCTCCTGGGATCTAGGCTAGGAAATACTGGGCATGAAGTGAGTGGCTGTGGGCACCAAAAGGCCTCGTGGTCAGGAGAGGATGGAGAGGCCATGACAGATCCCGGGCAAGTGAGTGAGCAGAAGCTCTGAGGCAACAGGCCGTCAGCAGGGGAAGCTGAGTCCTGACCAGGGGGCCACACGTGTGGCTGAGGTCCCCAGGGACATCCTGGACCCCAATCCACCATTCAGCTTCTGCTCTGCCCGAGCCCTGGCTCTTTCACTTTTACTGGGCCCTACACACAGGTGCACCCTTGCAATGAACCCTCATTACCTGAGATAAGGGGAGGGGGTTTGCTTCTTGTCATCCATACCCTACCTGTGTGAGCCAAGGGTAGAGCCCTGTGGCACTCCACCAGAGACCCCTATATGTATTGGCAGAACCATTAACAAGCAAGCACTCTTGGAGTGTAATCATTGGGCCAGTTACTAATCCACCTAATTGTCTTTGTGATCTTTGCCTTTCTCCATCTTGTCCACAAGGAGAGTTAGAGAAGCTAATCTAAATGCCTTGCGGATGGCAGGCCTATTGCATTTCCCTGGTCTAAAACTGAACGGCCCTGTCCAAGAAAGAAATATGTTTAGTCTGGCTTAGTACCTAACCTAGTCTGGGCCACACACTAGGTCTTCAAGACGGCTGTTTCTGTTTTACAGTGAACCCCTGTTGGGTCTTGGTGCTCACAGTGTCCTCTCCTAGACACTTTTGCCTCAAGCAAGCTCCCTGTTGTGTAATTTCTAGAAACCATTTCTCCTTCTGAAATCTGTTCATCTCCAGCCTTCCAGAAATATCCATTCTCTGTCCTCCAGGGTCACTGGCAATGGTTAAATATTCTCACTGCAGTGCTTAGAGAGGGCACTCACCCAGGCCTTGGGAGTTCCTGGAGGCCCACCCTGGGGTGGGCCACCCTTCCCAGGCTGACAGTCTTTCCCTTCACAGTAAGAGCAAAACAGCAGCTAAAATGTCTCATTTCTCCCTTGTCACCCACCAACGTGAAACCCTTTACTTGTTCTCAATAGAAACTGAAAATATTTTTTACTTTCCTTTGGCCTTCCTTTTCCCCATTTCCCCCCCCACTCTGTGGTCCATTTAGGGGCACACCCTTTAACCCTCCACTTCTTACAGGTCCATGAAAGGAAAGGGAGTTCCTACTTATTGGACATATGTTACCCCAAGGCCACAGAGCTAGTAAGGAAGGAGCCAATCCAAGATTTGAACCCAGGTCTGTAAAGCCCATCAAATCCTGCCTCCACCACTGACCATGTGTGTGACTTAGGGCTGGGGCCATGATCTGGGCCTCTGTTTCTCACCTGAAAAATGGAGTAACCAGCATGTCATGTCTCCTGGGGCGGCTGGGCAGATTATTTGCACCATTACATGTAGGGTACTTAGTGCTGTGCCTGGCACGTAGGAAGTGGTCAATAAATACTTCATTAGACAAAAAGAAAAAAAAAAGACACTGGGGAAGAAATGGAAGAAAATGCCACTGTACATATAGGACAACAGATATTAAAGTGATGAAAAGCAAAACGTCAAAATAAATTTTTAAAAAATATTTTTCATTTTTTAATACCCCATTTTTTACTTTAGTTTTAGTTTTTCTAAATTGTTACATATTTTATTTCTTATGTTTAAACCTATCATTATTATTTCATTTTCCTATTAATTGAATTTGGCAACGTTCTTGGCTTCATTTTTGAAGAAGTGTTGGATCACAGAAGTGTTAAAACTAAGGCAGGGGAGGATCATCAGTGTGGGATACCAGTGATGGGGGATACATGGGAGGAAGTTCATCTGGGCATACATATAAGGTATATAAATATGTTCAAATGTTCATGGGGCATTGCCATATTGGGTAGAGATTCACACAACAGCTGAAGGATGGCTGAATCCCCATCCTCGGGAGCTCCGCCACATTCTCTAATGGAACAGCAACAATCCTCCAGGTATAGGGGCAATGACTAGTGAAGAAGGATGGTCCATTGATGGGCCCTTGATATTGACAACTATGCTTATGAGCCTTTTGCTTTTGAATTTGCAATTTGGCCTAGTGTTGTAGGGTGCCTAAGAGTTACCTCCTGAGAGCCTCCTTGTTGCTCAAATGTGGCTTCTCTCTAAGCAAAACTCAGCATGTGGATGCATTACCTTCTCTCCAGCAAGGGACATGACTCCCCAGGATGAGCCTCCCTGGCACCAGGGGATTACTACCAAGCACTGGCTGGTGATACAACTGGAAAAAGACCTTGAATAAAAGGGGGAAAAGGTAAAGACAAATGAGTTCATATGGCTAAGAGACTTCAAAGTGAGTCGGGAGGTCATCAGAAATGTAACATTTATGCACATCTCAGCAGGATCTCATAGACAGCCAAAGTGGACAATACCCCAAACAGTGGTGCTCTTGAGGGCTCCAGAGACACCCAGGTCTTGCAGCTGTGGTGGATAGCTCTGGAGTTTTGTGCCTTGCCAGTGGGCCCCCCTCTGGAGATTGTGCTCCTGAGTGTGACAGAGTTGGACTCAGATGTGACTTCTCTGCACATGCCTCTTCTGTCTCTTTTGTTTGAACCTATAATTGGTGCTGGAGTTGGTAGGTATATGTCTAGGAGACTTGAATCTCTTGGCTGTCCATGTGCCAGCAGGGCCCTGAGCCTCAGTGGAGTTGCAGCACCTACACTCCAGTTCATTGGACTCACCCAGGGAAACTGATAGGGAGGTGAGGATGGACAATCACCACACTAAGGAACTGAGAGAGTCTACAACTGCAAGCAAGAGAGTCCC
The DNA here is from genome assembly GCA_026826555.1 of Tolypeutes matacus. Taxonomy (NCBI): domain Eukaryota; kingdom Metazoa; phylum Chordata; class Mammalia; order Cingulata; family Chlamyphoridae; genus Tolypeutes; species Tolypeutes matacus. The sequence continues at coordinate 30,666,652 of JAKSZT010053883.1, forward strand.
ATCCATCAGCCATATGGGATCAAAGTCCCCTCACAATTAGATGTGGAGTGAGCATCACCATCCCAGAATCCTCAGGATTGGTGAATAAAATATGGACTAGAGTAGACTTACTGGTGTTCTACTATAGACTTATTGTGATTCTAGCAATGAAAGAAATTATATCATTGATGTGGAGACAGTGGCCGCTGGAGGTGCTGAAGTCAGGGAGAGGGAAAAAGAGGTGTAATATGGGGGCATTTTCAGGACTTGGAATTGACCTGGATGACATTGTGGTGACAGATACAGGCCATTATATACCCTGCTATAGCCTACAGAATTGAGTGGGAGAGAGTGTAAACTACAATGTAAACTATAGTCCAAGCTTAGTGGCAATGCTCCAAAATGTGTTCTTCAATTACAATGAATGTTCCACACTAATGAAAGAAGTTAAGGTGCGGAAATTGGGAGGTCTAGGGAGTGGGGCATATGGGAATCCCTTAAATTTTTTTAATGTAACAATTTATGTAGTGTAAATATCTTTTAAAAATAAATAAAAAATAGATATTTTTAAAAGCCCATAAAAAATACTTCATTAGTTGTCATGGTAATTTTCTCTAAGAACATTCTATAAACTGCCTTAAAGTCTCAGCATTTGGAAGCCCTCCCAGGAGATAACATATCCCAGGAATTGAGTCCTTCTTATGTGCCTTCTTGAATAACCTCCCATCTTTCCATCCTTGGAAAATGTCCACTACAGATCGAATCTCACCAGAGAGCTCCCCCCACACACAGGCTTCCTTAGGAACTGCACCCCACCCTCTTCCCTTGCTATTTCCACGGGCCAATCTGTAACTACATCGTTGGAGATAGGAGCCTGCGGTTTTCCCAGTTCCCTGAGCTCCCCATCTCAGCCCATGGAACCCTGCCGGGGTGTCCTCGGAGCTCCAGTCTACCACTTGTTGAAGTGGAGGCTGCATCCTCCCCGGACGTCACTAGCAGAGTCGACATGGTGGCTTCCTCCAAATTACCATCCTGCCCCCTTTACCAGCCACCTTCCTGCTGGTCAGAATTAGGTCCTGGCAGCTCCCCTGGTCACATTCTTTGCTCTGGGAGCTGAAATGGTCACCAGGAAAGCCAAGTACTTGGAGGCTGTGCTTTGAGCCAAGGACAGACCTGGCTGAATCTGGAGGTCTGAGGCCTCCATCGCCGCCACCTCCTGCCTCGGCGCCAGCCTGCAGGCAACAGGAAGGTGCACCCACTTGCTCTGTCTGCTGGCCAGGCCGAGGCCACAGAGACCCTTTATGGGTGGGAATCAGAAGCGTGGAAAAGGCCTGAGAGCAGAATGGAAAGATGGGAGCCTGGGTTTGAGCCCTGGCTCCCCTGCTGCTAAGCACGGAATAACACTAACCCCGGGGGAGGGAGAGGAAACGAGATGCTACAGGTACTAATTGGCAATTGCTCTGAGTCCCAACTGCCCCTGTCCGCTAGGGACTGAGGGGTTTCCCAGAACCCAGGACTTTCAGTGCTAAAAACTACCTTCAGGTGCTGCCCAGAGGACCTGGTGAATCAAAAGGATGCCGGCCCAAGCCGAGAAGGGAGTGGGAGAAGCCATTGGCTCTTCACTCATTGGCTCTTTACTCAGAGACGTGCAGGGCCTACTCTCAGTTTCCCCAGGCACTTTCCTGTTGTCCTGGGGAGTCCCCAGTGGTGGGGTGGGAGTGGGGAGGGACAGAGGTGTCTGTTGCCTGTAGCGCCCCACTTCCGTAGAACTTGGTGGAAATTAGCTTCCAGGGCTGCTCAGCTGGCCCCTGGGCGTCTACTGGTGTTGGGATGAAGCCTCCATCTAGGACAATGGTCCTCAAATGGGGGCAGTTTTGCCCCCTAGGGAATATCTGGCAATGTCCAGAGATGTGTTTGGTTGTCACAACTGAGGGGGGTTCGCATTTAGAGTAGAGGCCAGGGATGTGGCCACACATTGTCTATGCTGGGGACAGCCTCCACCACAAGGAAGCATCTGGCCGGAAAGGTCAACAGTGGTGAGGGTGAGAAACCTCGCTTCAGGGGGAGACAGAAGAGGCTGGGTCCCTGGGGTTCATGAGGAGCTCAGCCCTGGGTGTCTGGGTAACCAAGCTCAGCCTGCAAGTGCCCCTCAGGTGGGAAACTGGATGCCCCTCCACCTACCAAGTCAAAAGAGGAAGTACGCAAACACCAGGGCAGGCCCAGGCCAGGGGGGTGGGGGGGTGCGCACTTTTGGTGTGGCTGGCAAGGCGCAAGCTTTATGGCTAGTTCTGTTCAGAGTTTTAATTAAGCGTCTCAAATAAGGATTTAATTGGGCTGTAACAAGCCAGACTATTGTATGCGAGCAAAACACCTGGGGATTATTAGAAAACATTTTTAAGGCAGTAAAGCTGCAGCAAACATTTGCAGTTGTTAAATCAGGAAGTATAATTCCAGAGCTGAAGCCACACAGTGAGAGGAGCCTCTCGGCTGTGCTGGGCAGGAGGTGCAGTGGAGTCTGGAGAGATGGTCCCAGGAGGAGCAGGCTGCACCCACACCAGGGGGAGCAGAGGGGCCCCTGGGCACAGGTCCTTAGTCCAAAGCGTTGCTAACACCTGCCTGTAAGGCTGTTTCTGGGGGAAATGAGAGTGGCCAGGCCCAGCCTGGGAGGAGCCAGGGGTGACCAGGCCTGTTTTATTGTCTGTCCCTCCGCCACCTAGAATTTAAGCTCAGTTAATCCAGGGTCCAGGGCCTTTGTTCCCAGCTATAACTTCAGTGTACAGAACAATGCCTGGCACATAGTAGGCATAGCTGAAAGAACGAATGGGGTGGACCAGTGTGTCCAGGCCCATCTTGATAGGGGCCGAAGCTGGCCCTGCCACTCCCTGAAGCCCAGGTCCCAGACCGATGGCCCCAAGGGCATCAGGAAAACAGTCCACCATTAACCTCGTTGTTATTTAGGGAAGGCAGGCCCTGACCAAAATGCTGCTGCTTCTTGCTGGTAAAGTGGCCTAAACCCCAACCATCGCCCGTTCTTTCTCTGACCCTGTCCTGCTGCTGGTCTCCCAGGCACCACGTCTCATTCCTGTTAGGGCCTGGTCACAGGGCCTTGCAACGTACATTTGAAATTTAGTAGGATAAAATCTTAGTTCCAAGGCTGTGAAAATGCCCAAATCAAGGCATCATCAGAGATGCTGTCTCACCAAAGGACAGCTGCTGGCAGATCCTGGACCCCTGCCACATGGCAAGGCACAATGGCGGCTGGACTCTGTGCTCTCCATTGGCGTATCCCAAGTCCCAGACTCTGCACTGAGCACCTGAATTCTTAGTCCTCAGCCAAGGAGCTACTTGGCTGCAGAGGTTGAGGAGAGTGGTTTAATACACACCAGGTTGCAACAGTTCTTACTCAGTTCCTGCCAATAATTATCCAGGGATATTCCTGGGGTTACCAAGCAGTGATTTTCATTCATAACGTAAAAGAATCAAAACTGCCTTAAATGCTGCAAATATATGTTCCGTGCCCTCAGCCCCCTTGCCCACAGCCTTCAGAAAGATGAACTCCCATGGCCAACGGCCCCATGTCATTGTCACAAACTGGAGTGGGTGTGATAAGCAGTGGTCTTTCTAGCTGCCTACTGTCAGAAAGAATTGTTGGAGAGCAATTGTTCTAAAGCAAAAATCAATCGCATTTGGCAGTTGTCCTCTTCAATTCAATGTGTTTGTATCCAATAACTCCATACCGCAGGGAACTTAACTCAGTTACTGGGGAGACGTCTGCACCCAACCCCACCCCCCATCCCCCACAGGAAGCCCCATTGCTCCGCCCTGGCCCTTCTCAGGAGTATCATGGAATCGTTCCCTGCTCCCGTTTGGGGATCTGGAATGTTTGATATGGAAATCTCCCAGGTCAGAAGCCTCACTCCAGGCCCTGAGATGTTTATGTGTTCCCTTGTGGGGAGAGACACAGGACTGGTATTTTAAGAAAAAGTTTGTCTCCTTGTTAAAGTAAGAAGACAAAAGCCTCATTTAGGTTCCTCAATTTCCTCAAAAGGAAGTTGTCTTGGTCTGGGTTTCCTGGGAGACAGAACCTGAGCCAAAGATTTGAGTGCAAGTAGTTAATACAGGAGGCGGCCTGGGGGGGGGGGAGGGAGGAGGTGGGGGAGAAGGTAAGGGAAGGCAGCCAATATGGGAGGTGGTATGGAACCTGCCTCCGAGTCAACCAACGGAGGGGAGAGGACGTCTGGGCAATGACCCACTAAGCCCTGTCAGGCTGAGGGATGCTGCTCGAGGCATTAACCCCATCCCTTCCAGCAGGATGCTCCTGAAGCCAGAAAAACGCTGTCAGAGCCACAGTTACTCACTAGGTAGCCTGAGGCCTGGCGGTATCCCTGGGGGATGTCCCAGCTGAGTACACAAGATAATCCACTGGGGAGGAGGAAGAGAATAGTAACTTCTACCTACATCGATTTCAATCTCATCCCTTTTAATTAGTTTTGTGCATGGTTTATAAGGTACATAAATATGCCCCATATATATATAATTTATTAAGCAATAAATTACATTTATGGGGTGCATGCTCTACTTTGTAATTAATAGAGTACATAATCAAAGAAGTCTGGTGATGACCACTCTCAACTAAATGGGAGCTGCCCTTAACCAAACAGCCACCTGGATGTCAATTTTACCAGAAGAAACCTCTAATCATCTACTGCCCAACACGAATCAAAAGTCTGATGGAGAGAACTGGCATTATGGAGTCGTGTACGATCAAGAACAGGCCCATCCATCTATTTTTCCAGATATTCTAGGATTTATCCTTGGACCAAGATGTGCACTTGGACTGCATGCCTTGGCTCCTTGCATAGTTTTACTCTAAGCAGTTCTGTCATTATGCCTTCAGCTGACATTGAGACATCCCAGACACAGTCTTAGGAAATTTGCTACTGCCATTTGTTAGAAGGATGTTATGTTTCTCAGTGTCTTCTACATAAAGCCCCACATGAAAAAAAAATTAATGAATGGTTAATAAAAGCTTTCATTTATCTCAGAAATATTAATATAATTTTTTCTTCCATATGACAGGTAAAATTTATGTCACTAGCACTATTTCCCTTTTCCCTTTGTCCACTAGGGAGCACAGAGTTAAATGTTTGGCCTAATTATAGCAACTGTATGGGACATTATAATTCAAACCTAGCATTTTCTTCTTCTTTCTAAGAAACATCTTATTCTAATTTATATTCTTTCTGGTCGAGAGTTCTTTGAATAAGTTAACTGTCTTATTAAATTTAATTCTTGTAAACAAATGATTTTTGTGACATGAGATAGTTACTAACCTATTGATTAAAAACTAAGCCCCGCCAATGGCCCAAATCACACTTTCACACACAAACATGAGCCGTGAAGGAAGCCTTCATGGGCCAGTGCCATGATCTCTCAGCCACTGAGGCTGCCTCGGACATGAGAAAGGGCCTTCGGTCTCGGCTCCACCTCCATGATTTCAGCGTCAAAGGAGCCTGCGTCCCCACACTCCTGGCCTTTCTGAGCAACTGGCCACATATCCACGTCTCTCTGCAAACTCCTCTTAATACCTTCTTTGAACTTGTCCTGAAACTCTTCCTTTCCGATCCCAAGGCACACCCCTGGAGTGGGTACTTGGAAGCCGGCGTCCCTCTTCTCTGCTGTCTCCCTGCTTATAGGTCTGAGCCCAGCCCATGAGCACCACACTTCGGGGCCGACGGGGACTCCTCCAGCCTCCCTTCTCACCACTCCTCACCCACCGCTCTCCAACCCCGACTCTTCTGCTGGATGTGGCCCCGTATGAGGAGACGAGGTTAGAGGACGGGGGAAGCTGAGAAGAGGACTCCAGGTCCAGCTTAAGGAAGGACGGGGGGGAAATGAAATATTCCAGGCAGCACGTGGTCAACTTCCGCCTCCAGCAACCCCTGCCCCCACACACACCAGAAAGCAGGGCCGCTTGGACCCATGTCGCCCTCCAGATGAGTCACACGTGAGAGGGTACAGGAAAATGAGCCAGGCAGGAAGCCATACAAACTGGCACTCTGGTTCTAATCCCACTCCACAGCCACCCTCCGAGGGGGCTCAGAAAAGCCATGCCACGTTCTCTGAGCCTCCATTTCCTTATCTATAATGCAGAGATAATAATACCAGCCTATCACACAGGGGTGTATCAAATGGAAATCTGCGCACAAAAGGGCTTTGAAAAGGATAAAGAATCACACAAAGAGGAAGAGAATTGTTCCCTCTGAGAGCCAAGTGACCCCAGAAGAACCAGGGAGAAATTGAGCTTTGGCATCTGGAGTGGGGCGGGGATGTGGGGTCTGGCTATGAGACTCTCAGCCCCCCACCTTTCTACCCCTCGCCCACATGGAATCGCTACTTACTTTGTTTTCATTTTCCCTTTGACTCAACAGGCTTGAGTCTTTGGGAAGGGGTCTCCAGAGGCTACAGAAAGTTCATCCAGCCCCTCCCCATGCTCTATGCCCACCACCCCTTTGTTATCAATGAACTGCATGTGTGTGTGTGCATTTGTGTGTGTGTATCTTCTAAAGCCTTCCAGTGGAGGCGATTTCACATGTCCATGTGTGTGATTCAGGCTTGGTGACTGCAATAGAGACCTCCATGATCTGCAGTGGCTGCAGCCAGTGCTTACGAAACACCCACTGTGTAACTACAGCATTTTCATCTCTGCCTGCCGCAGCCCCTCTCCCCCAGACCACTGCACATTCAGGCCCTCTTCATCTCTGGGATCCCTCCTGCTGAGGCAAGGGGATTTAACCTGCTCAGCCCCGTACTGCAAAGAGGGCCCACCACGAGGGCTTCCCTGGGCTTGAGGCCCTGTCTTGAACACCTGCCTAATAGCCTCTTCTCTCTAAGGACAGTTCCTCTGACTAATGAAAGAACCTCCCCAACTCCAGCCCACCTTGGACCTCAGAATCTTAACTGCTCCTGGAATTCCCCCTCTGGACTCTGCCACTTTCTGGCAACTTCCCTGACCCAAGCTGTGCCTCCCAGATGGCCCTACTTACCTGGCTCTGCACCTGGCATCAACTGTCATTCCCTCTGGACACCACAGTCTGTCCTGAAAGGACCAGGCTCCATCCCATAGCTGTGGCTGCATCCCTGCCCCCGCCCTCCATCCACACCAGGGCTGGCTCTGCCTGCCTGGGCAGCTCAAAGCCCAGCCTACCGGACTGATCCTCCCCAACCATACCCACTGAGAGCCATGAGGAACAGCTCCAGGTGTGGGGATACCAAAAGGGCTGAGACACTCTCACCCATCCTTGACCTCGAGGAGTGTGCTGCCAAATGAAAAGACGGATGTGGCCCCTAGAAAGTCAGGTAACAAGGAGGACATGGGGTATCTAACAACAGGTGGTGCCAAAGTTAAGAGGATGGATCAGCAGACGCTGAGCCACCAGAGGCGGCAGCACAGAGGAAGCAGGCTCGGATCTGGGCCTTAAAGGGCAGAATCAGGTGAGCAAAGAGGGCAGGAGGGCTGGCCTAGCAGTCAACAGCTGGCAGAGCTGAGATGCAACACTGGGAAGACTGAGCAGGTCAGCTGCATCCTTTCGTTCATTTGTTCGTTCATTCAGTCATTCAGCACAAATTTATTGAGCACCTACGAGGTTCTAGGCACTCTTCAAGGAACTGGGCATTTGGTGGTAAATAAAGCAGACAAAAACCCCTGTCCCCATGAAGTTCACTCTCAAGGGCAGGGGTTCTTAACATTTTTTGTTCCCCAGAACTCTGAGCCAGTCAGGTGAAAACCACAGACCCCTTATAAGTCCACACTATACTGTGATTTATTTAATAAATATATCACACCCGCACCAACATGTCCCCACAAGAATGTTTTTTGAATTTCAATTCAAGCTCACAGACCCCTTATTAAGAAATCCTGCTAAAGGGGGGTTATTGTGCCTGATGAGGATGAAAAGTAGGTTGGGTTAGACACGGAAGGCCTTGAATGCTGGGCTGAGTATGCCAGGCTTTATCTCATAGGCACTGGGGAGCTCTTGAGGGTATTTAAGTGAGGGTAAGGTGACATGCAGAGACATTCCAGAGATGATCAGAATCACTGACATGAAAGGTGATGGGGGCCTGAGTTAGGGGCAAGGCTGTAGCAATAGAGGGAAAGGGACAGATCATAGTCAACAGGGAGTGAGATGGGGACTCAGGAGGTCCGAGGCTGGGGGAGCCTCTTCACATGGAAGGCCGCTGCCTCCTTGGGGTCTGTGGTCCTCCCACCTGCCACCAAATGCACAACTGTCAAGGCCAATTCTGATTCCCAGACCCTTTGAGAGTAAACTCAAGCTGTGTTCATGGGGGTGGGAGCATGTCCTCACCCCGGCCCCCAGGCCTCAGCCATCTCACGCTCGCAGTGACCTTAATAATGCAACGAGGGAGGAACTGAAAGGACTGGCAAGGCCTAAATATAGCTGGTCAGGCCACGTGCAGAATTGCTCCCCTGAATTTACTTAAGCACAGAGGTTGGCATATTCCACTGGGGATTGCACTTTGTTTCAAAATCTCGCCAGCCAGGCTGAGCCTGATGGGCCCTTGGAGCTTTCTTTAAACACAGAGAAAACATTAAATGATTTTCTGCAAAAGCCTCAGCATGAGAGAAGGCTGCTAATGGGAGGTTGAGGCAAAGACCTTCCTGGCCAACGCACCTCTCAGGTGAATTTATTTGTCAAATTATAAATCCTTCTGGACAAAGGGCAGGGTCCATGCAAACCGGGCCTGGGGGTTAGACATCAGAGCTCTGTCTGAGTCACAGCGGGACAGCGGGGTAAGGGTGGCATAGGCAAGCAAGACGAGTCCTGCAGCTATGGAAGCAATGCGGCAGGGCGACGGCGGTGCTCTGTGGAGCATGTTAGAAGGTGGGTACGGTTACTGCGGCCACTTCCCAGGTGAGAAAACCGAGGTCTGGAAGGGGTGAAGGAACTTCTTCAAAGTCACGCAGAGAGCCAGTGGTGCGGCCAGGATTTGAACTCAGGTTCTACCTGCCACCAGTGCTGCTTCTTTAACCATGGCACTGTTCCACGGCCCTGAAACTGCTGGCACCAGTAGCCCTGCACTCCCTAGGAAGCCGCCCGACCAGGAGCACCCCCACCGTGACCCCCCCGTCTGGTCTGCCAGGTGCCCTGAGCATTACCTTTGTGGGCATCCTGCCCACCACCACTGCCTCCTCCTCTGCTGAGTCTCTCACACATGGAGGCTAAACTCAGACTCAACTAACTCAGCAAACAAGCATGGAGGCCCCACTGCATGGAAAGCTCTGAGATGGGGGTGGCAGGGGGTGGCTTCCTCAGGCCAGTTCTGGAAAAGGAGAGAGGCAGGAGGCAAGACCACATCTAGGCAAATCAGGAGCAGCTATCCCCACAGAGAATGCCATGTATGGTATGACACTAATCCTCTTATACGTAATTCACTTAGGCCTCACAACGAATAGGTACTATCACCACACCCATTTTGCATATGAGGAAACTGAGGCATAGAGAGGCTAGGGAGCCAGCCCCAGGTCACGCAGCCAGTTAGTGACAGAACTGAGAGTCAAACCAGACAGCCTGGGCCCAGACTTGGTGCTTCTAGACACCAAGCTCAGACTTTGGACAAGACAGAGGAGGGAGAAGTTCATTTCTACTGGGGGGACCTTGGAAGACCTTCTGGAGAAGGTGGGAAGTGACCTTGCTGGAGTCCAGGAAGGGCAATCCAGATAGAGAGGGCCAAATGAACAAAAGCAAGGAGGGCTGAGCGTGCAGAGGTCCCGGGGAGCCATCGCACCTGGCCGGGTAGGGGGTCCAAATCTTGTCGGAGGTACAATTTCGGCTCCCACACCACCTGGCCACTAGGTGTCAGGCCTTGACGAAGCACTTCCGAGGTGTTTGCTCAACAGTGTGAACCACGTGCAGTGGGTTCAACAATCCTTTCATTTCCCCATTGGCGGCCCTGCAGAAGAGTGAGGTGACTTGTCCAAGGTCACCTGGGTGGGGAGCCAAGCACAGTGGGGAGCCACAGAAGGCTTTGGAGGAGGGCAGGGATGGGAGCCTTCATAGTGCAGCAAATCAAGCAGGTCGCAGCAGGAAGGGCGCAGAGAAACTGGGGCCAAGAGGGCCCTAGAACGCAGGGGGCCGCCCAGCCCATGCCGAGACAGTCCTTTCTCTTCACAGCAATGGGGCCTGCCTGGGCCAGGGGTCCCGGAAGCAGAAGTCACTGCTGTCAAGGTTCAAGTGCCCAGCACAAGCTCACCTGAGAGAGCTAGACACCTGCATCTCACCTCCACATCTCACTCGCCTCTGACCTCTCCAGGATCCCCTTCCCAACACCCAGAGGGGCCTGGCTGCAGGGGCCCATTTCCTGCCACTGTGAACTGGGCTGCGGAGTGTCTTGGAGAGAACAGAGAGTAGAGGCCTGGGCATCAGGGAGCTTCTGAATGCCATCCCTGACCCTCCCTGCCAAGCAGGGTGCCTTGGATGGGTTTCTTCATGTCTCTGAATCTCCGCATCTTCATCTGTGAGCTGGGAGTGGGAAGCTGCACTGGGTTTGTGGGGAATGAAATGGCTGGTAAGGAAATCACCCGGGACAGTGCTGCCACAGAAGGCAGATAATGACTGAATAAACACCATGTGGCTATATGGGCGCTCACTGTAAAATTCGTTCAACTTTCCTGAATGTTTATAATTTTTCATAATTAAATCTTGAGAAATAGATAAACACCATATTTTCTTCCCTGATGCTGGCCCACATGACACAACCCACCTAGAGCCATCTTTCCAGCTGCTCTACCTGAAGAAATCGAGATACCGGAGGATGGGGAGGTCACAGGGAGAGCCCAGGGACAGGGCTAGGCCAGACCCCGGTGTCCCATCTCCCTGGGGGGCTCTGTACTCTTACCGTCCCCGCTCTCAGCCACTGGACGCCCTCAGTCGCTGGTCTAAGACCCACTGCTTCAAGTATAGCGCAAACATTTCTGACGTGCTGACTTCTGAGAAACGTCAGGAAGATGGATGGGGGCTCACACCTTGTCCCTGAGTCAGGTGAACATTGAGTCATTATCCATAGGATTAGAACAGGGCAATAGTTTCAGTCCATCCGCCCAACACTTCCTTGGTAAAAAGGAAGAAGCAGCTACAGTATAGATAAAACCACCAGCCCTGGAACCAGCTTGTCTAGGTCCAAATCCAGTCTCCACCATTTACTTGCTGTGTGACCTTGGGCAAGTTACTTAGCCCCTCTGAACCTCAATTTCCTCATCTAGAAAATGGGTATAATAATAAATCACATCGACCTCAAGTGACTGTCATGACAATAATTGTGGTCACTAGTTATACAAGTAAAATGTTTGATATATGGTGAGTGAGAAAGAACCGTGAGTTATTTTATTTTTATTTGATTAAGGGTAAAAAAAATTTCAAGTACTACCTAGCTTCAATTCAGATTGCCTGAGTGGAGACAGATACGATGTGGGATTTGTGTCTTTTATCTACAGATGATCAGAAGAAGGAGGAGATACTGAGGCTTGAGTAAGTTCAGTGACTCACAGGAGGAGGCAGGGGCAAGGCTGGGTCTTCTCACACCCCCAGCCCCAGAGGCTCCTTGGAGCCTGCATCTAGCAGCCTCTCCAGGCACAGCCCCCAGGGGCCTGCAGAGGCTAAGGCTGCATACAAATCACCTTGGAGAAAAAATACTTTTTCTTATTTTTTCTCTTTCATTTAAAAAAAGAATCCACAGAACTGAGGCTGAAATGGTACGTGTGTGTGTGTATGTATGTGTGTGTGTGTGGTCCATTTGTGTGGAGCCTATGTTACCAGAGTTCGGGGAAATGTCAGATTCTTGGAGATGGAGATTTTAATTAGGTTAGAGGGGCCTCCAAAAAGTACTAAAATTAAATATGAATCCATAATGAGTGGCATCATAGCTAATGGTATGCAAGTGGGGCTGGGCTAGGCAGGCAGAAGCTGGAACTTGGACAATCTCAGTAGTTGGGGAAAATGTCCCCTGGGCTGCAGCCACAGCCCCACGGTGGGAGGGGGGCAGGACCAGGAGTTCTCAGGCAGGGTGGGGAGGGGTGACCAATGCCCCACTAATGGGAGAAGAGGAAGATGTAATGGGCCTGCTTAGCAGGGCAATGGCTTACCCACTGACATGGAAAACCACGTGCTTGTTGGGAGAGAGCACACCTTGGAAGAAGACTTGCGAGATGCTGAGTCACCCAAGAAGCCAGCTCTACTGCACTGACCAGCTTATTTCAGGGTGATTTGGTGTCCCTCAAGGGACAGGGCTCTGAAAAGGGGGGCAGCTATAGCTCAGGGGGAGAAAAGCTGCTCTGCAGATCCGCAGATATGAGTTAGTCTTGTCTCTCTCAATAGGCAGCTGTGTGACCTTGGACAAGTCACCCAAGCTGGACCTCTCTTTGGTCAGCTAGATAAACTCTACTCTTTCAATCTCCTTGAGCTGTCTAAGGGTCAGATGACTTGTAAATATGTTTGGAGTTGTAGAGATAGATGTTCATTCTTTTTGTTTTTACATTTATTCTTGATTAGAATAGATAAGAGATAGCATCTACTGAGTACTTTATATACCCCAAGCATCTTCTCATTTGATTCTTTCAACAGTCCTGGGGAAA